>JAILYB010000091.1:3000000-3475858 GCA_021437785.1 Rhodomyrtus psidioides | reverse complement strand
AGAACCCCCACCTCCCCCATCGCTTTTGGCCTGATTCCAGATTGGCGCTTTGGGAATTCACCGACAAAATTTTCATCCAACGAATGTTTCAATCTCCTAGCAGCTTTGATGAGACTGGCTTGGACATCCGGGGAGGAAGCCTGTGTCTCAATAGATAATGCTAATTATTTCTTGTATGCAAGTATTGTTTCCCAACGGAAGAATCACAGGCCCTGACAACGACATAAGCCCATCGCAATCCAGCATGTGTGGGAAAGTCTGGTCTTGCTCAGATGCTCCCAATTTCCAAGTTCCGGAAAACGTCTCCATCCGGGAGGACTCAAACTCAGCAAATTCCTCACTTATCTCAGCGTTTTCGATTCCTACTCCAATGCTCCTATTACTATGTTTGGAAAAAAAAAGGGGGGGGGGGGGGGGGGGGGGGGGGGGGGGGGGGGGGGAGGATCGAAAATGTGGTTGGCAGATGCGACGATGAATATTATAAAATTTCAGGACGAGAGGGGAAAAATAAAAATCTCATTTTTCTCAATGAAATATTTCTCCCAAACACAACCTCGGAGTTTGCCCTATTTCTGGACAAATACCCGTTGCTTTTCAATTTTTTTTTTCTTTTTGTTCCAAATTCCCCCATTTATTTATTTATTTATACTTTGATATAAAGCAATTAAGCAAAAGAAGGATTGCCGCATCAGATTCTCATTACTCCTAGTCTTGTTTTCATCAAACAGTCTCAACTAATCCTAATCTAATCACTCTTAAGACGTGGATCTCTTGAACGCCATTTAAACGCATCTGTAAGCTCTACGCATGTCATAATTATTCAATAAAAACTGTGTTAAGCAGCTAATTTTTCTTATTCAAGACATCCTCTATCTCTTATCTTGCCCGGTCGATCCTCGCCGTGATATGTATACCCCTATGTGCATAATCAAGAGAGATCGAGAAATCCCGATGAGGCCTCTGTGCTTAATTCACTTGTTTTTCAACTTTAATTCTTACGGTTGGAACTGGCTCACGACCAATGCCAGACGAGGTGCAAATTGTACAGCTTAACCCGACGAATAACGACAATAAAGTTGCCCGACGAGAAGGAAAAAAATTTCAACCTCGTTTGCTGAGAATGGCTCTAAAGCCACCGCTGGACTTATGAGCCCAAAATATTATCGGCGATGTTGCCTTGCCGGCAATGGTTTGCTTAAAGACATCTGGAAACCGCCGAGCTCTCGCTTTGTATTTGAAAAGCAACATAGCTTTCGTTCGAGAATGAAATCGTCCCGCTGATTAGCTTCCTATCTTGAAATCGATAAGCTTTTGGACACGAAGTTTTAGTCACGTTCTCTTAAAAAGGGTTATTTCATGTTTCATTAGGTGATAAAAGTGGGATAGTAAAATTTTGTATTTGGTTTTAACCTTTTTTTTTTTTTAATAATGAAGATAAACAACTCTTACGTGGCAGAGAGGTGGGCTTTATGTCTTTTGCGGCTTTTCAAATGGACCGGTTGCCAAACCTTAATTAAATTTCACTCGACATTGACCCTAGCTCTTTCTCTCATTTTCTGCTGCATTAAATTTCGTAAAGTCAGCTTGCAAGACAAAAAAGGAAACTTTATGGAATGGTTAAGGTGCTTCAACTCCAAATTAACCGACTCCAACCACCATCAAGAGATGGCCCTAAAGAAAAACCTGCCATGTACTTAGATAAGCTCGTTCTACTATGACACGATCAATCGGAATATAAAAATCGTCACGACTCCAGCATCAGAATCACATTATTTAATTGTAACGTAAATTAAAGTACCAGTAGCCTCACAAAAAAAAAACAATAACTTCATCATTTCTATTTGAACATTCCGAATAAATTTTTTAGATAAACAGTGCCATGGGAATCGAACTTCCATTTAAAAAAATCCTATGAAAAGCTTATGCTTGTTGTTGAAAGTTCACCAAAATAGGACTATTAAAATCGTAATGGTCCCTTTCATGGACTATTAAAATCGTAATGGTCCCTTTTCTTTGTGAAAGTTCACCAAAATAGGACTATTAAAATCGTAATGGTCACAGACCATTAAAGTAATAGTAATGGTCCCAATTTTTTTTATGGAATTTTGCCAATTGCAGACGGTCCATTTAATGAATGAAAGTTTATACATTCCTAACACGTCAAACGGCTATCCTATACACTTATTGATTACCCATACTCTCTCTCTCGCACGCAAGGTGGGCAGAGAAGTTTAGGTAGCGCATGATAACACTTCTGGCCAACCTCTCAACTTCTGACGAGAAATTGATTTCTCTACTTCTCCTCAAAAACAGAAGTTGATTTTTCTACTTCTGCTCCAGATTGACTTCTGATCAAAGAAATTTATTTGGTAACGGTTGAAAATATTTATTTTTGAAAAATTATTAACAAAATATTTGCCGCCGCAGCCAACAACGACCAGCCACGAGTGGCAACGGCGGTCAGCGACGACTGGCAACTAGAGACCGGCGGGCAGCGATAGCCGGCGGCGACCGGCCACGGGTAACAACGGTGGTCGGCCGAGGCTTGTGTGATCGAAGAAGTGATTCGCTTTTTGCCATGCAAAGAGGGCGGGGAGAGGCAAGACTCAAGAGGCTCCTTTCTCCCCCTCCACTCTCTCCAGCCAAAACCCTTTATAGTTTTCTTGGTAAACGAACCATATTCTATGCCTTATCGAGCAGGGGGATAATCGGGAAACCTAGAAGCAAAGCGTATGCCCTTTAGACAAAAGACAGAGGTAGAGTAGAGAGACGAGACCTCAAAAAGGGGTTCAAACGAAAGGTGGTCTTTCAGTCAAAAGCAGAGTGGGTCCTTTGTCCTAGTTTTAAAAGATTCCCCACTAACGGCGACAAGCCACGTCCATCGAACTCGGCCACCCCTTTCCGATTTATGGCAATTCGTCTCCACGTCGAACCGAGACCAAATCAAGACAAAGAGTACTTTCACCTCCATTTAAGAGTTTCTTTAGCAAATTTTTATGTTGCTGGTTTGCCTTCGGATGGATGGGATCTTTCCCACGTCGCGGTTGACCGACCCATATGCCTCCTTCCCTTCGAGGAAGCACAGTTCCTTTCCTGAAGAAGAAGAAAAAAAAAACACACGCGCGCGCGCGCACGCACGCGAATTTTAGTTGAATATGTAACGTGATCCTTTAATTTTAGTCCAACATGCAGTGTCGTCCTTGAACTGTACGAAAATATCATGTCCCTAAATTTGATTTAAATGAAAGGACAACGTTGAATATTTTCATATAATTTAGGGATTAAATTGATGGACAAAATAAAAGTTCAAGAGCCACTTTATATAATGAGTCAAAATTCAGAGACTATTCATGATATTATTCACGTTATAAATTAACTTAATTTAAATTTTTTCTTTTGAGGACAGATTTCTTATTTTCCTCCCCTCTTTTGCACAATTGGCGAAACACTGCGTTGATTGATGCCAGTTCCGTTGTCTCTTCGGCTGTCCGTACGCATCAAGTCCCATCTTTTCTTTTTTGGGTTTTTACTACTTATGTTATATTCTCGTCCTTCCCTCTCTTTTCTCTTGGCCGAAAAATAGAGAATGCCTTTTTTTTTTCAAGATAGTTTTTTTTTGGTCGAATTTTCAAGGTATTTTTTTTATCTATCCTATTTTCAGCTCTCTTCTCTCCAACTTTTGCTCTGCCTCTTTACAGAGTACGGAAGCCGAACCCCTACCTATAATATTAGCATTTCCACTCTCAATCCCTTTATCAATAGGGCCGTATATATAGTGACGTATTTTTAAAGGTCTTTTGAATCAATGGTGAATTTAATAACTTCATGCCCCGATATAAGTAAATTGTTGAATTTTGAAAAAAATTCAAATAAGGACTAGAAGTGTTCTCATTTTTTCAAATAAGAACCTAAAATTTCCTCATTATTTCAAAAAAGGGCATGATCAATGCATTTTTTTTTAATTTTTTCCTGTTTTCTTTCTTTTTTTTTTCCTTTTTTTGTCTCTTCCTCCTCGCCGGTAGCCATGGACTGGGCCGCCTTGCTTGCGGCCATGAGGGCTCGCCTCGCTCTGCCCAGGCAAGGGCGATCTCGCAGATGTCGATGAGGGTTTGCCTTGCCCTGCCCAAGCGAGGCCACCCAGCCCTTTTCGATGGCCGGCCACTGGTGAAAATGAAGGAAGAAAAGGAAAAAAAGAAAGAAAAACGAAAACATATCACAGCATATAAAAGACAAAAATACCCCTGGTCAAGCCCTTCTTTAATATAAGGGTTAACACCACCAAAAATCCCAAATTGGTACACATGTGATAATTTTACCTCAAATTATTTTTTTGACCATGAAAAACCCCAAACTGGTATATCTGTAACAAATTTACCCCAAACTGGTACAGCTGTGACAAATTTATCGCGTTAATGTAAACAAATGTTAATGATATTTATGTATTTTTCATATTTTTATTATTTTTTGTTCTTCTCTTTTTCCTTCTTCTTTTTTGCCTTTTCTTTTATTAACATTTGCCCTCGCTAGGCCAGGCTTGTGTGGCCTCGTTTGAGGCCGACGACCTTCGTTGGTCATATTTAAAAAAAAAAAAAAAAGAAGGCAAAGAGAAGAAAGAAAAATAAAAAGTCAATAAAAAATTATCTCAATCAGTGCTAGTGCCGCGAAAAACGGCCGACGTCCACATCGATGATTTCCCGTCAAAATTTACCAAGCGAACTCTAATGAAAAAAGTAAAAAAGTTTAGGACTCAATTGACACAATTAAAATGTTTAGGACTGAACTGATAAAAGTGAAATAGATATAGAATTTTCAGGACAATTTTTTCTATTCATCCACGTATCAAAATTTCGCCTCTGCCTCCGATCATACACATGCTCACACCCTGCGTAACCAAGGGCAACGGCTGAAAGAGGGGGCGTAAAAAGGAAAAGCAAAAGGAGCACAAGCCAATTTTCAGATTCAACTACAACTACTAAAACTAGCTATCAAAATCATAGCGGGGACTTCTGAGTCACAAACATTCTCGAGCAAGCACACGCGTGCTACATTCCCTCCAAATTGATGCATAATTGCCATATTTACCACAATTTCAAGTAAATACGACACGGAATGTCAGTTTGGATAAATGCGACTCGGACGTATCCGTTCGAAATTTTTTGGGACGCAATAAATAATTTGGAATAAATGCGACGTGGATGTACAAGTTTAGAGTTTTGGATGGAATTAACCCTGTCGGGAAAATGGGCGATCAAACCATCCAATCTCTCTTTCCCAAGTCACTGCAATTACGAATTTGGATACAGGCAGAGGAATCAAACCGCAATTGATACGTTGGGTCGGGGTCCATTCAACATTTATGGAAGTACTATTTGAGAAAGAGCTACAACATGACGCCAATATCAATTAGTTAAGGTCCTAGGGAAAAACACTCTTATTTTTGGGTTGAATTAGTGAAAACTTCAGTGGGCGCACAATTTTTTAAATACAAAAATATCAATATTCGCACACTGCAAAAGTTTCAAATGTTTAGAATTAGAGAAGAGTATGTGGCTAGCAGGATTTAGATAAAGAGTGGAAAGCTAAAAGTCCATATACACACACATTCTGGGTAGAATCGTTAAAAAAGTCCCAAACTTTTTGCAATTATTCCAATTCGATCTTAATTTTTTTTAATAGTTGAGTCATAAGCCTTTTGCAATTGTGTCAATTCGATCAATTTTGTCCACCGATGTATTCTTCATTTTTTTTCCTTATTTTTCATTTCTTATTTTCCCCTTTCTATTGCTATTGTGGCCGGCGAGGGCTTCATGGCCCCTGACTGGCCTCGCTCGCGGCCGCCATCGACTCGCCAGCTGCGGGCGAGGGCAGCCTCGCCATGGCCTCACCCCCGGTCGCGCCTCTAATTAGCCAGCCTTTCCCGATCTCTATGATTTTGTTTGCTGCTCATGTGTGATTCATGGCTCTGTCTTAGCTCGACCCGAGAGCTTCCTTGGTGTCTGTTTGTTGTGATTTGGATTAAGATTTCTATGGAGATTTGTTTGAGGAGATTGTGCGGCGCAGCAATAGAAGAGGTCCGGGGGAGGTCGGTGAAGGGCTGAAAAGCCCTTGTTGGCCACGGTAGCAGTAGGAAGGGAAAAATAAAGAAAGAGAAATTTTATTTTAAAAAATTTATTAAAAATTATCAATGTCAGCGTCGATAGGAAAAGTGGACTGAATTGGCACAATTGCAAAAGATTTAGGACTCAACTAGCAAAAAGAAAAATTTAGAATTGAATTGGCAAAATTGCAATAGGTTTAAGATTTTTTTGATAATTTTTTCCAGAATTGGCTAGATTTTGTTTTGATTGCTCACAACAAACCACACCCCCCCCCCCCTCCCCTTGGAGCATTTGCGATTTGATTATTCTTAATATCAAACATTTAAAACCTCTTGAAACATATGAATCTCGAAATATAATTATATTTTTAAAAGGATTAATACACAAAAAATCTAAACTGGTCTCGTGCCACAGTTACGCCAAACTAATTTTTATGTCATAAAATCTTCGGAATTAGTACATCTGTGTCACATTTACCTCAAACCAATGCACTTGTGCCACATTTATCCTAAATTAACTTTAAATTCATAAAAAATATTAAATTGGTACACCACATGCCACATTTACCCCCCAAAAAATCCCATACTTGCTATAATTTGAGGTAAATGTGACACAAGTATATCAGTTTGGGGTAAACGTGGCACAAACGTATGGTTTGAGAATTTTTGTGACCCAAAAATCATTTTTGGGTAAATGCATCATAGATGAATCAATTTGGATTTTTAATGGTATTAGCCCTATTAAAAACTATTTTCATGATCATAACAATCTCATTTTTTTTTTTAATTTTGATTTGCAAAAAGCAACACATACTTGGAAAAAAAGATAGGAATAAACGCATTCAAAGGAACAAACACGATGATATCACACGAATTAGACTGCCCCTCGTTCCACAAGCTAATAAGAAATCGAGAGCCATAGTGCCTCTCGCTTAGTTAGGAAATATTCGATTTGAGTCATAAGTACCCATTTTATCCGTAAATTCGCGAGTCCATCACCGTGGCCTGACCGGCGTACTCAAAGGCAAGAATTAGAAAGTCTTCTTGTACGAGGCCGCAAAGAGGAATGATTTTGTAACTTTTATTGATCCACTGTGAGATTAACAGCTTGTTCTGGATCACAAATAAGAAATAATTAGATATTATTGTGGGGATTCACTCCTTCAAGAATTTGTGACTCCATAATAAGTTATTATTTTTACGGTCATCCAAACACTTTATGCTAAAGTTTAGCTTCGGACTATTATGCTCGGATGCCAAACATGCGTGTGTTATCACAATGACATTTTTTGAGATCCATAGACAAGGACCGGCACGAAGGCCTACGGATACATGCACCCCATTGCTGAGCTAAGAATTCGATCTGTTGGCGACACATGGCATGAGAAACCACAAACAAAACAGTACCGGCAGCATATGATCCAAAACGTCCGGACGGTATCGTCCACGTTGCTCAGCAGTAGCGATCTTCCCCGCAGTTATTGCCGACGGGAAGCAGTCCTACGGAAGCCAAGCTGCCATGCATTCGCAGAGGCTCTTCAATTTAGGTCAGACGACGGTAGCAACGACAGCCACAAGGTCTAACTAGGTCTTTCATCTGACTGTCTTCGCGTTTCAAGAGGAGCAGAAGAAGAAGACGACAAGAATCGGCAGACCCAGGCGACGTTGCCGTCCCGTGAATGCTCGTCGTTAGGAGAATTTAGGGTTTGCAGTCAGCTCGAGGAGTACTTATGCATCTGGCGATGCGAGGACTTGACCTATCGTTGACCATTTGTCGGCTAGTTGCTTCCTACGAGTAAAGTTATGACATATGAGCCTGGTTTAACTCGAGAAACCTTAATATAAACAAAGGAACAGTAGAACTAGCGTCCACTTAGCGCTGTGTTATTGAACGCCATGTCTGCTAGGTGTCCGCGCCTTGCTAGTTCCACATATCAACGGCAAGATTTTGCACCCAGAAACTCGAAAACGCGGACAAGTGGTCCTTCTCTTCCTCTCCACAGGATTGCCCTTGTTGCTTCGTAGATGCTGAAGGAACATATTCACCCCCAATAGCATGGAGATGCGACTGTGCTGAGGACCACGGATCACCTCGCCGGTCTAACAAAACCGGTTAAGCCGATGCTTCGGCTTGGGAAAGCGACTCTACATGATTGGTGGATTTGAACAGGTGAATTCCATTAAACTGAATTCAAAATCTCCTGACACCGTAGCTAACAACATCAATATTAAAAAAAAGTTAATTCATTGCACCGTTGATGAGGTATGATGCTAATCGCTAGCCGACCTACCCTCCACCAATGTCGTACGTAGTCCCCCTTCTATCAGTCTCCCGAGGGTCATATCCACTCTCCACTCAATCAAGCTGGCGCGGTAAGTTTAAAAGAAGAAGAAGAATAAGAATAAAAACTCAAAATTGATTTTCAAGGCACTCAGGCTTGAACTTAATCTCAAGTATATCAAGGTGACATTGTTATTGCGGGGTTCTATCCACCGATGGGAAAGTGTGAATCTCTATGTGAATAGATTAAATCATGCCACATCTCCAGTTACATTCCAGATCAGGCTAGGCCGGAACTAGTCCAACGATCTAAATTTGCCGCCGGTCGTATCCTAGTATCGCTAACGATTCACATGACACGGTGACGAGTAAGTGTATCAACGATCCTCCATGAAAACAGCTCTTGAGTTATCTTGTAACATTACCAATCTTGCTTACGTGTCATGGAGGATCGTTTGGTACACTTACTCGTCATCATGTCATGAGAATTGTCGGCGATATTAGGATGTTTATTTGATTCTGCATGTGTCTCGAGATTATGTATATATCTTCTTTGATAGTGCACATCCTTGATCGATTATATGTGATGTTATGTTTATCTTACCACTTTTGATAGTCATATAATAAAACCTAAAAAAAAAAACGAAGAAGAAGAAGAAGAGAGGCTCCATATACACTTTTATATGCACATCGAAATACATATAGAAATTTCTCAATTCTTGACTACCACATTACTCTTAATGTACAAACCCAAAGAAAGAGGAAAGAGAAAGGTCTCTACACGCTACAGTGGGTGTGTGTGTGTGTCACGAGGGGACAAGGAGAAGTGTCGTTTAGTAGGAGCAACGGCAAACAAATTTCGAGAATGGAGAGGTGGGAGTTAATATATTCAAATTCCTAAAGAGTGAAAGAAAGGAAGAAACCATAATTTAGTACACTTTCCCCAACCCGACCTCATGACTTTGCGCCGAATCCAACGTAGATTTGACAACGTCGTTTTATTCAGGATGAGGTTTTCAAGGTCGCGTGGCAGACGCGTGAACAGAACTCCCCCACTTCAGATTTATCGTTTCTGGGTCCTGATTTAAAAAAAAAAATATTGTTCGCCTTTCCTCGACATCAACATGGGACGTGCTCCATGTGGCGTGTGTGGGAGATTCTGCGGACTCCTTTCCTATAAAGATGTGTGGATTCGAAGCATAATGGGAGTTAACTTTGAGGAATTTTGATGAACTCTTTTTTTTTTTTAATATATATATTCCTAGAAGTTGGAGGGGACCAACGTTGAAATTGTAGGATGCCATGCCATATTTCATATGCAAGCGGCCCACCCGAGTTTGAAATGGATGATTCTCGTATTCATCTGTGGCTTTTAAGGTGGACCTTTGAGCACGGGAAAAAAATTAGAGACTTCGACCTACCCGGAACGAGTAAAGAGCAGGAACAGCTTTGTGGCCTGAAGCCAGCTCGAATGGGAGGATGGGAGGTTACTAAGATCAGGGTAGCGGAAGAAAATCGAGGAAATGTGGACCGGCCGGAGGGCCGATCGCACGTGGAGGAAGAAAAACACGATCGAGGTTTCTGTGTACGAAAGAATTTTGCAAGGGCGTGCGTGCGTGCGAACAAATCGACATCAGGTGCTCCGAAGTGATTGGAGAGATGCAATTTCAAAGGGCCCATGCCCATCGCTCTTCAGCTACGGAGGAATGGTCCTTTGGGGTGTACCTGAGCCGTCGAGCATTTAGATTTAGAAAGCTTAGGAAAAAAAGTTCTTCGGCCCAATGGCAGTTGATGGATCGGTTGTTGCGCTGCAGATCAGCGTTCAACCAACCCGACCACCCAAAAGATTTCCTTCCCCAACCTTTCTAAAGGTTCAATGTCTTGCACCATGGTTCTCAGTTTACGTTGTTCGATCATGTCTAGGTTTTGTTTTGTTTTGTTTTTTTTTTTTTTTCAGGTTCGCGTTCCTTCTGCCTGATCACAGCTGCTTCTTGCATCTGTAATTTCAACAACCGACTGCACGACAAGGGTACTCCTCCAAACAAGGACTGCCCGACAACTGCACTCGACGTAAACCTTGATAAGTAACAACATATGAAGTTCTCACGGATCATATGAAGTCATCTCGTCGCAATCAGTCTTTCCAACCAGAACAAGCGTAATGCGAGTGATCAAGTTTTCTCGTATGAACGATGTCTCTCCGACTCAGCTTTTCCATGCTTCTTTTTTGTCTCTGCTCTCCTGAAAACAGAGTTCCCCTCATGAAGCTTGATGAGTACCACTTCATGTTAATGATGACTCTCGGAGAGAGTTTTCGAACAGGTTCTCCAAGTGCAAAGTCCTTTCGAATTCAAACATTGCCGACGATTTGTGAGAAGTTTTTCGAGTCAACAGAGGATATTACAGGAAGAGAAGAGGCCAAGGACCCCAAAAATTGGCATCTTGATCTTCATGCCATTAATGTGAAGAAATGTGTAGGTTAGCTTTAGTCTAGAATACAAGATAAACATACACCTCGCTTGCCTACCTGCTAAACTCATTCAAGAAGCCTGCACTAGACACTCTGCGTGGGCAAATTTCTTATTCAACTCTTGCCAAACTTCCGGGCCACTAGGATGTCGATTTACAAACTGCCTAACAAATTTCCTATCTGAGCATCCAATGAAAGTACTTAAGGCCAACTCAGGATCGGCCGCTCCTTGGTCTTTCAGCCAATTATACATGGAATGTCTAAGTTTGATTCTCTGAGTTTTATAACCAAGAAGAGCAGGAAATTTAACTAAAGCTGACAAGGGGCAAGCCAAATCGTTCATGAGAAAATCCATTTTCATCTCAATCACATCCTTTGACATGTTAAGTATTTTGGGACATACTGTCAGCATTTTGATGACGTCCTGCCGATCCAAACCAGCGCTCACGAGGCAATCAAACCTCTCCTGAAGATCTTCGGCTCTGCCTCTGAATAACTTGGCGGCCTCACTTATCTTGGTTAAATCATCGGTAAATCCCAATCCCAACAAAAACTTAACCTTCAGTAATTTCTTACCCTTATCAGGTAGTCGCTCCATTTGTGATCCAAGAACCCAATTCTTCATTTCTGTTGGGTGATCCTTGATGATTTTACAGAGCCGTTTTTTCCCAACATTTAACCTAGTAAATACCGTGTTAGGTTTCTTCAGAGTACACTCTCCCAACCACAGGGAATGAGAGCGTAAAATCTTGCTAATGTCTTCAGTCGGCATGTCAATCTCAGTGAGGAACAGAAAACACCGTCTCAAATTTGACAAAAACTTTCCAACTTGGATATTTGGAAACTGGAAAAACATTGACCGTATTTCAGATACAGAGGATCCAAATTTTAAGAGATAACCAATGAGGGAACATGTCTTGTCCCCTGAACCTTCAAAGAGAATTCCTGGATGGTGTCTTATTAACTCGCTCAACTGCTCCTCATCGCAACCTGTCTTGTTAAAGAAGCAGAGAAGCTCAAGAATCTGACTCCATCTAAAACAAGCCTCTTCAGAAATATTCTCTTCAATTAGTGTGAACTGAAATCCAAGATTCTTCAAGTTCTCTATTACCTCAACAAAGTCCTTATCAAGATCTCCAGTCAAAAGATAAGGACTCGCAGCAATAACCTTAGCCATAGTAGACTGACTAAGCCCCAGTTTCCCATAGGCATTAATCTTCAACATCAAAAGCCCACGATCATAACGGAAAATTTCAGGAGCCGCCTTGTATATTCTCCCCATCTTCTCGCGTGCAATCCCATATTCACAAAGTACATGATAGTTTTCCAACAACAGCTGATCATCAATCAAAAACATCTTCTCTCTCGGAAGAAGCTGAACACAATCAGACGGACTCAAACCCAGACTCTCGAAAAATGGCTCAAATTCATTTATAGGGTGGTAGCGCAGGAACCGTGATATGGACGCGGCAATGTTCTCTCGGGCATCGATTTTCTGCAGAAGCCTATCGATAAACTGAGGCGAATTTTTACTTATAAACTCTGCATCCATGAAGGGCAAGCCTCGAGTGAAGTGCAAGTACTCCATAATCGCATCTTGCGCTAGTCTAAGAGTCGCACCACGAGTTCTCCCCAATTTTCCATTGTTATTCAGAGAACCCTCCATCAAGCCCACATGATAACTTCTTGTCGTCCCGTAAAGTTCAGGACTTTGAGCATTCTGAAGCAACCCTCTCGGCCAAAACTTGGTTTTGGACGACTTAACCAGGCTAACTACATAAACAGAACAGACCCTCATCGTACTAACTGGTACTTACTCGTAATCGTAAAGAGGGTCATAAGTAACGAAACCACAAACAATTTTGAGCTTCCAAGGATTCGAGTTACGTCGTCGATTGTCGTACCTTGCGCCAAATCTTGCTGCTTCCACCCTCTGAGTAGAGATTGATGGAGCCTCGTGTGGATGGAGCTCGACGGAGGGGCCTTCGTGACAGAGGGCGATGTCGCTCGTCAGTTGCTCGACAGAGTGGGGAGTGGCCTCCTTGATCTCAACATATGGACGAAAAGGGCCGACGCGATTCAAAACCACCGCGCGGCGGCGGCGGCGGCGCGTGGCACAAACTGAGCTATTAAGCCAACCGCTTACCCGGTTGCTCGGATCAAGCTCAACGGGAGGCCCGATCTAAGGAATATTTCCAAAACTCGAGGTTATCAGGGTCTTGAGTAGCTATTGGACCTGACCCAAGCCTCAAGTCTTGGGCCCGAACGGTTCGAAAGTGCGAATTGGGTTAAGGCATGCGCTGATGGTTGTCCTCTCGAGCCTTACCTAGTCAGTTCGGTCGGCTCAGGCCAGCTTAGAACCGTTCCATTATATGAAGTGTAGGTTTTTCCTGAATCGTGATGGACATGGACACAGATTTTTAGGTTTATCTCAGGCAAGACTTGCCTATCGATCTGATCTTATGGTCTTCATGATCAAGGATCGTGCGTTAGGTGGCCCGAGAGGCCGGGATTATGAGCACGAGGCCCAGACGGCAAACGATTGAGTTTACGGAAGGGCGCTGCTCGGGAATTTTCCGATGAAAGAAAGTTTCGGGAACCAAATGCTCCGTAATTAACTTGTCAAGCAACCGTGGTCGATGCAGCCAAACCATATAAATGTTTCTCTCCCTTCCTAGAGCTCCAAATGAGGAAAAAGCATTTTCTTTCTTTCTTTTCACTGTATATCAAGAACACACGATCAACTCTGCTCGGGACCCTCTCTCTCGGCCTCAACAAATTCGAATGCACGAATTCAAGTTATGTCATGAGATTTAAAACAAGCTCCAAGCCTCCAAGTGGGTAATCAATATGGAAAGATCGCACAAAGTCTGGTGCAAATTGGATACTTAGTAGCACCGACAAACTCAAGCTTGTTTGAGAAGGAAAAAGGCGAAAGGCTTGCAATAGGATCAATTTATGTGGATGATCTAATCGAGTATGAACGCGAGGATATATCGAATTAGATCCAATTACTCTGTTCGTTTTAAGATGGAGGAGTTTTGAGAACTAAAAACACTTTCTAGGACTCAGAGGCTTGACTAACGCAATAAAGGGTAGATTGGACAAATCCAGCATTATTCTCTGTGTCACTTTCGTTTGGCACCCTCGACCTCAACCTAAGAAAGGTACTGAGAGTCCACCTTATTCTTGTTCTGTTTGAGAATGACGAGCCTGCCGATTCGTCGTTTATGGAACAGCATGACTGCTAACTGCTAATCTAGCGGTCATGCTAACTGGATTTAACATACGCGGCAGGCAAACAGATGGATGTCTCATCTGTAAGTCTTAAAGACAACCTGGATAATGTAACAGTTGGAGAACAGCCAAAGCAAGTGATGTGATGATGGAACTTCCAAAGCTTGTGGTCATTGTTCTCCTCGGAGGACAACTCCAGACAGACTGAGGCTGCATCAGCATCATCTGTGTGTGCCGGGTTTTGTCAGAGAATGGGGTGTCGCTAAGATCTAGCCGAGAAAGATGGCATCGTGGTAAATTATCCAAAGATCAGGAGATCAAAACTGTGAAGATACCATCAAGAGAACAGCATTGATGGCTGACTGAAGATGGTACGAACGAGATAAAAAAGATCAGGAGATTGTGAGGAGTACGAAAGTTGTGAAAATCTGCTGTCCATATAGTTAGATTGTTTAGAGATGCAGTTGAATTCTTACCAGTAGTGCTGTTGACGAGATGATCAACAAGAATGTACCGGTAGAGAGACAAGCCATTCGCAAAAGTTTCCCGGCAAAATCAGTTTTTGTGTAACCTGATTGATGGTAGCATGTATGTGAAGCTCTGATGCAGTAATTTGTTGCTATTCACGTTGCCCCCAAACTGTTGTTAGTTTCTCGAGTTGCGCCCTCCTTTATTCTGAATTCTCAGCCCACATTTGTGGGATTTTCGGATCTTTTCGGTGCCTATGTATTTAACCCCTGATAAGATATGTCGTGTAGCTGCAGCCCCTGGACTCGAATAAGCTTCTAAGTTTTCAAAACCTCGCGATGCTGCGTTGTCATATTCAGTCTGAATCAAAATTCCACCTTGTTGATAATGTAATGTTTCTTTAACTACGTAATTGAATGAAAACGACCGGAAAAGAATGGCCATTTTGACTGGAACTGGAACAGCAGTACCCGTGATACCTCACTGCCAAGAGACATTTGCATCCGAAGTGTGCAACCCAGTCGTGTCTGTCCGATTAGCATATACTTCTAGGAGAAAGTAACAGAAGACATTGCTTAATATGTTTGAAAACCGAAATATGACTGCAAGATTTCTTTGAAAATTCATGCTCATTCCTAGATAATCGTGCAATGCGATTGAAGTTGTCAGAGAATTACACATAAATCACATGGTATATTCTGCCTAAAATGGACTTTCCCAGCAATTTTCAGTAAGACCCCACCTGTTTGATATAGATTTTGGGACATTATACACAGAGGAACACAGGTTACCTACATCAACACACAAATGACCAGCTCTGTGAGAGATTTCTTTGCCCTTCCAGAGCTCCAACTTAAGATAAAGCATTTCCTGTTACATTCAATTTACAGTGGGTACACCACAGTAGGCCAACAACAGCCGTTCAGTCTTGACAACCATCGTCTTCTTCGCCTTAGCAAATTTGGTTGCGCAGATAGTATCAGCAGAAGGAATGAGTCCCTTCATCTTGCTTATTCCTCCACTTCGACATATTCTTTCTTCATCATGCTGTTTTAGCAGCTTCTGATTCACTTTTTCCTTTCTTCCCCGGCCGGAAGAGGTTGAGACTGTGGCTACTACTGAATGGTAGAGCAAGAAATTGCGCTACTTGGGCGGCTAACTTATTTTGGATGGAAATGAGTGTTATGAGTATTTTGAAGACCTGCGGCAGAGAAATGAACATCTTCGAGACTATTTGCACTTTCAACCTTGGAGGGACCGTTGCTTGACTTTTGTCGCTGATCAAACATCATCCTGAGTTGTCTCCCTTGCTCTTCAATACGCAGCTGCAAAGTACGCTGAATCTGTCGAAGATATCGGCGTGAATTCTTTTAGACATTGAACTTAGGAATGATGAACCACGGGTAAGTTGAAGAAAACAAAAGAACATATTTCAGGAGGCCAAACTTTTTACATCGAATTCACTTCTGAGGAAGTGAGAGAAAAACTACATGACGCCTTTCAAAGTCTCTCCATCGTCTGCCCCCCCCTTTACTTTAAGAAAGGATCAGAACTTCACCTCAAGTTGTTCATGAAGATGCCTCTGCACATCCAGTTGCAGTTGTAACGCCTCTCTTATTTGCAGGCCGCTGCCATATGACAAATTCTTACATTAACACTCGAAGCTATGTGCTTAAAAGGATATATCTATGTCAAATCATGGTAACAAAAATTGCAGATCGCAGAACATATGGGTTGAGCCAGGCTTACTTCTTGATATCGATCTGGGGAACTTCATTTGAACTAGTTCTTCTAGCAGTCCTTCCTAGTGTTTAATGAAAAGGTTTTAGGACAAATAGCTGAGGGGCAGGATTAAAGAAAATCATCTATCATCACTAGAATGAGAGGATTAACCTTCTGCAGAATCTGGCATGTATTTTGCAATTCGATACTTCTGCATCACAAACGAAAAGAACGCAAGATCTTTAAGATTGGCGTATAATGTTAAGTTCAAGGCTCATGCAAACAACGAGTTTCCCAATTGTACATACCTGCAAATGACTTTTAATGTGAAAAATTGTTAATCTATCTGAATCCATCAGCTTCAAGATAGCCTTCGGAGTCGCCTCTGTATATGATCAATCATCGGAATATCAAATAAATATCTGTTCACTCATTGTTTAAACAGATGAGCTATGTATCACTTACTTTCAGCACCTCCGAGGCGATTTACACACTCAACGAACTTCTCGTGCAAATCTTGAGTCCACCTGATTCTCGTTTTATTCGAGAGAACGGAACCTGTTGACATGGTATTAACAGAAGGAAACTTTGAAAGCTGTCTATCCAACTGAGAAGAGAAGCTGAGTTGTGACAGCAGATGACCCGATGAACTGCAAGAGACCTGAAAACAAAGGGCTATTCATTCTAAGTATTGAGAACAAACTGGCTTATGCTAACGAAGATAAGCAAAAGCAAGAAACACAATGGAACAGTCAAACCTTTTGGTCCTTTTTTTCAGCAGAAGGATTCGAGAGACACCTCCAGACGGAGGCTACGTTGTCCCTGAGCAATTTATCTTGTCTAAGAGCACGAACCTTGCTCTGCTGCGAATTGGTGTGTTGGAATCCATAGCATTTCTCAATAGCTCCATCATACTCGTTGCTGCGAGGAGACTTTGCAATAGCCTGCTCTTTCGACTCGATAAAGTGGTCTGACTGATCTCGGAAATTGATTGTGAATCTCTCCCTGGAAGATCGGTACAGAGGGAATTCGGTATCACATGCTTTGGAAGGTGGCGAGCAATCAGATGAAGGGCTAACATCGCATCCACGCTGCTGAAATCCCATGCAGTGCTCGGCTGCATAGAAAGCTGAAGCCGGTGATTCGAAACAGCTCAACATCGTAGTACTCGATGATTTAGCAGGTCCAAGGTTCTCAGATCGCAAGCGTAAGCCCATGGCTGGTGGCTGGGCAAAGATTCCAGCATTCCAAGGCTGCGGCGCACTGAGTACTTGCGAGTGATGATTGTTGAGCTCGAAGTTGTCCCCACTAGTCAGTTCATGGTCCGGCCTAATCGGTTCGTGGCTGTATATCTTCCGAGTGTACATCCTACCACAAGCACAAACAGCAAGCGGATAGATTTCCGTTCAATCAAGAACATAATAGACTGCATCAGCTCTCATGCCGACTTGATGTTGTCAATCAATATTGGATCAGAATGGGCTTTGAAGAGAGGAAAGGGAGATCGTGTGGAATTCAAATGCCTAGACTGGATCCCTTCTTTATATTCCTGGAGGCTTCAGCTACAAGATAAGCATCGAAATATAGATTATTCTATAACCTTTTTGTTTATTCCTAAAACGGATTTGAATGAACAATGCTCTATTGACGCAAACAAAGTGCGAGATGCATAGGATACGACAAATCGTTCTAATAAGACAATCAAAGTGATCTGGTCTGGTTTGGACCTTGTGTTGAGATAGGAATCCACAATTCTACACACTACGCAAACCAGCAAGGACTATCTGTCAGATTTCTGCAGATTCTTGAAAATTTTACCATCTGCTAATGGCCTAAACTGCAGAAAAACATCCCGTCTGTGTGGACCAGAGAAAGTCTTTAAGCTAAAATACATGATTTCAATGACTTTATTATTTGGTCACATGAATTTTAAAAAGTTCTGTCATATGGGCATATCTGGCCACCTAATTTAATAGGAAACACTGGCATAAATTCATAGACAAAAATCCACGATTATTCTCTCTATCATAGATACAGATTGCACCAATTTAGCTTCGAAAAAAAAGGCCGATACAAAATAAAGTACCCTGATCTTTTTCTACCAAAGGAGATGATAGATCCTTCCTTAGCATACGAGAATTCATCTTGCTTAATGGGTGCCTCAAGTTGCCGAAAAAATTTCCGGAGGTATCTTTCCGATCTAAACCAGGTTACGGTCGAAGTGGCGAGATTCCACCACACATGTTCAAAGAACCATTTCGGGGAAAAGAAAACCACTTCGACCACAGGACTTTCAGTTCTGTACTATATGTTGGCAATCATGGTAGTAGACGGTGCAAACACTTAGTAGAGAAAATCATCCGAACCGATGAGTCTAAAATTGCTGATGTTACTTGTAACCTCAAATTGACAAAGCCTTGTTCAATCGACACAAGAAGTTTCTTCTGATGCTTAAATCGGACTTCTTGACTTCAGCTATTCGTAATCTTAGTTAAAGACTGGATTTGTTATCTCACGTTTTCTTTTCGTGAAAAAATACCAATTGAAATTTCTCTCGCCTAGTACATGAAAGCACAAACTGACCGCAACTGCCCAAAGCAAGAAATTTAGTCTGTGCGGGATTAAGAGGGAATTTTTCGTGAAGGCGATCGGGCGGCGGTGAACAATGAAGACAAAAAAGGAAACATAACAACGACAAAACGACCCATCGTTGTCGCCAGAGCAAATACAACCTGTCTGCAAAACCATCCAAAACCAATCCTAGAAGGCCAAACAAAACGGGACAGCAACATGTAATCACGGTGAATGCATTGCAGCGAGAGCTATAAACAATTAAGTCCTGATCTAAGCATTGGAATTTACAAACAGCCCATTATTAGCACGGAATCGTGAGTCCGAACGGCATTAATTAACCAGCATTAGTTGTATAGATTATCTTAACATGAACTACAATGCACTTTGTCCCTGGATCAATGTGTTTTTCCAAGAACTCGAATCGAAGTGCTTTCCACGATCCCCCATTTGAAGGCGGAAAGGTCAATTCCAGATTATAAATCACGATATCCCCATCTCACAGAACGACAACATGAGGCATCCTTTGGAAACTATCAGTCGAAAAGGTGCAATAGAATAGAATTGAAACGTTCTTGTCTCCATATTGTTAGAGTTTTCCTAAGTGTGGGCTTATATTAATTGAGATTATAATTACCATTATACGGTATTAATTTACCGTTAACGGGATTGGTCTAATAAAGTGAGATATAAGGATTCTTAATTAGCCTAATATGGACCTGGCTGGTGTGGGCCGAGTTCGGCCTGGCCCGTGATGAGAGGGCCCGGCCAAAGAACCCTATAAAAGAGCTAAGGCAACTCCCTCTAACCCTAACTTCATTTCCAAGTTGCCATCTTCTTCTCATGAGGCTAGAGAGGAGAGCTTGGTGGTGGTCTCATCGACGCCAGGATTCTGGGGGTGATAGAGGTGATGCGCCTAAGCTGAGGAATCGCCGGAGTTCCGCCTAAAGACCGGCGAATCCAAAACAGGTACACAAGCTCGTCTCTTTCGCTGTACGGCATCCGATTCTCTGCTATGGTGATCCGGGGAGTGCCGTGGTAAAGTTTCTCACGGCCAACATGTGGTATCAGAGTCGCCATAGCGAAGATCGGGACCGTACTATGTTTTCCCGTTTTCGAAAAATTTTTACGGATGAAAATGATTTTTGATCATATATTTGGAACGGGCTCGTCGAGACGAGCATTTTGATGGGTAGATCGTTGCCGGAGGAGGCCGGGAGCGGCTGCACGCGCCACCACGCGCCACCACGGTGGCTGCGCGTGGTAGCCCACGCGCGCACGCGCTGGCACGCGCCCAGCGCGGGTCGCGTCCTATGCGTGCCACGTGGCTCGTTGTGATTGCGCCACGTGGCAGGCTGACGTCACCCGGGGTTCGGTTTCGGGTCAACCCGACCCGGATTGATCGGGTCGACCCGTTGCCTGACCCGCTTTGACCGGGTCAACCCGACCCGAATCCGACCCGACTCCGACCCGAAAGTTGACCGTTGACCGGTCGGACCGGTCAACGGTTGGACCGGAAACCCGGTCGGGCAGGTCGGACCGGTGAGCACGCCCCGCACGTGAGGAGCACGTGCGGCGCGTGAGCCCTACGCGCCGAGGCTTTAGCCGGCGCGTGAGGGCACATGGATGCTCCGTTGGGGGTGATCTTGGTACCGGCGTGCTCGTATGGAAATTCTCTACACTGTGGTATATTTATTTGACATGTTTGAAGCTTTTAAAAATAGAAAAATGCATAAAGACCCTTATGTACGTGTACTTTTAGGGGTATATTGGGCATTTTTCATATATTTCCATATGGTTTCGGAAATATCAAGGCAAGTTTACATGTATATGACCACATACAGGATGTGTAGAGTTTTAGCATGTATAAAGTTCCACATGCATCAATGTATACAGCAATGTTATTGGCATCGCCTATGATTTCAGAATAAAGTGCCCCATAGTGAAATTTGAAATCATTTGGATATGGTAAATGTGAGGCATAAAGCTTATATCCCTGGTATGAGAGAGTTTCAAGGATTCAGTCAGGTAGTGACCGCCAAAGTGGCACACTTGGTTGGGTTTGAGAAATATCGGTCTCGTATTGTGGAAGGATGTCTCCTGATCTAATGCATAGTTTTACTCCCAAAGGAGGTGATTGTGTATTGATTATGGAGGGATACATGTATAGCATATGGTTGGGGATTGATCGATTCTAGTGAGTCATACACCCAAAGGTGGTGATTCACGAAGATTGAAATAGATTCTCATGGCCGCTATCATGTGGAGTGTTTGCAACTGCATGTCACATCTTCTGCCCAAAGGTGATTTTGTGATGATGTATGCAGCTCTCTGGATGTGTACTCAAACAGTTTTTTAAAGTTACACAATATTGGTTCATGAGGTATCACATGTGCAACATAAAATTTGAGAAGTAACTGATCCTAGTGGTTCATCCACCCAAAGGTGGTGATTCATAAAGATTGGATTTATTCTCTTTATAGGCTGTCACATATAAAGTGCACATTATGTATTCTGCCCAAAGGTGATTACATGATGGTGCATCTGATCCTCAAGATGTGTACTTTTAAGGATCAAGTTACACAGTACTCACATGGTGCCATTATTATACATTGCTTTCTAAAGTAGTCACCTTCCCAGTAAACGGTAACTCCATTAAGATTGAGGTTCATACTGGTTCAGACTTTGTGAAATAGCTGGAGGATATTAAGTTTTGTGATATGGCTGACAGAAGTTTATATTGCTCCTTATGAGGATAAGTTGACAGATTTTACTGTTAACATATGGAACTCGAGAAGGGACATTTTATTGCTTGGATTAAAGAGCAATTGGATTTGCTTGTGAATTCTGAAGTAATCCATTTAGTACTATTGTGAGAGTAGATGGCCTGCTGACTGCACTGTTGTATGGATGATGGAAGCCCAAGTAGCCTGGGTCTGTGTCTCGTTCACTGCTGATATTATACATCAGCGAGGACTCTTCAATATAAGGTTTGATGATTTTTATGAAGTTAGAGATTAAGTCATAAGGATGGTGGACACATTGAGCAAAAGGTTTAAAGATCGAACTCATAAAGGAACTCTTGAAACCACTGGTCATTCAGACAGTTTGGGTCCAAAAATGGCATTTTTGAGAAAGATTGTGACTACGACTTCTTTTATAAAGAAATATCACATAAAGTGGGACTGCTATTGTAATAAGGCTTGATCATCTAAGTGTGGGCATGTAGGTGATGATTCTTTGGTTTTGATTCACGAATCTAATATAGCAGAAGTCTCATCCAGTTTATGGAGACTTTATAAAGGTGTAACCAATTATATTGTGTTCACAGTACAAGGATTCATGAATCACAAGAAACCAAATCAAGATGAATCAAAAGCTCACATCAGGAAACAACAATAAAGTTGACATTAAATTCGTGGGAGATGTGTCATTTTAATTCCATTCTCTGGTTTTGATCTGACATTAAGGAATGCATTTTTTGTATCTACCTTTAGACGGAACTTGATTTCCGTATCATATTTGGACGTGAGCAGCTACTCTTTTTAACTGAAAGAACAACGGAATTTTTGTGTTCTCAAGTCGAATAAGGATGAGTGCTGCAATGTGTCAAATAAATTAGATTATGCTTAACTCCCGATGATATCTACATCACTTATACAGTGAAAGGTTGTTTTCCAAGAAATTTCCAGTTAAAGAACAGTTTTACGCATTGTGGCATAAAGATCTGGCCACTTATCTAGGGAAAGAGTGGGAGGCTGATAAAGCTTAACATCCTAACTACTCTTAAATGTGACCTGGAGAATTGCGTAAACTGATGTGGAAATAAGATGATCGAGATAAAGAAGAAATATTATAGTCCAAAGTTTCGACCTTTTGGAGGTCATACAGTTTTGTGTCAATGGACCTATATGACACATTTACTAACGACTGTTCCCCATATGGTTATATGTACTTGATTAAGGAAAAGTCTGACTCTCTTGACGAGTTCAAGGTCTTTAGGCTGAAGTCAAGGAATAGTTGGGAAAAGTCATAAAGATTGTCAGATCAGACCAATATGGTGAGTATTATGGTGTACATGACCATGCTGGAAAGCTTTAAGGGTCATTTACCATATACCTAAAAGGATTCTGGGATAGTAGTTAAGTCTATTATGCCTGAAAGTTATAATGAGGCGGCCGATAGGCAAAAGCTCATTTTCAAGATTGTAATGAGGAGTATGATTAATGAAATGAACCTACAAGATTCTGTGTATGGATAGCCTTTGAGTTGTCTTCATACTTTGATTGGTGTTTCCACTAAGGTTATTCTAATGACCCTTTTGAGTTATGGATTAGACGTAAATCTAGATAAACCATCTAAAGATTTGAAGTTATCCTGTAGAGGTGAAGATGTATTGTCCATCATTAGGTAAGTCCAGATCATTTGAAGGGATATTTGGTTAATGATTCCAACAGAAGTACGAGAATTATGGAATAACAGACAATGAAGTTTCTGAATTTTAATGAGGCCAAAAGATGCTTAGGCTATTAAGGTTAAAGGTACGATACATGTGTTGTGTCGTTATCTCTGCCTATATAGACGATCGTGAAGCCTACCACATCACAGTCTAAGCCTATTGGGGTTTAGGACAGTGTTATTAACACAGATTCTGATGAAGCTCTTCAAGCCCCATAGGTGTATGATGAGGTTAACGAGGCTCCATTTGGAAGATCCCTAAGGTAGAGACGACCAATTATACTGCCAGACTTATAGTCTATTTGGAGAGCATCATTATAATATAGGCCATATGGTTGATCCAGAAACTTATACAGATGCTGTTTCTTGTAATCAGTGAGATCTGGAGTTGGATGTGATAAAAGACGAGACATGGTCTATGAAACATAATGGTTTTTGAGAGCATAATGGATAGTTGAGGGTTATAAGTTCATCAGTTACAAGTGGATGAATAAGACAAAAGGTCTTTAAAAGAAAAGTCAGAGAAGTTTAAAGCTAGACTGGTTGCCAAGATTTCACTCTGAGAGGAGGTGAAGACTATAAAGTAACTCTTTCCTCTAGTCTCTCATAAAGGTTCTTTCAGAGTGATCATGACATTTGTAACTCATCTTGTTTTAGAGTTAAGCCAGCTGGATATTGATATCTATCTTCTCAAAGAGAGACCTTGATGAGGAAAGTCTATATGGTATAACCCGAAGGTTTTATAGCTGGTGATTCAGATAAACTTATCAGTAGACTAAAATAGTTTACTTAAGGCCTCATGCAACAGCTCTCAGATAATGACATCAGGAGTTTCATATATGTTGTCACTTTATTCAGTGATGTTGAAAGTGAAGTGAATTAGTGTGTATACTACAAGATCAGTGGGAGGAAATTTTATCTTCTTTTGAACAATATGTTACAAGTGGTGATGTTGAATTACTGCATGAAGCAAAGCACATATTGCCATAAAGGACTTTGGTAAGGTGTCTTTTGTCGTGGGCATTGAGATCTGTTGGGATCATTCTTATTGCATATTGGGCTTGTCTCATAGGACATGTGTTAATCGTATTGTGAAAGATTCAGTATACAGCACTGTAAGTCAGGAATTGATCCTGACATTAAGGGTAATAAACTGAATCTATTGTCATGCCCTTATACGGATGTGGAGAGAACCCAAATGTTGTTTTGAGAACATGAGGCAGATATCTATAAAATCCAGAAAACGATCACTGGATTGCTGTCAAGAAAGTTTTAAGGTACATAAAGAGGACAAAAGACTACATATTGATTCACATACAGATTGATTACTTGCAGCTAGTGAGGCATTCGGATTAAGACCTTACTAACTATTTGGATGACGAGAAGTTGACAACATAATACATCTTTGAATTAGCAGGCAGTGCGGCATAATAGAGAAAAACACAGATCTGTATTGTCCTCTAGCATTCAAGCGGAGTTTATAGCAAGCTTTTGGGCTGCTACTCAGGTTATTTAGCTCCAGAACCTCACTAGGGAGTTGATCGTATTTATTTTTATATGGACCCATACAGTTATAGTATGATGATGGCTCTGCATTGTTGATTATATACAACAACAGAGGTTTTAAAGGGTTCAAACATCTGGCGGTCAAGTGTTTGACCATAAAGAACCAGATCAAAATGGTGACATTAAAGTGGAGCATAGTTTCACAGATGATATGGTTGAAGTTCCACTGACTAAAGTTGTTTTCCCTTTTGTGTTTGAAATGACGCCATTAAGATGGGCCTAGCAGCATCTTTGGATGCGGTTGTTCAGTGGGAGCTGTTGTCAATTTTTGCTCCAATAAAGTTTGCATCTGTGATTGTTACATTTGTAACATCTTGATATGGATCAATTCTATTACGTGCAATAAAGTTTTTTGAGTTGAGTTGATCAATTGAAAATCTTAATGTATGTGTAAACCTTGAATATAAGGCTGGGGGCATTGAGATACTAGCCTTGAAGATATGTCTTGTTACACATAAATTATAGTTGACTATAAAGATAAGACATATGTAGGTTCATTGGAGCCATATATGTATTCTCTGGTGCACATCAAGTTTCGTGTCACTTAAGGAGAGAGAATGTTGCCTGACAAAAGGGGATAACACATAAAGTTTCTATCTAAATAACTATTCTATGAGGTGTTATCCAACTGCCACACTACCATGTTGAATCCATATCAATAGAGTTAAGGACATTCGTGACCATGGACGGCTCTGCGTACATTTTATGCAGTTACTGCCATGATTCGGTGTTTAAGATTCTATGGGATCGGATTGGCTATTAAGAATAATCTCTAGACCAACATAGAGATGCGCATATACAGTACAGTTTCAATTAATATTCGCCCAAGTGGGAGAATGTTAGAGTTTTCCTAAGTGTGGGTTTATATTAATTGAGATTATAATTACCATTATACGGTATTAATTTACCGTTAACGGGATTGGTCTAATAAAGTGAGATATAAGGATTCTTAATTAGCCTAATATGGACCTGGCTGGTGTGGGCCGAGTTCGGCCTGGCCCGTGATGAGAGGGCCCGGCCAAAGAACCCTATAAAAGAGCTAAGGCAACTCCCTCTAACCCTAACTTCATTTCCAAGTTGCCATCTTCTTCTCATGAGGCTAGAGAGGAGAGCTTGGTGGTGGTCTCATCGACGCCAGGATTCTGGGGGTGATAGAGGTGATGCGCCTAAGCTGAGGAATCGCCGGAGTTCCGCCTAAAGACCGGCGAATCCAAAACAGGTACACAAGCTCGTCTCTTTCGCTGTACGGCATCCGATTCTCTGCTATGGTGATCCGGGGAGTGCCGTGGTAAAGTTTCTCACGGCCGACACATATTATTTTCATTTCTAGCAAATGACTACAACTTCATCTCCAAAGAGAAAGAATTTGGACGGTTTGTGAAGCGCACCACTGATTGAGACTAGATGTGGCCGGTTATGCACAGGTTCCCCAACTTGCGAATTCGCTAGGAGAGAACCCTGTTCCATTCCATTTTGAGGTCTCCAAAAGAAGAAAACAAAAATCAAAGGATTCGAAACCAAAGCAGAGACGCTTTTCCAATGCCTGGATAAGTTGTTTTCTCGACATCTAAAGCCTACCCTTTTCCGGGGCGACACATAGAGAGGCTTCACGTCATTGATTTCACGGCTACCAATCTTCCGTTTCCAGATTCTGTACATGGTTCGAATAAAGTTACTTCGGAATCAGACAACCGGAAAACCAACTGTCAAAAAGAGCAGGTAACAGCATTGTTCAGGTGAATATGAATCCAATCCCCTCTTAACATGGCAACAATTGCCTAACGGTTCTTTGGAATGTAAATTCATAAGCTAACATGTACCGAGAGAGACTCCGACTGTTCTCGCTCGACGTGTCTAATTCCTGTGGAATTCTCTTTTCTGCTCCATCCGAGTGTGCGAGTTTGTCGTGAATATAGCAAAAAATCTCAGATAGATGGTCGTGACCCGCGAGATGCTATCGGGCAGGTATCAAGAACTCGACCATGCTCATCGGTAAAATTCCAACCACAGCTGTACAGGCTTTGTGAAAACAGGCAGAAACCCAACAAGACTGAGTTGTTTATGGTCCCCCCTTGTTCAATTTAGACTGAAAATTGAGAAAAGGAAATTGACAAGTATATATATCGGATTGACCTTTGGGGCCATGAAGGGTCAAATGGCCTTCAAATCGTCGTTTAAGAATGACTAATCTCACGTAAGAACAAACATCGAGTTCAGGCATTTTTCCATAAGGACTAACGTCTCTCTGTCAGGATAGAACTATGCACTCCATTTAGCTTTTCCTGGTGGATTATCTGCGGCGATTGGGTTCCTCCTCAAAGGCTATGGTAGGGACGTGAATTAGGCACAACCCTTAACATGGGTAAAGCGACCTTAAGAGATATTTTCCTTTTTCAGATGCGTTACATGTCTTTTCTTGGATTAGGAAAGAAAAATCGATCCGAAAATTCGATGCGCAGAGCGGAAATGGAGGAAAGAAGATACGGGGAATATCACAAGGAAAAATCCCAAATTTTTTTCACCCCGATTCGTAACTGTGCATAACGTGACGCTTTAACGCTCGATCTGTCAAACGAGTAGATCGGATCTAGGGCATATCGCATGTACTATGTTCCTAAGACTTCAAGAGTTTCCAAGGAAGTCTATATGTCAATGTCTCAAGTATCTCGATCGTGCCCACTTGAGGGAGCATTCAGAGTTGGCAAGTTAGAACACGAAAGAGATGTCTGAGGCGGTGAGTTTTGATGCCAAGTGCACCATTTCTCTTCCGCACTTTATGGAGGGGAGAATAATCCAAATGGATTGTCCTAATCGGGTATTTTATCTTCCTTCTTCACTTTTTGATAATTGAGCTGAGAATATGGCATTTCTTGATAAACAAATGTGCCAATTATGTCCAAAAGGGATGATTTTTTTTTTTTTTTTGGGGTCGAACAAAAGGGATGAATTCAATGCACATCAGGAAACAGAACCTTTGAACTGGGACTTGCAAGTGCGGAGTTCCCGAATTCAAATTGGGACTTTTCTTTCTCGATAGTGAAATTCCCCCCCCCCCCCCCCCCACATTTGTACATTGGACACATATTCACCGAAAGAATTATGTCGAGCAAGGGATTGATTTGAATGAGAAAAACCGCATAAAGAATGGTCGGACTGAAAGATTTCTATCCGCGTATGTTCGATTCGCCAAGACAACGATTGACAGAAATTTCTCAAAAGAAATACCGCGATGGCGATAGACTAGGATGATGCTCAAAATTGTAAAGATAAGATTTGTATGTATATGGTTATCGGAAAAAAGAATGCAATTTAACTATCCCCTCTCCGATGATCGATAAGAACGCTTCCGGAGGAACTTTTTTTTTTTTTTTAACACTTGTCCAGTGTAATCTGTAATTTCTCGAGCAGAAATAGGTTTAATTCTTTGTTGGCATGTCGTGCGTGCAATCTTAACTAATTTAAGCAAATGCCAGAGAAATTTGGAGGACAAACATGTTACTAGGGAGGCAGGCCCAAGGTGGAATAAATCATTAAGTTCGGATAGGTCTTCAATGAATTGGGCTTGGATATGTTGTTCTTGTCAAGGCCCAAGCTCCTTTGTCATGATTGCGTCGGTACGAGGTCCTATACATCTTTTTGGATCAGGACCTATGCGGAAAATAAATGATTTTTTTTTTTAAAAAATATTTCTCTAAAAAAAAATTGTCTGTATCGCTTGGAATAATTAGTCAATAAAAAATTTCACTAACATTGATAATTTATGTCTAAATATTTTCATGGACAATGGAAATATTTTTCATTTGTTTGTTTTTTTTATGACCGAGGATCCCCCAGCTTATGCTGACGCCTATACCTCGGGGGTGGGAACACGGAGGCGAACTCAACCAACCACGCCAATCCGGGTGGGTTAAACGATGGAAATATTTTTCATTTGTTTGTAAGCGATAAAAGCGATAATCTTTTTAGAAAAATATTTTTTAAATCATTCATTTTTATTGAAATAAACGAAGCCTAAGTGAGCTATTCTTTTAATGTCAGGATCACGAACAACAGAAACAACCCTAAACCATTCTACCCCTACGCGATCTCTCTATGAACCTAAATAATACTAGTCAATCCAAATCCAACACTATGCCTGGGATTCGCCCTTCACCGCCCGAGGATAAGCTCGAGGTTGAGGTTCGGCATTGGTGGAGGCAGTGTTGACGGTTGGCAACTAGCGGGGGTCGGCTAGGCTTGGCTTAGGCGATAGCAGGATCGGTTCAATTGAATCACAATTCTTTCGTAAAGAAGAGACACGCCTGGAATCGATCAGTTCTGGCCTCGAGGGTGGTGGCCCGGGCTGACTGTCCATGAACAGCCCACGCCAAGACTATAAGCTTTGTGAGAAAGACTGGCGAGATTAATCTTTGTTTCCTCATCAAGTACAAGCAGCCAGTCGCATCTCTTCTGTTCAATCGACACTTGATGCACTTAACGTCAATGACTTGTACAAAAGTTCAATTTTTTTGGGCAAGAGATTGGACCAAATCAAACGGGTTTGTTGTGGCTTTTGAGCTACTAGTCCCAAAAGAAGTGTTTTTCCCTTCAGGGAACTGCCCCCGCTCCAGTCACCTTCTTCCCATCCTAGGTGGAGACAAGCCTTGAAATTTTTTAACACGCCATTTCCCACCTAACCACCTAACCAAGACAATTACAATGGATGCTAGGAAGTTAATTTATGATTAAGTGTAACTTGGCAGCATTAGTTCGGTTGATGTGAGATGGGTGTCCCTTATAATAATTGGGTTGCCCTCGGACGATGGATTGATTATGTATCGATCGTCCCTTAATAAAACGAGTAAAAAGTGTGCATTACCATGTCAGAGGATCGCGTCATTGATCCATCCTTGCAATCGATCGCAGACCACGAAAACGTCAATTAGAACGCTTATGCAATATAGGAAGGATTCGGAGGGAAGAGAAAGGATCTTGAAAAATTCGATTTTGCTTGAATCGAGGGAAAAAGATGGAAAGGAAAGATTAGGAGGGATGTGGAGAGACTAAAAAGTGATTTGAATTTGGTTGCAACAATATAAATCCTTGCATCTCTTTTGAAAAAAAAAAAAAAACTGGAGGGATGCGGAGGGATTTTGAGGAATCTATGTATTATTCTTCGTTTAGGAATCATATTGCACATTGAGTCAAAGTTGAATGATCGTTTGTGTCATTTTCCTATTATCTATAGAAGTGTTATTGTCATGTGATCTCGTGTTACCTACCATAGATTTACTATATGACTTTACGTTAGCAAAAATACATAGCCGAAAATTGGTCTTTACATCTCTTCACCCGTAGAGTTTTTTTTTTTTTCATTTTCCCACCTTAAATGAGAGTTCGCACCGTTCGTTTGCAAAACTAAGTCCTTCTATCTTTTTTGACTCCCCAAAATTAAAGCACAAATACAAAAGTCGAAATCCCGTTTCTGAAAATTGTTTTTTACAAAGGAGAATACGTCGAAAATAAGAAAACAAGTTTGTCTAAAATAAACAAATAAATAAATAAATAAAGGATCTAATTAGTCACATGTTATTACAGTATGGCAAAATGACACAAATAGTCCCTAAATTTTGGCAGAATGTGCAATCTGGTCCATGAACTTTTAATTTGTTCAATTTAATCCATAAACTTTGACGGAATGCGCAATTTGATCCCTAAACTTTTTACTTGTTCAATTCAGTCCCTGAACTTTTAGTAAATGTTCAATCTAGTCCCTGGGCTATATGGAAATATTTAACGTTATCCCTGGTCTTAAATTAACAAAAGGACTATATTGAACATTTTCTTATAATTCAGGGACTAGATTGAATATGCACTAAAAGTTTAGGAACTAAATTGAACAAATCAAAAGTTTATGGACTAAATTGTACATTCTGTCAAAATTTATGGACTAAATTGAACAAATTAAAAGTACCAGATTGCACATTCTGCCAAAGTTCAGGAACTATTTATGTAATTATCCCTTACAGTATCAGCACGTGAATTTTACATCAACAGTACTGTGCTTCAATAGTAAAGCGTCTTTCACATGATTGATGTAACCGCCGAATTATTAGTGTAAAAAAAGATTAATTAAACTCTCCACCTATCAAAGAACAATTTTTTTTGGGGGGGTTTTGAAATAAATCGTAGCTTTCAATCCGTGGGAAATTTCATGCTGCAAAACATCGTTGTCTTGAGTAATTGTCAAATAAAGCTTTTAATAATGAAAACGTAGATGTCATCTAGCGAAAGACAACGAATGCTGCACATGCGGACAGACAAAGCAGCCAGGATGTCAATTTGAGAGACGATGAGATGGCGGTGTCTTGTGGAGCCCACCCAAGAAGGGAAAACGATTTCCTACGTCTATTTTCTCTTTCGCAGCCACGCCCATCTCATGTGATGCACGCGGTAGTAACCTATCTTACACGGACACATGACACGATACACGACACGACACGTCAATATGTGAATTCTAAAAAAATAAAGAGTTCTGACACGCGGAGATACGTTGTATATTTTATGTATATTTTTATATATAATTGGTGGTAGTGAGATGGTGGTTTCTAACTGAACTGGAGCGGAAATATCTGTGGAGTTTTCCATGAGAGTTTGGATTTCTCCTTTCCCTTCAGCGAAATCTAAGAATATAAGAATACTAATCTTAACTCAGTTTCGACGATGTTTGGCTCTGATACCAGTAAAGGAAGCGGAGACAAGCCTGGGCGAGACGAGCAGATATGCTATCCCCACTAACACGGCGCTCCTGGCCATAAAAGGGGACTGCCTGTTTGCTCACTCAAACCCATTCTTGAAGCTCAACCCTCAAGGTGCCAGATATTTCTGGTTCAACAGGTTCCACATAGTGGCAAGTTGAAGAGCATACTAAACCAAACCAATCGTACTACTGAGTCAACAAGAGGATTCAGATATGCGAAAGATCATGCTTATAGGAAAGGAGAAGAAAGGGAACTTAGAAACTCATGATAGAAGCACACTGATATTTCACAAAGGTTTTTTCTCCCCGTTTACAATGCCTTCGGGGGCCTTTTATAGGCAAATTTCATACCCCAAGGGCTTCTGACAAACTTACAAACGCATTCACGACAAAAGACTAAAAAGTCTTCGGGTGAACAGTGTTTGCTACAGTACCGTGAACAGTACCACGAACAGTACCATGAACAGTACCGTAAACAGTAATGTTCGTAAAAAGTCTACTGGTCCTACAGATCATTATTTCAGACATATTAAAGACCTTAGCACACCTAACTCTATCAAACATACGGGAACTTTAAACATTCTGACAAACGATGACTACAAAGTCATCTCAGACTTTTATTACATGCACGTGAAACTGGATAGTTCAAAGCCGACGACGGTCTGGATCTGGGTGATAATTGGCATCGTCAGAGTCAGAGCTGTCTGGGCCGTCTTTGTCTTTTTTGAATTTATTCCAGTACCACTGTTCTTCGAGCTGGGACAATCCAACGTCTGGGTCTTCGTCTTCAGTGAGTGAGGGACTATCTTCTCTTTCTGCCACGTGTCGTTCGCTTGACAAAATATCTTCCATAGTGACTGGGTCTGATGGATTTTGTCGTGCGCCTTGATTAGATCTGGATGGCATCTGAGGTTGGGGCCATAATTGGAGCTGAGGCCACTTGTACGAGCTGGATGGCTGGTCCTGGGTGCTAGATGCAATGTCTGCTGTAGAGTATGGATTTTGTGACAAATGTCCTCCCCAAGGGTCTTGAGTGTCAGGAGTGTCAATGTCCATAGAAGAACCTGGCTGGTTGCTTCTATAATCTTCAAGGGCTTGTCGTACCTGGGGGTGCATTTTGGGCCTATCCCACGAGTGGTTCATGTGATGGTATGGCCAAATTTCAGGAGGGATTTCATGATTCTCTTGACATAGGACTCGCTGGAGTTCTCTATACTCATACTGCATCAGTGTGATGGACTTAGGAAGTGTTGTATAAATCCGAAAGACTTGACGATGGAGATTGGGCTTGAATGTAGTGGTGCCATAATATAATGCTTTTTCTCGGACATCTCCGGTTGGGCTGAAGAAAACCCAAGGCCTGTGAAAAAGGACTGTGGTGTGTCTTTCTGGGTAAGGTATTCCACAATTTCGCTGAAAGATGAAATGTTGTTTCCATGCTGCTAAAGGCTGGAACCAAGTGAGCATTTCCGTCAAAGCCTTTTGGTTTGAGAAATCTCCCATGAGTGCTCTGGACAGGACTCGGACAATCTTGTCTGTGGGAAATTCAATGGCAACATCATATACATTGAGAAAATACCAAAAGAACCATTTGAGATCTTCAGGGAAATCTTGATCAGGAGACCACCGCAAGACATGAATAAATGGATAATCAGGATTAAGACCATGTGGTCCTAAAATTAATCCACCATAAGTACTGAATATGCGGTTTTGGTACTCATTCATGTAATACTTCAAATTCTCACAGAAATTATTTTCTGCAACTTGTCCTGGGACTTCTGGAGGATAACTGAGAGTATTCCATGGTGTATCTCGTATTGGTGTGGTACGAAATCTTCTTGCATCCAATGGATTTCTGCGGACATACATGTTGATGGATTCAACTGGCTGCTTCGGTCGGGACAGAAAATCTGCAAGGACATTCTTTTTGCCTGCTATGTGTTTAGCATCAAAAGAATATTTCGAGAACCATTCGGCCCACCTTAACAATTGCGGATGGGGAATCTGTTTCTGCTTGAAATTGAGCATTTGGGGAAATGAAGACATATCCATTTCGACCAAAAAGTGATGCCCAATAAGGTGGTATTCAAACTTCTTGATGCCATATTTGACTGCGAGAATCTCCTTAAAAGTGGAATGATAATGCATCTCTGGGGGAGTGAATCGTCCACTTTTGTAAGCACAGATAAAGCGCTTACCTTTGATTTCTTCAAGGAGAATGGCTGCCAAATACTTATCACTAGCATCTGTTTGCAAAATTCTTTGACCAGCGGAAGGAATTTGCAAAGGGGGGAGATGCTGCAGAATTTCTTTGAGATGAGCTACAGCATGTGTCTGCTTCGGTCCCCATGGGGGATCATCTTTTTTCAACATCCTCTGAAGAGGATAGAGTGCTTTAGAGATTTTTGGCACAAAGTCTCGGAGATAATTGACAATTCCAAGGAAAGCCTGGATTTGGCTAACTGTCAAATTCTCAGAGGGAAATTTTTGGAGTTCTTCTGCAATGTGAGGACCTGGACAGTAGGTCCCTCCTTTCAAATGCATACCAAGGAACTCAATTTCTTTTTGAGCAAGGATCATTTTCTTTTGGGAAAGCATGATTCCATGTTTCTGGACAATTTCAACGAACTGGGAGAGTAATTTACAATGGGATTCTTCATCAGGACTGTAGAGGAGAATATCATCAATGTAAATCTGGGCATGTGGGAGAATGGGCTGGAAAATTCTACACATGGCTTTTTGAAAAATAGACGGGGCTGTTTTAAGACCAAAGGGGACGACTGTCCATTGGAAGTGCTGGTTTGGAATGCAAAAACCAGTTTTAGGACGGTCATCAGGATGGATGCCAATTTGCCAAAAACCTGCTTTCAGGTCGAACTTTGAATAGATCTTAGCCTGGGCTAGGCTACCAAACAAAGAGTTTTTGTGAGGCAAAGGAAATTTATCATCTTGAAGGAATTTGTTCAAAGGCTGGTAATTGATCACCAATCTGAGCTTACCACGATTCTGTTCTGCTCGCTTGTTCACATAAAAGGCTTCACAAGCCCATTGTGAATCAGAGGGTTCAATGAGACCTTGCGAGAGTAGCTCAGCACATTCCTTCTGGGCCAAAGCAAGATGTTCAGGATTCATACCAGAATGACTGGCTTTTGTGGGATTAACATCTTCACTTTTCTTGAATGGTAGTTTGACAAAGAAGTCAGAGTTTTTCCAAAGAGGGTTTGAACAGGTTTGGATAAACTGGGAATGAGATTCAGAACAGCAGGATAAGAGACTTTGGGTAATTGGATCAAGGATTTCTGGCTGAATGATGAAAAGTCTCTGGATATCCACATACTCACGAAACTGGTCACCAAATTGTAAACCAGTGGGTTTGATTCTAAGCTGGGAAAGCTGGGCTAGAATATCCCAACCAATGATGAGGTCCTTATCTGGGGAATTACAACCAAGGATTTTTGTGGATATGGAACAGCCTGGAAATATTTGGAGGGTGATGGTTTTGCTGCGGAATTTTGTGGTAAAAGTATCACCGGAAGCAGAATGAAAATACCTTGTGTAAGGCGTCCAGAATTCTTCTGGGAGTACTTTTATATCCATGAGTGATGCTGCCGCGCCGGTATCAATGAGAGCAATGACTTGGACAGGTTTGTCATTTTCTGGGGTGTGGATTTGGATGGGGATATATGGAGAGTGGAAAACGGGTTGTACATGGAAGGAGTCGGGGATATTATCAGGGAAGAATGCAAAGATATCACCTGGGGATTCATCAGAGTCTGAGGAATAAGTTTGGAGGGCAAACAGTGTGTCGGGTGAAGGTTCATCTTCAACAGAGAAGACAGACTCAATATCTTCGTCATCCAAAGGGATTCCTGTGGTGGAGGAAATCTTTTGGATCATGTAACTTCCTTGGCGCTTTGCCTGAGGACAGTTTTTTGCAAAGTGCCCTTTCTTGCTACAGATGTAGCGTCGGTCGGATTTCTTCTTTTTCTTGAAACCAGAAGCAGAGGAGTGATGCCGCTTCTTTTTTCGAAGGAATTTCCACTTGCTTCTCTTAGGTCTTCGTCTGCCAAACGAGAACTTCTCAAAGGAGAACTTTTTGAAGTGCTTGCGCTTCTTATTGCCAGCACAGGAGGGATCACTGCAATCTCTTGAGAACTTGATCTTCCAATGAGGATTGTCACAGTTCTTTTCGAGAGAACGATTCTCCCGGAGGTAACTTCTGAAGACCTCTCTTCTGTGACACATTTCTTCAATGGCAAGGTGGACAGACTGTTGGATTTCTCCAAAAGTCGCATCTGTGATGGTCTTGTTTTTTAGCTTCAAGGCTTTCTCAACTACTTGACTAATCTCTTTAGGGATGGAAGCTAGGAATACGGACTTGAGATTAGGATCAGAACCAAGCTGATAGAAAAGCTTGATCATTTCTCGGAAGTGTCGATCCATGTCTTTTTTGGCCAGAGAACAACATTTTCTTTCAAAGAATTCTTTTCTTTTGAGTTCTTTCGAATCTTGAGGTTGGCCAATGAAGAAAAGATGAATCAGCTGAATTGCTTCATCAAAAGACATGGTAAGAAACTGGAGTTGGTCTCTTTCTGGGGCTAATTTCCACCAATCTTTTAAGGAACCGGTAAATCGAGTGACAAACTCAAGGAGAACATCATAAGAGCTGTGTTCCTTTAGATTTCTGGTAATCATCCAAGAATGAAACTCTTGGAGCCTTTCTGCCAATTTGTGGTAAGGGATGTCATCCAAAGTGAAGAAATTGGACGAATAGGATTTATAGGTCGAGGACGATGGGTCATGGTAAGGCTGGGAAGGTGGAGGTGGATGCTCAACTTCAGGTTGGTCTTCCATTTCTTCTTCAATGATTGGCTCTGCAGGGTCAGCCATCATAACGTCTGCCACAACAGACTGGGTGCTAGAATCATAGGATTCAGTATCTGGAATGGAAGATGACTCACTGATAGAGTTCTCAGGAGTAGCTGGGGGTGAAGGATTTATGGGTTTTACTGTGGAGATGGTGGGAACCTGGTTTCGAAGGAAATTTTTCAAGGGATTTGAAACCATGTATGAGTGGGAAGGTTTATGAGGAGGGGATGAAGGAGGTGATTTTTCTGGTGGTGCTGAAGGAGGTGGAAAAAAGGTTTGTTTGTTTTTTTCTTTTTTCTCTTGGTCTAACTTTTTAAGACGATCCCGAAGAGCAATGAAGTTCGTCTTTGGAGGAGGTGGTGCCGTGCTGAGTACAACTGCAAAAGAGTTGGGGTCTGGAGAGCTTGGCATGAAGGATGTAGGATTAGAAGTTGTTGTTGGAAAGAAAAATGGATCAAGGGCTTGTAGATTCCTTTGCTGAAGGAGAGCTTGTTGTTCTTGCAGTATCTGGACCTAGCGTCTAAGCTTCTCGATCTCAGGAGTTTGGTCTTCCAGATAATGACTTGGAGGAATCTGTTTTGTCTCCATCAGGTACAGCCTCTTCTGGAAATCTTCCAACATCTTCTTAGAGACAGATATAGCATGGTCTACCCTGTCAAGACGAGTAGCCACTGTGTTTATTGCTACATTCTGGGCCAAAGCATTCTCTGTCTGCCAATTCAGAACAGCTTTAACTGGTGTAGGGCCTTTCCGTCTTCCATGAAGATCGACATCATGTGGTGTTGTGATCTTTGGAGAATGGAAGTATTTCTGCTGTGCATCAGAGAAACTTTCAGCAGGAGGGAATCTGATAGTGGCTGAACTTTCTTCAGACGGGGCAGGGTGTAAAGGTGGGAAGTCTTCTGGTCGGAACATGCAAATACTGGGTAAAATAGGAGGTGGTTCAGGTTTAGGATTGCAAGTGTATGGCTGAGGGAGTATGATGGGACAAGAGTTTTTCTTTACCCATTTGAGGATGGGTTTGTAGAATGGAGAAGTGATGGGTTTCTTTGGTGGTGGTGGTGGCGGCTTTGGTTCATCTGGGGGACAAGCAGGTGGAGGTGCAGTAATTTGAGGAGGTTTGGGAGAACCATACTCAACCATATACTGCCAGCGTCCGCCGTCTTCACCAAGAGGACCCACGGTTGGATCACCGTCTAGGTACCTTTGGTAAAGTGAATCTTTCTTCTTCTTGTTCTTCTTTTTGGAGGACGGTCTGTCATCCTCATCTTCTAGATTCAAACAAGAGGAACATGAACAATCAACATCCCAAAAGCAGTGTCCGGAGGGATCCTTGTAATAATGGATGGGTCGTCCATGGTCATCAAAGGATTGGACATGGGCTTTAGGATCTGGGTCTTCCATACATGGGGTGAAACACAGGATGGTGGGGAATGATGGAAAAACAGAGGAAGAAGTGTCTTCCTTTTCTTTTGCGAATTTAATGGTGACAGTTCCATCTTTTTTCTTGGTGTACTGTGGCTCAGAGGATTGGACAGGTCGGGAATTTTGGTGGAGTTTTTCATAGTTGGTTACCCAACTGTCAGGAAGGAGTTTGACAAGCTGATCTCTTGGAAGTTGACGAGGGATGTGGATACATGAAGTCTGGTCGTTATCAACAGAGATAAGCAAGGCATCATCTGCACTTGGTAGGTTGAGATCAATGGCATGGTTTTGTACTCTGTACACCATCTGGTAGTGTAGAGTAGCAATTATGGCTGATGTGGTTTGAGGAGCACCAGTGATCTGCAACTGAACCTTCAAAGCAGAGAGAAGGTTGGGATTTGCCAAGACCATATTGAAATTTGGGAAGAGAGTCACAAATACTGTGCCTGCGTTCAGAGTGGTCTGAACAGTGCCAATGCAAGCATGTTGGTATTCCAAGAAACGAGTATCGAGGAGAGCAACCCGAGCAACTACGGGCAAGCCTTTTCGCCCATGCAAGGATAGGGCCAAACGGATGGCGCCAAAGTGGAGGTGGGTGTAACCCTGTTGAGCCCACTGAGCAGGGAACTCTGGTGGAATTTGGAGAGTCACAAACTGCTCTTGTTGCGTAGACAGGATAGGGTGCTGGTCAAATTTAGTGGACTGGACATACTCTTTGATAGAGCGAGGGGTTTGTTTGATGAGATGTTTGATGGAGCGAATGGGGGAAAATGATGGTGGTTTGCAAAAAGCAGAATATGGGTTCATGAGTGGGAGTTGTGTTTCGGAGATTTTGCGATCGTCATTCACATATGATACCTCATAGAGATAATCCATTTTTGAGGAAGTGGATTTGCCAGTAAAGGAAGCGGAGACAACCCTGGGCGAGACGAGCAGGTATGCTATCCCCACTAACACGGCGCTCCTGGCCATAAAAGGGGACTGCCTGTTTGCTCACTCAAACCCATTCTTGAAGCTCAACCCTCAAGGTGCCAGATATTTCTGGTTCAACAGGTTCCACATAGTGGCAAGTTGAAGAGCATACTAAACCAAACCAATCGTACTACTGAGTCAACAAGAGGATTCAGATATGCGAAAGATCATGCTTATAGGAAAGGAGAAGAAAGGGAACTTAGAAACTCATGATAGAAGCACACTAATATTTCACAAAGGTTTTTCCTCCCCGTTTACAATGCCTTCGGGGGCCTTTTATAGGCAAATTTCATACCCCAAGGGCTTCTGACAAACTTACAAACGCATTCACGACAAAAGACTAAAAAGTCTTCGGGTGAACAGTGTTTGCTACAGTACCGTGAACAGTACCACGAACAGTACCATGAACAGTACCGTAAACAGTAATTTTCGTAAAAAGTCTACTGGTCCTACAGATCATTATTTCAGACATATTAAAGACCTTAGCACACCTAACTCTATCAAACATACGGGAACTTTAAACATTCTGACAAACGATGACTACAAAGTCATCTCAGACTTTTATTACATGCACGTGAAACTGGATAGTTCAAAGCCGACGACGGTCTGGATCTGGGTGATAATTGGCATCGTCAGAGTCAGAGCTGTCTGGGCCGTCTTTGTCTTTTTTGAATTTATTCCAGTACCACTGTTCTTCGAGCTGGGACAATCCAACGTCTGGGTCTTCGTCTTCAGTGAGTGAGGGACTATCTTCTCTTTCTGCCACGTGTCGTTCGCTTGACAAAATATCTTCCATAGTGACTGGGTCTGATGGATTTTGTCGTGCGCCTTGATTAGATCTGGATGGCATCTGAGGTTGGGGCCATAATTGGAGCTGAGGCCACTTGTACGAGCTGGATGGCTGGTCCTGGGTGCTAGATGCAATGTCTGCTGTAGAGTATGGATTTTGTGACAAATGTCCTCCCCAAGGGTCTTGAGTGTCAGGAGTGTCAGTGTCCATAGAAGAACCTGGCTGGTTGCTTCTATAATCTTCAAGGGCTTGTCGTACCTGGGGGTGCATTTTGGGCCTATCCCACGAGTGGTTCATGTGATGGTATGGCCAAATTTCAGGAGGGATTTCATGATTCTCTTGACATAGGACTCGCTGGAGTTCTCTATACTCATACTGCATCAGTGTGATGGACTTGGGAAGTGTTGTATAGATCCGAAAGACTTGACGATGGAGATTGGGCTTGAATGTAGTGGTGCCATAACACAATGCTTTTTCTCGGACATCTCCGGTTGGGCTGAAGAAAACCCAAGGCCTGTGAAAAAGGACTGTGGTGTGTCTTTCTGGGTCAGGTATTCCTCAATTTCGCTGAAAGATGAAATGTTGTTTCCATGCTGCTAAAGGCTGGAACCAAGTGAGCATTTCCGTCAAAGCCTTTTGGTTTGAGAAATCTCCCATGAGTGCTCTGGACAGGACTCGGACAATCTTGTCTGTGGGAAATTCAATGGCAACAGCATATACATTGAGAAAATACCAAAAGAACCATTTGAGATCTTCAGGGAAATCTTGATCAGGAGACCACCGCAAGACATGGATAAATGGATAATCAGGATTAAGACCATGTGGTCCTAACATTAATCCACCATAAGTACTGAATATGCGGTTTTGGTACTCATTCATGTAATACTTCAAATTCTCACAGAAATTATTTTCTGCAACTTGTCCTGGGACTTCTGGAGGATAACTGAGAGTATTCCATGGTGTATCTCGTATTGGTGTGGTACGAAATCTTCTTGCATCCAATGGATTTCTGCGGACATACATGTTGATGGATTCAACTGGCTGCTTCGGTCGGGACAGAAAATCTGCAAGGACATTCTTTTTGCCTGCTATGTGTTTAGCATCAAAAGAATATTTCGAGAACCATTCGGCCCACCTTAACAATTGCGGATGGGGAATCTGTTTCTGCTTGAAATTGAGCATTTGGGGAAATGAAGACATATCCATTTCGACCAAAAAGTGATGCCCAATAAGGTGGTATTCAAACTTCTTGATGCCATATTTGACTGCGAGAATCTCCTTAAAAGTGGAATGATAATGCATCTCTGGGGGAGTGAATCGTCCACTTTTGTAAGCACAGATAAAGCGCTTACCTTTGATTTCTTCAAGGAGAATGGCTGCCAAATACTTATCACTAGCATCTGTTTGCAAAATTCTTTGACCAGCGGAAGGAATTTGCAAAGGGGGGAGATGCTGCAGAATTTCTTTGAGATGAGCTACAGCATGTGTCTGCTTCGGTCCCCATGGGGGATCATCTTTTTTCAACATCCTCTGAAGAGGATAGAGTGCTTTAGAGATTTTTGGCACAAAGTCTCGGAGATAATTGACAATTCCAAGGAAAGCCTGGATTTGGCTAACTGTCAAATTCTCAGAGGGAAATTTTTGGAGTTCTTCTGCAATGTGAGGACCTGGACAGTAGGTCCCTCCTTTCAAATGCATACCAAGGAACTCAATTTCTTTTTGAGCAAGGATCATTTTCTTTTGGGAAAGCATGATTCCATGTTTCTGGACAATTTCAACGAACTGGGAGAGTAATTTACAATGGGATTCTTCATCAGGACTGTAGAGGAGAATATCATCAATGTAAATCTGGGCATGTGGGAGAATGGGCTGGAAAATTCTACACATGGCTTTTTGAAAAATAGACGGGGCTGTTTTAAGACCAAAGGGGACGACTGTCCATTGGAAGTGCTGGTTTGGAATGCAAAAACCAGTTTTAGGACGGTCATCAGGATGGATGCCAATTTGCCAAAAACCTGCTTTCAGGTCGAACTTTGAATAGATCTTAGCCTGGGCTAGGCTACCAAACAAAGAGTTTTTGTGAGGCAAAGGAAATTTATCATCTTGAAGGAATTTGTTCAAAGGCTGGTAATTGATCACCAATCTGAGCTTACCACGATTCTGTTCTGCTCGCTTGTTCACATAAAAGGCTTCACAAGCCCATTGTGAATCAGAGGGTTCAATGAGACCTTGCGAGAGTAGCTCAGCACATTCCTTCTGGGCCAAAGCAAGATGTTCAGGATTCATACCAGAATGACTGGCTTTTGTGGGATTAACATCTTCACTTTTCTTGAATGGTAGTTTGACAAAGAAGTCAGAGTTTTTCCAAAGAGGGTTTGAACAGGTTTGGATAAACTGGGAATGAGATTCAGAACAGCAGGATAAGAGACTTTGGGTAATTGGATCAAGGATTTCTGGCTGAATGATGAAAAGTCTCTGGATATCCACATACTCACGAAACTGGTCACCAAATTGTAAACCAGTGGGTTTGATTCTAAGCTGGGAAAGCTGGGCTAGAATATCCCAACCAATGATGAGGTCCTTATCTGGGGAATTACAATCAAGGATTTTTGTGGATATGGAACAGCCTGGAAATATTTGGAGGGTGATGGTTTTGCTGCGGAATTTTGTGGTAAAAGTATCACCGGAAGCAGAATGGAAATACCTTGTGTAAGGCGTCCAGAATTCTTCTGGGAGTACTTTTATATCCATGAGTGATGCTGCCGCGCCGGTATCAATGAGAGCAATGACTTGGACAGGTTTGTCATTTTCTGGGGTGTGGATTTGGATGGGAATATATTGAGAGTGGAATACGGGCTGGACATGGAAGGAGTCAGGGATATTATCGGGGAAGAATGCAAAGATATCACCTGGGGATTCATCAGAGTCTGAGGAATAAGTTTGGAGGGCAAACAGTGTATCGGGTGAAGGTTCATCTTCAACAGAGAAGACAGACTCAATATCTTCGTCATCCAAAGGGATTCCTGTGGTGGAGGAAATCTTTTGGATCATGTAACTTCCTTGGCGCTTTGCCTGAGGACAGTTTTTTGCAAAGTGCCCCTTCTTGCTACAGATGTAGCATTGGTCGGATTTCTTCTTTTTCTTGAAACCAGAAGCAGAGGAGTGATGCCGCTTCTTTTTTCGAAGGAATTTCCACTTGCTTCTCTTAGGTCTTCGTCTGCCAAACGAGAACTTCTCAAAGGAGAACTTTTTGAAGTGCTTGCGCTTCTTATTGCCAGCACAGGAGGGATCACTGCAATCTCTTGAGCACTTGATCTTCCAATGAGGATTGTCACAATTCTTTTCGAGAGAACGATTCTCCCGGAGATAACTTCTGAAGACCTCTCTTCTGTGACACATTTCTTCAATGGCAAGGTGGACAGACTGTTGGATTTCTCCAAAAGTCGCATCTATGATGGTCTTGTTTTTTAGCTTCAGGGCTTTCTCAACAACTTGACTAATCTCTTTAGGGATGGAAGCCAGGAATACGGACTTGAGATTAGGATCAGAACCAAGCTGGTAGAAAAGCTTGATCATATCTCGAAAGTGTCGATCCAGGTCTTTTTTGGCCAGAGAACAGCATTTTCTTTCAAAGAATTCTTTTCTTTTGAGTTCTTTCGAATCTTGAGGTTGGCCAATAAAGAAAAGATGAATCAGCTGAATTGCTTCATCAAAGGACATGGTAAGAAACTGGAGTTGGTCTTTTTCTGGGGCTAATTTCCACCAATCTTTTAAGGAACCGGTAAATCGAGTGACAAACTCAAGGAGAACATCATAAGAGCTGTGTTCCTTTAGATTTCTGGTGATCATCCAAGAATGAAACTCTTGGAGCCTTTCTGCCCATTTGTGGTAAGGGATGTCATCCAAAGTGAAGAAATTGGACGAATAGGATTTATAGGTCGAGGACGATGGGTCATGGTAAGGCTGGGAAGGTGGAGGTGGATGCTCAACTTCAGGTTGGTCTTCCATTTCTTCTTCAATGATTGGCTCTGCAGGGTCAGCCATCATAACGTCTGCCACAACAGACTGGGTGCTAGAATCATAGGATTCAGTATCTGGAATGGAAGATGACTCACTGATAGAGTTCTCAGGAGTAGCTGGGGGTGAAGGATTTATGGGTTTTACTGTGGAGATGGTGGGAACCTGGTTTCGAAGGAAATTTTCCAAGGGATTTGAAACCATGTATGAGTGGGAAGGTTTATGAGGAGGAGATGAAGGAGGAGATTTTTCTGGTGGAGCTGAAGGAGGTGGGAATAAGGTATGTTTGCTTTTTTCTTTTTTCTCTTGGTCTAACTTTTTAAGACGATCCCGAAGAGCAAGGAAGTTCGTCTTTGGAGGAGGTGGTGCTGTGCTGAGTACAGCTGCAAAAGAGTTGGGGTCTGGAGCGCTTGGCATGAAGAATGTAGGATTTGGAGTTGCTGTTGGAAAGAAGAATGGATCAAGGGCTTGTAGATTCCTTTGCTGAAGGAGAGCTTGTTGTTCTTGCAGTATCTGGACCTGGCGTCTAAGCTTCTCGATCTCAGGAGTTTGGTCTTCCAGATAATGACTTGGAGGAATCTGTTTTGTCTCCATCAGGTACAGCCTCTTCTGGAAATCTTCCAACATCTTCTTAGAGACAGATGTAGCATGGTCTACCCTGTCAAGACGAGTAGCCACTGTGTTTATTGCTACATTCTGGGCCAAAGCATTCTCTGTCTGCCAATTCAGAACAGCTTCAACTGGTGTAGGGCCTTTCCGTCTTCCATGAAGATCGACATCATGTGGTGTTGTGATCTTTGGAGAATGGAAGTATTTCTGCTGTGCATCAGAGAAACTTTCAGCAGGAGGGAATCTGATAGTGGCTGAACTTTCTTCAGATGGGGCAGGGTGTAAAGGTGGGAAGTCTTCTGGTCGGAACATGCAAATACTGAGTAAAACAGGAGGTGGTTCAGGTTTAGGATTGCAAGTGTATGGCTGAGGGAGTATGATGGGACAAGAGTTTTTCTTTACCCATTTGAGGATGGGTTTGTAGAATGGAGAAGTGATGGGTTTCTTTGGTGGTGGTGGTGGCGGCTTTGGTTCATCTGGGGGACAAGCAGGTGGAGGTGCAGTAATTTGAGGAGGTTTGGGAGAACCATACTCAACCATATACTGCCAGCGTCCGCCGTCTTCACCAAGAGGACCCACGGTTGGATCACCGTCTAGGTACCTTTGGTAAAGTGAATCTTTCTTCTTCTTGTTCTTCTTTTTGGAGGACGGTCTGTCATCCTCATCATCTAGCTTCATACATGAGGAATAGGAACAGTCAACATCCCAAAAGCAGTGTCCGGAGGGATCCTTGTAATAATGGATGGGTCGTCCATGGTCATCAAAGGATTGGACATGGGCTTTAGGATCTGGGTCTTCCATACTGACAGACTCAGATGAACATGGGGTGAAACACAAGATGGTGGGGAATGATGGAAAAACAGAGGAAGAAGTGTCTTCCTTTTCTTTTGTGAATTTAATGGTGACAGTACCATCTTTTTTCTTGGTGTACTGTGGCTCAGAGGATTGGACAGGTCGGGAATTTTGGTGGAGTTTTTCATAGTTGGTTACCCAACTGTCAGGAAGGATTTTGACAAGCTGATCTCTTGGAAGTTGACGAGGGATGTGGATACATGAAGTCTGGTCATTGTCAACAGAGATAAGCAGGGCATCATCTGCACTTGGTAGGTTGAGATCAATGGCATGATTTTGTACTCTGTACACCATCTGGTAGTGTAGAGTAGCAATTATGGCTGATGTAGTTTGAGGAGCACCAGTGATCTGCAACTGAACCTTCAAAGCAGAGAGAAGGTTGGGATCTGCCAAGGCCATATTGAAATTTGGGAAGAGAGTCACAAATACTGTGCCTGCGTTCAGAGTGGTCTGAACAGTGCCAATGCAAGCATGCTGGTATTCCAAGAAACGAGTATCGATGAGAGCAACCCGAGCAACTATGGGCAAGCCTTTTCGCCCATGCAAGGATAGGGCCAAACGGATGGCGCCAAAGTGGAGGTGGGTGTAACCCTGTTGAGCCCACTGAGCAGGGAACTCAGGTGGAATTTAGAGAGTCACAAACTGCTCTTGTTGCGTAGACAGGATGGGGTGCTGGTCAAATTTAGTGGACTGGACATACTCTTTGACAGAGCGAGGGGTTTGTTTGATGAGATGTTTGATGGAGCGAATGGGGGAAAATGATGGTGGTTTGCAAAAAGCAGAATATGGGTTCATGAGTGGGAGTTGTGTTTCGGAGATTTTGCGATCGTCATTCACATAGGATACCTCATAGAGATAATCCATTTTTGAGGAAGTGGATTTGCGGAGTTCGGATGGTGGTGGTAGTGAGATGGTGGTTTCTAACTGAACTGGAGCGGAAATATCTGTGGAGTTTTCCATGAGAGTTTGGATTTCTCCTTTCCCTTCAGCAGATCTAAGAATATAAGAATACTAATCTTAACTCAGTTTCGACGATGTTTGGCTCTGATACCAGTAAAGGAAGCAGAGACAAGCCTGGGCGAGACGAGCAGGTATGCTATCCCACTTCAATTATTACCAACCACAGTATCCATAGAGTCGAGGAAAATGGAAAAACATAGGTCGCGACGTGCGAGTGGGGGCGAGTTGCAAGCAGAGCCGGCCGGGGGCGAGTCGCGATGGGAGCAGGTGAGTTGCAAGAGGGAGAGGGAGAGATGAGTCTGAGAGTCGGACAGGTCGCCAGAGAAAGGAGTTAGAAATTAGGTCAAAAAATTGGGCTTTTTCACTATTTTTAATGTCTGGCACACAAAAAAAAAAAAACGGCCGTATCTAGTTGTGTCCGACACGGCAAAATTTTTTTAAAACTATGTGTCCGTGTAATAGAGGTAGTAACCAGCCCCTGCGCGTAAGCGTAATACTAAAAAAGAAAAAAAAATCCCAACTTTCAACTCCAGTTTTAAAACTTTCCACGATATAAAAATTAATTCGATAAAATAAAGTAAGTATTTTTTTCATTGGAGATTTCCTGAAAAGAAGAAGAAGAAGAAATCTTCACATCTTCCTGTGATTTCGCAAGAAACATATTCGGCCAATCCCGAATAGAAGTTAAAAGGGCAAATTTTTAATTTATAAGTTTCGCTCAAATTTCAAATTTGCTCCGTTGTTAATCTTCCGTCCGACGTGTTGCTAAATACACCTCACCCATATAACGTGATTTTTTTTAGCATTGTTTTGTAAAATACCGTTGGTATTCACTATTTATCGTCTTCTTCGCACGGATCCATCATCTTAAAATATTTGTCGTCTTCTTCACGTCAATTTTCTCTACCACAGCTTCACTGATGCTCATCCGTCTCTGTCCTCTCCCAATACTCAAATCGCCGTGCTGGTCATGGCAAATTTGGGACTTGAGTGAAAGCTGGAGATTTTCTTCTTCTGATTTCAGCATGATATCTATCTATCTATCTTTTTTTTTTTTTTCTCGCAAGAGTGGATAGATGTCATGAGAGACAACGGAGGCAATTTTAGCCACTTACAAGAAGTTGGCTTTGGACAAACTCTACTTCTTCAATGATGCGGAGTTCGCCCATGTTCCAAGGACCCTTCTTCGGATTATCAAAGGTCAATCAAACAGAAGGCATTGCGCTATGTGTTGATTGATGATGTTCTGTACCGTCGGTTTTTATTTATTTATTTATGGTTTTATGCTAAGATATGATGGAGAAGTTGAGGCTGATAATCTTATGTGGTATCCATGTATCGCAAAGAAAATCGACAAATACCTCGTAGAAATATGCGAAACTCCTATTTTTTAGTTTGAAGAAATTCACAAGTGCATTTAGGGGTGAGCAGTTCCAAGTTCGTTACAGGTTCCACCTGGAACCTACCCGTCAGAACAGGTTCCTCATTTTTTGGAACCTGGAACCTACCCGTTATATCCTAGAACCTGGAACCTACCCTATCACAGGTTCTAGGGTCTGTTCTAGGGTACCCGAGAACCTATCAATTTCTTCTTCTTCTTTTTCATTTTTAGTTAAGCAAAATGAGAGTAAATATTACAACAGTTAAGGATAAGTAGAGGTGAGCGATTTTGGATTTCACATTTAGAACTTGAAACTAACTCATTGGAATAGGTTTTTCATTTTTTAGAACTTGAAACATAAAAATTTATTTGGCTCTAAATTGTATACTCATCATCGAACGCCATAGAACATTGTAGGATCGTACGAAAATATATATTACAAAATATACAATCAAGATCCAGGGTCCGGGTTTTAGGTTTCAAGTTCTAGGTAGTGAAACCTAGAACCTACCCGTTGGAACACGTTCTTTGATTTTTGGAACCTGAAACCTACCCTATATACCTTGAAACCTGGAACCAGATTGGTTCTCACAGGTTCCGATTCTAGGTTCTCGGTTCTACTCTGGAACCATGCTCACCCCTAAGTTCATTCATTGCTAGCTAAACTTCTAGTTCTTGGGTTGTGTGTCTCATCGGATCCCATCTTGGGTAGTTGACGACATTTTAACCACGTAATGTCATGCCAAATTGAAGAAAAAGCTAGCTAGGCCGTCCACATGACTTTCTTGTTAATGCGTCTTCTTGTCTATAGAATAAACTTGAGATGTTAATTGCTTCACATGTTATAATTGTTTCGCGAAAAAAAAAAATTAATAAAATATTTTTCTTATTTTTCGAAGTTAGGATTGTTTAAAAAAAGAGTCAACAATTTTTTTTTTTACCAAAACTTGACTTCAAAATAATGAGTTCCTTTTAAAAAAATTGAAAATGATTTTTAAAAACATGACTTGGTATTGACGCTTGGGTCAGAAACTCTGCGCTTGAGCACGAGAATCCTAATGCTCGTTCTTGAGTTTTGGTCCGTCGAGATTGAGATAGAGATCTCGATTTTCGCGCCCACTTCTATCAAGGTCGGGCCCGGTATGCCGGGCTGAGTAATACTAATATCGAGGACGGGCCCGGCCTTCAGTGTCAATGCTTGGGGTCCCCGACTTCCGAGCCAGGGCTTGAGGCTCCCATGCCCATACCTGGCTGCCTTGCACCCGCGCTCCGAGCCATCTACGTCGAGTCTAGCGCCAAGGCCAGGGTCTAGCCTCGATGGACACTCGAGTCTGGGCAGATGGGACTAGGCACTGGGTTTGGGGCCTAGCCTTTATTGACTCGAGGGTGAGCACTAGTATCGGATTCCCATTGGCCCAAGCTATTTGGGGTTTCGGTCTTGGGCGTTGGTTCGAGGCCCGACCTTAATTGACCCAGATTTGGGCGTCTGGAGACTGGGACCTGACCCCAACCTCTATAGAGCGGGGATGGGGTGCTAGGGACCCGAGTACGAGCACCGAGTTCTCGGGCTTGGTTTCGATGGACCCAAGACTAGTGTCCATGCTCGTGCCATGCCAAGTAGTCAAGGATTTGGACTTGACACTCCGGTGCCCATATCGGGTCCTTAGCTACCTGTATGCAAGTTACTAGCACCCAAATAGTGAATGTCTATTTTGGAAAATCTTCCTTACCAAACAACTGAAAATCTTTTCCAGTTCATTGTCAGGTTTCAGTTAAATATCAGGAAAACTTCTAAAAAAATAATTTATCAAAAAAATATCTTTCAGTAATGTTACTTTTTTACACGAAACAACGAAGCCCTAAATTTAAGAAATCCCAATCCTAAAATCAGTCACTTTCGTTTCATGAACGGAACCTATTCTCTCCACGAACTAATTTTACGTATTGCTTGGCTCCACGAATCTTATTTGCCCCCACAACATCAACGAGTCAACAACAGATTTCTTGAAGAAATCAATAACCTCGGTCAAGTCCCATCTTTGTTCTATGCTGAAAAATTTGGACACCCTCCCTGTCGGACGGCTGGTGTACCTCAACACCAATAGCGTTCCCTCTATCGTCCGCTTTGTCATCTCATCTTTTCTTGAAGTTTTATTCAGTGCTAAATCAATCGAATTTAACTTACGCCACTGTCGTTTTGCCGGTTATTCTAAGAGCAAAAGGTGCAAATGTTCCGAAATATGCCAAATACGTCTCCTTCATTTAAAAAAAGAAAGAAAGAAAGAAGAAGATAGACGTGACCTAAAAGCTTCGTGCTCGTATTGGCTCGTCATTCTTATTAATTTCCGCTTCTTCGACGTGACTCTCGTCAAGTCAATAAATGTTTTCCTAATCCCAAAGTCTGTAAACATTATCTTTAAGACGAGATTTGTTGGGTACATGTTAGGGTTTAGTGGGTATTATCATCATGCCATAGGTATCACTGTGACGTTGGAGACGTGGTCAATGCTTGTCACCTTCGAAAAGTCTTCTAATTTTTTCCCCACGAGTCAATGTAGTTAGGTGCTGAGCTTGTAGCGTTATAAGATGCCAAGTGGAGTTTGAATAAGCAGGGGTTTACGGTAAGTGTTCACATAAATTCAAAGCAAGTTTGGGCAGATGAGCAATGTATTCGAGAAAGGAGAGGGTCAATGAACACATTTTCCTTGAAATTTCCATTGGGTTAGCAGTAACTTTGTTTTTTGAAGTCCGTAATCATGTTGTTTTCGATTTGATCGCTGAACTTTGATTATGTTACTTGCAATTCAGTCTATTATGTTCTTGATCTTGTGTCGATATAGGGCGGTTCCTATACTCCAAACGTCAGCAATGTGACATCAAGCGGACTCAATTTGACGTGGCAACTAAAGACTTATGGCTTGAGATCGAGTATTCATGTTTATAGCTTGACTAGGCCTGACTTTCGAAAGTAAACACGTTTTATAAGCATGAGTTACGGTTGATATATCTCATGCACGAGTTCGAGCTCGGCTCAAATTAGCTTGAGCTTGAGTTCTTCCAAACCCTCTGAGTTAAATACTTATACAGGGTGCAATATGAGGGTCTAGGATATAAGTGCACAAACAACCAATTTGTCTGACCGCCAAATGAAAAAAAAAATCAAATAAAGACTCCATACAAGCAATTTGGAATAGAAATGTCCAATTATAAATTACTAAAAAATAGAATTAAACACTGTTTCTTGTCTTGATATATGGAATTATAGGGGCAATCCGTAGGTTTTAAGCGTGGAGATCCTATCATTAATTTTTCCCTCCTTTCTTGTTGTCTGATTTGCTAAAACTGACGATCCTCTTTTATTCATGGGTCATCAATTGGGTCTACCAAATCAATATAATCAATATGGGAAATTACGTGGTGACTTAGACGGGATATTAAAACAAAACGTTGGAGATCTCTTTGCGTGACTTCAACATCCTGACATCAACGGTAACATGTATCTATGTACTCGATAATTCCTTTTAAACGGATTTTAAAGCGTTAGGATTCTTTTGTCATAGCAGATATATTAAGCAATTATATCGTCGTAAACCTCTAGGATATAGGTCGTCTAATGTGAATATTACAATACAAGGGTCCAGCATATAAGTGCACAAACAAAAGAAAAATTTCTCAAAAGTCATAGATCCGTTGCAATTTTGCCAGTTCCTTTATAATTCTTTTAATTTTGTCAATTGAGTCCTGAACTTTTTCACGTATTATCAATTGAGTCCACTTGATCGATACTGGTCGGAAATCGCTGACGTGGACGTCGACTATCCTACGCGGCATGGCAAGCACGAACATCAATAATTTTTAATCATATTCTAATATTTTTATAAATTATCTTATTTAATTCTTTTTTTTCTTCCTATTGAAATATATAAATATTAAATCACACATTCTTCTAACGGCTTAAGCTTTTAGAGCAGTTGGCAAGTGGTCTTACAAAATCTTTCATGGTATCAGAACAAGAGTCTTGTCAATGTTAGTCATGCCACGTAGGACAGCCGACGTGCACTTCAGTGATTTTCAACTGAAATTGACCGGATGAACTTAATTTGCAAAATTAAAGGGTTTAGACTGAACCAGCAAAAATACAATACATAGGATTTTTTGGATATATAATTTTACCGCACAAACATCCAAAATGTCTGGCCGACAAAAAAATAAACAAATAAAATTAAACTCTTTCCTGTTTTGTTAACTTGATATACAATATTATGGAGGCAATCCGTAGGTTTTGTGCCGGGAAATCCTGTCATTAACTTTGCCCTCCTTTCTCGTTGTCTGATTTGGTAAAATCGACGATTCTCTCCTTTTTCATGGGTTATGGGGTTAAATCAACTGTGCCTACGTAATCAATATAATTAATTTGGGAAATTACGTGTGACTTGGATGGGGAGATACCAAAACAAACATTAGAGACACTTCGCATGACTTCAACATCCTTACGTCAACGGTAACACGTGCCTACGTACTCCATAATTCGTTCTAGATGAGATTTTAAAGAATGAGATATTTCTTATCACGTCTTTTATATTAAGCAATTATATCGTAAAATAATTTTCTTGCTACTTAAATTTCTGGGATAAAAGGTAATATGTTGATATTACAATACGGGTCGAGAGTTCAAATGCTTCTATTCCTACTTTTGAATTTTCCTTTTTTTTCTGTTAAAATATTTTTGGTAGTGATTATGTTAACATATTGTTGCTCTTTGGTTATCCGTTTGATGTGGGCTTTTCACTTTCACATATAATTCGACTCACATACGAGAGAGGGTCTTAAGGAAGGATTGGAGGGTGCATCAATTTAACTTATGTTGAATAGAACAAGCGATCGAACGATAAAATAGACAGAACGAGTAAAGTAAATGGGACACCAGATGTACGTGGTTCGGTCGTAGAGACATACGTCTACGAGAAGAGCAGCAACGAATTTCACTATAGATCAAGCGATACATAAAGATTATAGATCGCACTCGAGTTACACAAATACTCTCAGTGTTTCCCAAGCCCCAATTACATCCAAGAACGCAGACAATAAAATAATCTCTCAATCTCGTAAAGAAATTATACAGATCTAAACTCAATATTTAATCGGCCGAAACACTCACAGATATAATTCCATGAACGAAGAGCTCATAGAAAAATTCCCACACAAACACTCGTAGTCGGCGCTTCGACGATCCTTTATTTTCCGGCCAAGACGATACTTGTTTTATATACAAGAACAACACCGAATTGAAGAAAAAGGATATAAAATCCACATGGGATGCGATCAACAAAGTCCACTGTTGGACTTTCCTTTTCTCTGATCGTGACATACTGTTGGACTTATCTCCTCTTTTATCTTGTTCCTTTTGTTGTTAGCTGAAGCAAGGAACCAACGTAACTTGGACTCTAACAAGAAACACACAAACCTTATCCTCTTGCCCAAAAGATATCCATCGCACGTTATTATCTTTGTTGCTCGATTTCAAACGTCTGTAAAATATTCGATTCAGAATATTCACAGCTTTATTTTGGGCTCAAACTCGACATATTTAACAACTTATTTGAATCACCTGCATACCCGAGAGCCGAAATAATAGATGATAACATTAATATACGATTTTATCATACTAGTGCCAACACTTTGAAAAAGAAGCTGTTAGCTTGACAGCTTAAGAGTACTTTGAGTTATTTTTGACTACATGATCTCTTAATCAATGAGTGTTTTATGCAAAGCATGAGCTGATGGTGTGTAGATCTACAGTTGAGATTTTGCCATTCCTAACAGTATTATCCATGAAGCATTTCCCTTTTATTCAACCTGGAAAATAGTTCCCTTTGTCTTGACATTCCTAATTATTTTGGTTAAAAGCATCTTGCATTGTCTTCTTCCTTTTATTTGTTTCTCGTCACGGGGCCAGCTTAAGATCTAGATACTAAATTCACTTTCCGTACAGTATTAAATAATTCATTAATCACAGTTAAAGAAAAAGAATTTGCTCTATATATGCATCAACTCCCAAGTCAGAGACATCTGTAGCTACTTACGATCAGAAAAACACGAGCTTTTGCCTCAAAAATGCACCTCAAAAGCCTAAAGAAACCCATGATTCCCAGGCTGAAGATGTCTGCTTCGCCGAGACACCGAGCTTTCCATCCTCTTCGTCTTCACAGTTTCTCCCTGAAGCTCCCGCCTTCTCTTTCCAGCTCCATGAAGATGAAAACCCCCCTCCACACTCTTCTCCGTCACCTCGCGAGGCTCGTCGTGCCGAAGCCTGCGCTTCTGCAGATCTTCCCGAGGAAAGAGCTTTATCTGCACATGGTAACGAGGATGCAAGCTTCGCTCTCGAAAGCCTTGATCGACATCAACGCCCACGTACGCACTCTCATCTTCCCATACTTGACGAGAGTCGTTCGCAGTCTGGTGCCGACGGCCAAGTCCTTGGCGGTCAGTATTGTGAGGGCTAAGAGACACCTTGTGGCTCCCTCCCTCAAGTTTCCGTGGCTCAAGCGCAACAACAAGAAAAGCCTCTACGGTTTCGGCGGTTCGTACAGGTTCTACTTCAACTGGTCTTCGAGGTCACATGTCTTGCCTGTGCCGGCTCCGGTTCTGGCCGGGTGTTACTCGAGCCGGCGTTTATACCACGATCTGGCGAGGACCAGCTCGAGGGCCTCGTGCGGAGGTCTCCATCAATGCGACGAGGAAATTACCGGAGAGAGGCAGTTGTCGAGGTACCTTTGGTGGCTAGAAGAGAAGGTTTTCGAGGATTCTGGCGATGGCAACGATAATAGCATCAACAATATTGATAAACTAGCTGAGATGTTCATCCAGATGGGCCACGAGAAGTTCATATTGGAGAAGCAAGAGTCTGATAGGAGTTTCAAAGAAATGATGGTTAGGAGCCTGTAAATTATCTTTGGAAATTGAGAGAGCTTATACAAATGTTAAGATGCAAACCTTACAACACAGGTTTGATCCTCCGTATAGACCGAATGTAAAAGATGGGGCGTTAGGTAATTAGGTCCCATCCTTAATCCTTGTTGTTGTTCTCTTCTGTTCTTCGGTACCATGTCAAATGGCATCTTCGAGTCGAAACTCGTCCGTGCACATTCGAACCGAGTTCACCCATCCGACCTTTGATCTGAGACATGTTTTGAGGCGCTCTCGCAGTCCGGCAAGCTCATAGAACTCCACTGTCCAGCAGAGAACCGGGCATAGAAAGAAGATAGACGGGAGCTAAGGTAACGGTAGAGCGACGGAGAACTCCGACCAGACAACTAAGTGTGGGAGATTTTGGCAACCTGAGTATAAAACTTTCCAAAAAAATGGCACTTATGCCGTAAAAATCAACCCAGAAAAACTGTGATATAAAGTAAAGTGCCCCACCATTTCAAACTTTCAAGATAAAGAATACTGAACGCTGTGAATCATAGGGAGAATCAACTGTCGCTATTGGGTAAAAGATTTTCCGCTTAAGTTGCTAAAATGAATGGATCGTGTCATCAGTCATCCTTCAAGTCAACATCTCGTGTACTATTTTGGTCTGGTGCGTGGGAACGGAGCATGGTAACCTCGGTACGTATGAACGGGAGAATGGTAGATACTGTTCCAGACGGCACGAGACATGACAACTTTAGTAGATTCCATGTTTGCCGGTATGGTATGGACTCTTTTCGAGTATCAAAACTAGGGGTGTGCAAACTGGACCGGACCGGTCTGGGACCGGCCCCGCCCTGGCGGGTTGGTCCGGTCCTTGAGGTTGGCGGTCCAGTCCCCGGTCCCAATAAACAGGATCGGTGACTGAGCGGTCCGGTTCCCGGGTTCCATGGTTTGGGACCGAACCGGCACTGTTTTTTTTTTTTTAAAAGATCCGCAAAAGCAGGATCATCCTTGGATGAACTCTGACTTATTTATTTACTTGCAAGTTTTGGTGTTAGTAAAAGCGTTAAAGTGATGTTTTCAATTGGTGGCGAAAATGACTTCTAATTACTTTTGTTATGATGAAATCCTCAGGACCATGCATGATTTTTAAATTAACAATATTTTAGCCTCTTGACATTCTCAGGGTTGGACGAATTCGGGTGTAATATGCGCAGCCTTACGTTTCAGTCGAACTGCACACGAACGGGAGCTTTGTGCACTGAGCTAGCCTAGTAACTGTAACACGAGTAGGTTGAACATAGTAGTAGGCTTTATAGCGAGTGATATCATACAAAGGCTCACCATCATTCAGACGAAGCTGTAAATGAAGTTCAACAGGAGTAGCTGCAGTACGAGTATCAGATAATTTAGCACGAGCTAAAATGTCAGCAATATACTTCTGCTGGGAGAGAAGAATACCACGTTGACTGCGAGCAACCTCAATACCGAGAAAATAACGTAAGAAACCCAGATCTTTCATAGCAAACTGACGGTGAAGATGTTGCTTAGTATAAGCAATATGAGCAAAGTCATCCCCAGTAATAATCATATCATCCACATAGAGTAGCAGAATAGTACAACCAGCTGAAGAGGTATGAGTAAACATAGCATGATCATTCTCACTCTGAACAAAGCCAGCTCACCGAACAACATCTGCAAAACGTTCAAACCAAGCTCGAGGAGCGTGTTTGAGACCATAAAGAGCCTTTCGAAGACGACATACATGGCCGGGCGAATGAGGCAGACCTGGAGGTGGCTGCATATAGAGTTCCTCCTCAAGAACCCCATGAAGAAAAGCATTCTTCATATCAAGCTGAAAAAGAGGCCAATTACGAATAGAGGCTACTGCAAGAAGAGTGCGAATAGAAGCCATTTTAGCAACAGGAGCAAAGGTCTACTCATAATCTATCCCATACTCCTGGTCAAAGTCACGGGCAACAGGACGTGCTTTATAACGCTCAATCCTACCGTCAGAGTGAGTTTTGATTTTATAGATCCAACGACAAGATATCAAGGATTTTCCTGGTGGAAGAAGCACAAGATCCCACGTACCAGTGCGCTCTAGAGCAGATAATTCCTCAGACATAGCATCACGTCATTCAGCATGTTGTACGGCCATACGATAATTTGATGGTTCCTGCAAAGTGTGGATAGCAGCCATAAAGGAACCAAACTCATCAGAATAACTTGTAGCCGCCACGTACCTAGCTGGAGGACGACGATCTCGCGGAGGATTCCGCCGAGAGGATGGTGAATGAGAATCGTCAAGAGGCGTCGAAGTAGCAGGCGAAGTAGACGAAGGAGGAGGCATAATAGGTGAAGGTGGCGACACTGGATCTGAAGGAGAAGATATAAGAGGATGAACAAGAGGTGGATCAAGAGGAAAATCCATAAATACAGATGGAGAAGACTGTGAAGAAGTAGAGGCAGCGGAAAAGAACGGTAGGTGCTCAAAGAACTGAACACTACGAGAGATACGAATACACCGTAAAGAAGGATCATAACACCTATAACCTTTGTGTTCTGTGCTGTAACCTAAGAAAGCGCACCGAATTGATTTTGCAGAAAGTTTGGTACACTCATGAGGTGGAAGAAGCACATAACATGTACAGCCAAAAACACGAAGTTGATGATAAGTAGGTGGTTTTGAGAAAAGACGTTGGTGAGGAGTGGCTTTGGAGAGGACGAGAGAAGGAGGTCGATTAATGAGATAGACAACAGTAAATAGTGCTTCAGCCCAAAATTCAATAGGCACAGAATTGGACAACATGAGAGCACGAGTAGTATCCAGAATATGACGATGTTTTCGCTCAGCAAGACCATTTTGAGCAGGAACACCAGGACAAGACAATTGAGGTAAGGTTCCTTGAGAAGTTAAGAAGGAACGAAAAGCTGTAGAAAGATACTCCCCACCAGAATCAGAACAAAAAACTTTAATAGTTTTAGATAATTGAGTAGATATCATGGCTGTAAAGTTTTTATAGATAGAAAGAAATTCATCACGAGAACGCATGAAATAAACCCATGTATAACCCAAAAGCTTAAGCTATTAGGTGGAGAGAGACCACATGAATATAAAGAGCATACAACACTCATTCACAAGCGATGTGGGACAACAATAACAACTTTAACACCCCCTCTCACGTGCAAGCAATCTGCACGTGAAAATTAACTAATAAAGGGTGGGCCCACATACGCGGAAGGAAACAACACTAGCTCTGATACCATGTATAACGGGAATAATCATCAATGAACGACACATAATACTTGAATCCACTTTTAGAAATTTGGGGAGCAGGACCCCAAATATCTGAATGTACTAAATCAAAACAAGAAGTGGAAACAGAAGAACTAACAGGAAAAGGAGGTGTAGATTATTTAGCTAAAGGACAACTAGTACAAGGACGCATAACAGTAGATGAAACATGCCCAAGTGCACCCTGCTGATGCAGAAAAGACAAACGAGAAGCAGATATATGACCTAGACGCTGGTGCCAACAGTCAAGATTGCAGATGGCAAGAACAGGTTGAGGTGAAGGAAGCTGGAGATACTACATCATATACAATCCTCCATGTCTACTACCCCTGCCAATCGTCCGGCCACTCATACGATCATGTACAATACAAGAATCAACAGTAAATGTCACCATATAACCCATATCGGCAAGTTGCCCAACAGATAAAAGATTCATGGCTAAATTCGGTATATGCAACACATTGTGCACATTAAAACTGCCAGGGATAATAAGATGGCCTTGCATAGCAGCAGTAAGAGAGGATCCATCGGCTGTAAAGTACCCTGCTGGACTTTTGAGTGCAGTCGGCTGAGTGAGATGATGAGCAGAGCCAGTCATGTGATGAGCAGCCCCAAAGTCAAGAATCCAAGAAGAGCTATCACCTGAAGAGTGTGCAGCAGCTGCTGTAGCAACAGTGGAGGATGCGCTAGAAAAACCAAGATGAAGCTGAACTAAATGAGAAAGTTGAGCCTCAATATTAGCAAGACGATCATCGAAAGACGAGGATGAAGTGACACGATCCATGGATGGAGAAGAGACAGGTGCAACTCGAAGCTAAAATTGCACTCCAAGTTAGGATCGATCGGCCAAGGGATCTCGCACCAATCCAATGGCAGTAGATGCAAAACAGACAAATCCACGCTCACTGCACCAATCCGATCAAACCGTGCAGAAAATCAAACTGCAGAAAAATCAAATCGTGCCAAGCTCGCTGGGAAAAACAGGCTGAACTGAACACCAGCAGAAAAATCCAACGGCCGCCACGCAAGCACTAATCCGAGCGAAGCACAAATCCAGCAGAAGACGAATATAAAGAGTGAAAAAGAGAAGGAAGAGCACATGTAAACAAGCTCTAGTGTGTTCAATTCAGAATAGCGTACCAAATCGTCCTCCGATTTTGTGCCCTAATCGGAGACGTCAAAAGCATGTGCGTATAGAATGCATCTCCACTAAATCCAAGAAAGGAACGAGCAACACCAATATCAATCCAAATATCAAAATTGCGCACTGGTACACGAGTACAACTCCCGAAGCTTGAGTGGCGTTTGAACCAGCAGAAGACGAATATTGAAAATCCCCAATACAAGTGAGCACCAATTGGTCGGTGGAATGAGCAAACCCCAATTGAAACAAGCCACGCAATTCTCGATCAACAAGGGCGTCGGCAAGAGGAACCTGTTGCTCCACTGACAATTGCCGAGAAATTTCAAATCTAAATCTCCACTGACAATTGCCGAAGAAATCCAAGAAATTGCCAAGAAATCTCCACTGAGAAATCCAATTGCCGAAGACTGTGAAGAAACTCTAAAATTTCGCCAATCTGAAGCAACTCTCAATCCCGCACAAAACTAGACGACAAACCCACAATCAACTTGCAGGTGGCCTTAGTGGTGCTTGTTTTGCACGAAGAATATGTTAAACAAATCCAAGCTCAAATCAACTCGCAGATCCACGTCGGGCAAAAGCAAATCAGTGGAATGACCTCCAGAATTGATCCTTGATTAGAAGAGGGCCCACGTCGGGCAAAAGCAAATCAACTGAAGAGACGCCACCGAACCCCTAAGCTTCGGGGACCAAGAACGCACGAATAGATCAAAATAGTAGGGGCCAAAACAGCAATCGGTAAAACCCACCACCAATCCGATCGGTGGGAAAAAAAAAATCCTTGCTCGTTCACCATGTCGCCAATGGGGGAAGAGAGAGAAACCCTAGCTCTGATACCATGTTAGATTTGAGAATTGGATAATGAAATTCACATCGTTACAATTAGGCACAGTGCCAATATAAATTTACATACAAAGAAGAGCAAGAAAGTAAATACACAAAAAAGACTTACTCCTAATATATACAATATATCTAACAAGAACCACCCCGACGTTCATCGGAACAGTCGTCGGATTGCTGCCATTACTGCTTTGGGCCAAAGGGCCCGCTGGGCTAGCCCGTCCCGGTCTTGGACTTGGTGAAGGCTGACCAGCCCACGATTCCCGACACCGCCAGGTAGCTCACACCTTCCAGGCTCCAGCGCGCCGATGGAGCTGCCGGTGCCTAGCGGGAGGCCCCATCCCGTCGTCTTGAGGGTGTAAAGGGACCACGCGATCACCGGGGTTGAGATCAAGCCCCTGGCGATGGTCTGTAAAGCACGTGGCATCACGTGCAATGACATCATTAATCCCATGTTAATAATTATCACAAAAAAAAAGAAAACTGATTCCTTCTTTGGTGAAGAAGGAAAAAGATATTGAGGGGTTGGAGGTTGCGATGTGGTTTGAATGTTAGTGACGGAAAAGAAACGAAAGTTGAAGTGATGCAAATATTGCATGATATTTAGGCATCTTTTATTTTTAGGCAATTTTATATTTTTAGGATATTTTCGTAATTTTACGAATCTTATTGTCATTAGGGTTAACACCATATATAAGCTTGTTTCAAGGGTTTTGAGAGCAGTTTTGAATATTTGAAGAATATACGATTTGATATCGTTTCTGAGAGAACAATGATTGTTCCTCATTCTATCGATATTGTTCTTTATCGCCTTCTTTCTATTGTGTTTCGGCATAATTTGGTATCAGAGCACAAGTTGCTTGAAATCAATGGCTGAACGGAATCGAGGTGGTCGAAGACAGCGTGCTCGTGAGGCCGGGATCGTCGAGTCGTTCCTGATGCAGATGAACAACCGCGTCTGAGAGACCTGCGAGACATAGAAAACGAAGAGCTACGGAGACGAAAGCAGGATTTGAAGAGACAACTTGCGCGGGCACTGAGAAGGCGAATTCAGCGATTAGAGCGACGACTTGCGCTAGCAGGGTTGGACTTTCAATCCGAAAAATATCCGATCGTGGATGAATATCCGATCGTCGATGAAAATCCGATCTTTGATCAAGAACCGATCTTTGATCAAGATTTGATTTTTGATAAATATCCGAATTGTTATGAAAATCCAAATTTTGATACAAATCCAGTCTATGAAAATCCAATCTACGATGAATCTGATGGAGAGTAGGGGGATGCGGATCCTGTCACGACGGTAGAAGCCATCGTGTCGGCGAAGGGCAGTGAGGTCGTCCCTAGCGATGTTCCCCAGGAAAAAATCGATATGGTTCCTAAAGATGTGCAGAAAGCTGATGTTTCGGGGAGCACTGAGGATCGAGGTAATTTTGTTCCTGAAACTGATGATTTTGGTGGCAATGAGTTTGTCGCTATGGATGAGGTCGATCATAATGCGTTAGGCACTGGGCGCATTTATGCGCTAGGTGGAAAACTCGTTAACCGAGGCGTAGCGTCTGGAAAGATTTATGAAGATATTAGGTTGGAAGTGAATTTGTCTGTGGCCAAGTTTGAGAAGAAGATCTTTGGTGGGTTCTGGTTACATGAAGACAAGGTATATTTGTCATCTAGTTCTTTCAAGAGTAGTGCATCTAATTTGCACAGATCATCTTCTTCAAACGATGCATGCCTCTACATTGCTGAATCTGAAGATGGTAATGATATCGACCCTTCTATAAGATCAGTCGGGATGAGTTTTCCATATGTGAAGCGGCGTAAGAAATTGCCTAGCTCCGTTGAGAAAGAGAAGCTTGATCCTGTCGGTATTTTGACTTTGCAATTTAATGACGATGAAGTTTTCCAGTGAAGTAAGGTAACAACATCCACATACGATCTCATACTAGGAACGCTTTATTGTGATCATTATGGAACTATGCGCATACAAGGCAATTGTGATCTTTCGTGTGATGCAGATATTGGTGGAGACCTTGAGAAACTTGTGCATGAATTGTATGTGCTTTGTGGTTGTGTCAAGAAAATAGTAGTTTGGGAGGAGATTACTTTGATAGAGCAAATCCCAACCGGAAGAGAACCTTATATCATTATATCTTTTGATGAGGATATTTTGGGTTTGTCACAAAATTCGCTGGTACCTACATCTGTGGTTAGTTTAATGGAGGAGGATAATAGGCATTCTGAAGACCCTGATTTTATTTCCATTGATGGGTCAGCAATAGAGGCTGAAATTCGACTCTTAGAGTCATTGATGAATACACCAAACAGTATGCATGTGGAGAAATTTCCCTTTTATGAAGGTTTAACAGACTTGAGGAGTGGTTTTAACCAAAGCAACAAGCAAAACATGAAGCATATGCAGATGGAGAAGAACATGAGGAGATTGTTGTCAATGACGAAGAAGCAGATTCGAGGATGAATCTTTTTCTCTAGCAGGGGAGAATGATGCAAATATTGCATGATATTTAGGCATATTTTATTTTTAGGCAATTTTATATTTTTAGGATATTTTCGTAATTTTACGAATCTTATTGTCATTAGGGTTAACACCATATATAAGCTTGTTTCAAGGGTTTTGAGAGCAGTTTTGAATATTTGAAGAATATACGATTTGATATCGTTTCTGATAGAACAGTGATTGTTCCTCATTCTATCGATATTGTTCTTCATCGCCTTCTTTCTATCGTGTTTCGGCATCATGAAGGGAAGCTCTCGGGAGAGGAAGGGCGGAAAAAGTCCCAACAGAAACGGGCAATGCTGGTCTCTTTCTTTTAGGACACATCCGATTCCCCTTAAGTTCTTAGATTCATCTCGAGCTTTGGCGTATTGTTTTACCACGTCTTAGAAAGTTTTCGGATTGGGAGCTTAAATTGACTTCACTTTCGTTCGTGTCGGTCGTTTCGATCAATCCACGTGACTTCATGTCGGTGCACATCAATACCGAGCGGACTACTAATTTTTCTTTCGTAACCACGCCCATGTCATGTAATGCACGTGGTAGTAACTAGGGGCGTCCAAACCGAACAAGAGACCCGACCCGAAACAAGACCCGACCCGACCCGACCAGAAATTTTCATTCACTTTTTGTTTGGGTCCCACCGTGTTCGGGTAATAGCTAAATTAATTGGGTATTGTTATGATCTTGTTTGTGTTCGGGTAATACCCGAACACAAACATGGAAATAAGTAAACACCAAATGAAGCCCAGTCCAAACACGAAAACAACCAAAAATCGAAAACAGTGAAACAAAACTAAAGGCTAGCGCAGCGCAGCTTCTTTCTTTCCATCGACGAAGGCAGCGCAACTTCATTCTCTCGCTCGCACGGCGCAGTCGCTCATTCGCCTCGTAGATCCAAATCTCGTCTCTCCCTTTCGTAGATCTCCAGTTCGACCCGATTCGGTTCGATTTCCCCTTCTCCTCCTCAGCGTGGCTTCCGCGTCACTGCCATCATCTGCGGAGGGGCCTTCTCGACTGGTGGTCGTCCTAGGTTGGGTTTCGCAGTTCGAGATCTGATTCGGGTGGGTTTGCAATTTGAATTCCATCATGAATCCCTTCTCATTCGGAACGCGTCTGAGGTCAGCTCAATTTCTTCCCTGATTTGTGGTTCTTGTGTTGTTGCGAGATCCGTCTTCATGCAATTTCAGTAGATGGTTAAGAAGCTATACATGCCAAATGCAAACTGAGAAACCTGATGTCGTTTTCTTATTTTGATGGGTTCTAATGAAGCGGCGTTGTTTGTATAGATGTTTTGTTTCTGTCGAATTGTTTGATGAGGGGGGCTTGATTTGTTTACTTTTTGGGGCTATTGATCATTCATGCGAAAGCTATTTCAATTGTAAATCTGACTTCTTATCGTGGTTTGTGTCTCAGGAAACTTCTTCTGCTCAATTCATTCTGCAACAGTACACGGCTGTTTCTGGCGGGCAGATGCTCCAGAACCCTGTTAAAAATGCCTATGCAATGGGAAAGGTGTGGATTGCCACTTCGGAGTTCGTAACCGCTTCGAAAGTGATCAAGAATAGGAATCCTGCACACGCATGTGGTTTTGTGCTCTGGCAGATGGATCCAGATATGTGGTATGTGCAGCTTGCAGTTGGAGGAAGTAAAGTTCGTGCTGGCTGCAATGGCAAACTTGTTTGGCGGTACACACCATGGCTTGGTGCAGACACGGCGTAAAGGCTCTGTTAGGCCTTTGCGCCGAGCACTCCAGGTAAAAATTATTTTGTAATAGTGTTACGTTTTTTCCTCCTTTTTCTCAGCTGGTGTGATTGGGTGATGTTAGTGATCTTGCCTTGCTAGTTCTTCTTTTGGCCATAATTCTGTTTACAGGATCTCGACCCTAGAACCACTGTGAGTTTGTTTGCTGATGCGAGGTGCTAACCCTCAAACGTTAAAAGCCCGGAGTGAGGGTCCTGCATAGATCATAAGGCACGCCTTATTTGGTTATTTTAGCTAGAAAAAAGAACTTCTTGTTTACCTGGAGGATTCTCATCTGACTCAGATTCAATGTGGTGGCGGAGATGCAGTTTATTGGGAAACAACAATCAACTCATTCCTTCATGATTACAGACCTGTGGATGGCATCTTGATTGCCCATTCTGGGCATTCTGTGGTGACCCTTTTCAGGTTTGGGGAGACTGCGATGGGCCATACCAAAACAAGGATGGAGGAAAGTTGGACAATTGAAGAGGTGGTGTTTAATGTGCCGGGTCTCTCAGAAGGCTGTTTCATCCCTCCGGCAGATTTGAGATCTGGATCTATTAGTGACATTTCTGAGCTTCATCAAGAAGAAAGGGGAAAGAGCGCACTTGCACTCACTGCATATCGGGCCAAAGTTGCGGCATTAGAGAAGGCAGATGATAGCTGCACTGATAATGTGATCTGGAGAATGGAAGTATAGTGACTGTTAGGATGAGAATAGGGCAATTGTTGATAGTTTTAGTTGGCTGACAAACTAGGGTATATTAGGTAGGAGCTGGGTAGATTTTTGATACTCTATTAGACTGTAAATAGAGCATAATCATTGAAAGGTTGTGACCTGGGCCTGGATGAATCTTTATACTCTTCGGTGCAGAAGACAACTAGGGAGTTGGAGCTCGACATTCCGGGTAGGGATAGAGCAATGGAGGTTATTTTTTAGTTTACCTTCCATTCAAGAAAGCCAAATGGTAATGCTTTGATGTGGCAGAGCCATTGGCCTTCGACTATGTTCTGGGGTATTCCTTTCCTTAGACGAGCGGCGGTAGTGGTAACAAGGAAACTGCTATCCACCCTAGGAGTCCAAAACTAATTCAGTTCCGTTAGTTTTATGGTCTTGAGTTGTTTATTGTCGTGTGGTAGACTTTCAAAGGATTTTTATGTTTGGTGCCCAGCTGGTGGAAGTGAATTCCCACTTGCCAGGTAAAGATTGTTAGGGTTCTGATTGTATTGTTGTTTTCTTTTAGCACAACTGTTGAAACTGAAAGGTGTGAACAGAGACAGTGTAATTCACTATATGAAATGGCTCATTATAGAGAGTTCATGCTCTACTTCTTTTTTTGACCAATATATATATAGTATACAACAGAGAGCCGAGAATGCAGATGATGTCCACAGATGGAGGAGTCATTGCTTTTTCCAATATGTTTGGTCATTTGGCTTCAATTGATAGAAACTTTTGCGTTTATGACATCTCATTCATGTAAAGTACTACTACTAGATAATTTCCTGCTCATAGAATGAGTTTTATTTGCAAATGACCTTCATGCTCATTGGATGTGCGACCAATCTCTCTTTTGCACTCTTTCGTGAAATTTATCTGTTTTATTTTTCATTTGAACTCAAATTGAGACTAAAGTCAACGATCAGCCTTCAAACATTCCCCCCCCCCCAAAAAAACCCTCAAATAGTATGAAACAAGGAACCCGACCCGAAGACTCGAACATGAGACCCGACCCGATATGTTCGGGTCACGTTCAAGTGTTTCGGGTCTTGGTCGGGTAAGCACTTATACATTGCGTTTCGGGTCGGGTCGGGTATCACAGATACCCGATCCGACCCGACCCATTGACACCCCTAGTAGTAACCAGCCCTTGCGCATAAGCATAATACTAAAAAAGAAAAAAAATCCCAACTTTCAACTTGAATTTTAAAACTTTCCACGATATAAAAATTAATTCGACAAAAAAGTATGTATTTTTTTTCATTGGAGATTTCCTGAAAAAAAAAATTCACATCTTCCTGTGATTCCGCATGAAACATATTCGGCCAATTCCGAATAGAAGTTAAAAAGGGCAAATTTTTAATTTATAAGTTTCGCTCAAATTTCAAATTTGCTCCGTTGTTAACCTTCCGTCCGACGTGTTGCTAAATACACCTCACCCATATAACGTGATTTTTTTAGCATTATTTGTAAATACCGTTGGTATTCCCTATCTATCTCTTCTTCGCATGGATCCATCATCTTAAAATGTTTGTCGTCTTCTTCACATCAATTTGCTCTACCACAGCTTCACTGGTGCTCATCCGTCTCTCTCCTCTCCCAATACCCAAATCGCCGTGCTAGTCATGGCATATTTGAGACTTGAGTGAAAGTTGGAGATTTCTTCTTCTAATTTCAGCATGATATCTATCTTTTTTGTTTTCGCAAGAGTAGATAGATATCATGATGATCACAGGGGATTACAAGACAACGGAGGCATTGCGCTATTTGTTGATTGATGATGTTCTGTACCGTCGGGGTTTTTATGGTTTTATGCTAAGATATATTGGAGAAGTTGGGGTTGATAATCTTATGCGGCATCCATGAAGGGTTTCCTGGATTCATAAAACGCAGCGGAACGAAACCCCAGAACAGGATCTATGTGTATATCGAAATCGAAATAGGTTCAAGACGTATCTTTTGCAGTCGGTGACAAATTGACAGTCGGTTGTGTCTGGATTAGCGCCCCAAGTGTTGCGCCTCTACCGGTATCCATACACACAAACTGCAATATCCAACGATCCAAGTGCTAGCTTTCAGATCTTGGAGTACCTCTCGCAATCGCCTTAAACAGAGAATTGTTCTTTTTTTTTCTCCTTCGGGATAATGCTCACGTACACTCTGAGGCGTCTCTAGGGTTATTACTTGTAACCCTATATTTCACAGTTTGGGCCCTACGGCGTAATGACCTGAGCCTACGTCGTCCTCTAAACCGTCCACTCAATCGTGTGTTTAATCTTTATCTCATAATGCGCACGATCGCGTAGATATTCATAATAGGAGAATAAATCAAACTCTACTTCTTAAGTAGATCAAGGCGCAGAGAAAATATTAAATCAATTCGCTATTGTGTACGACCCTGTAGGTTCACTAGATATTAGTAGTGTGCCGAAAACTCTTTTGGCCCACAAGTCATAAGCGGTCTCTAGCAAGATATTATAGTTACCTAAGTATAGTGAAGGTCGATTTTTCGACACAACCTAATCCATAACTAATGTTAGAGTATCAACCTTAATTGGTTTTTAGGGCAGACCACTAACAATCTCCCACTTGCACTAGAACCAATTATATAAGCTAAATCCCTTTGTCACTTGATATCCGAGTTAAGCATAAGGCAGGACAAGTGTCATCCTTATATAGCTCAAACTCATTTTCCCGATACCGTAGTTAGACTGTCGAACCAAGTAGTTGACTCTTCAACTCACTTGAGCATGGCCATGCATTTCACAGTTTCAACTCTACAGGAGGCCATGATATCATACTCTCGTTATATGAGAGGGACAAATCCCATCTTATCTACTCACATCCCTCAGCACGATTCATGACATACCCAACCATTACCTTTATAATCACCAGTTACGGCTGACGTTTGGTGATGTTAAAGCATGCCAATCCACATCTAGGAAACTATAGCAAACTCAGATTAAAGGACTATACTCCATAGCTGTGATGAGAAACACTGATGACATCATATAACAATCCTATAATATTCTAATAGCGGGTCTGTCCAATACAATGTTCTCCAACATGTATTCCATGTGATCAACATTATATCTTTATATTCATGATCCGTAAAACTTGGTCATCGATTGACTCACATACTAGTCTCAAACATCATTGGCGTCACAATGCACAATGATAATTGATTAGAGACATTTAGAATATTAATATCAATTCTATTAATAGAGTTTCACGATCAAATCATGTATTTGATTATCTATTAAGGATATTCAATATTCAGGGGACTAAGACTTCGCATTTAATCATATACTCAAATTAAATCGAAATCAAATAAAACATATATTTTATTAATGAACAATAAAAATGTATATTACATCTACTCTCACACATCAAGGCCAATCACTAATGTGTCTAAGTCCTAAAGCATTACAATGACGCTCATGCTTAGGTTGTGGAAGAGCTTTCGTTAACGAATCAGCTACATTCAACTCCGTTCCAACTTTGCATATCTTGACATCGCCCCTTTCAATGAATTCTCCAATGAGGTGATACTTCCTGAGTATATGTTTGGTCTTCTGGTGAGACCTAGGCTCTTTAGCCAAAGCTATGGCCCCATTGTTGTCACAATAGAGGTCTACTGGATTCAAGCTAGTGGGACTGATTCCCAGTTCTTTTATGAACTTTCGAATCCATACATCTTCCTTTGATACTTCTAAAGCAGCAATATACTCAGCTTCTATTGTAGAATCTACAATAGTGTCCTGCTTGGAACTCTTCCAGCACACTGCTCCACCATTCACGCAAAAGACAAACCCTGACTGTGATCGAAGGTTGTTTTTGTCGGTTTGGAAACTAGCATCAGTGTAACCACTTACAGTGATCTGTTCCTCACCTCCATAGACTAAGAATAAATCCTTAGTTCTTCTCAAGTACTTAAGGATATTTTTTACAGTTATCCAGTAAGCTTCTCCTGGATCTGACCAGTATTTACTTGTCGTGCTCAATGCATAAGAAACATTAGGACGAGTGCACAACATGGCATACATGATGGATCCTACGGCTGATGCATAAGGAATCATACTCATGCGGTCTCGCTCATCTTGTGTTAAAGGACACCGAGTCTTGCTAAAACTTATGCCATGTGACATTGGGAGAAAACCTTTCTTGGAATCTTGCATATTAAACCTATTGATGACTTTGTCAATGTATGTACTTGGACTTAGTCCAATAAGTCTTTTTGATCTATCTCTATAAATCCTGATCCCCAAGATATAATTTGCCTCTCCCATGTCCTTCATGGAGAAACATTTTCCTAGCCATGTTTTAACTGACTGAAGCATAGGAATGTTGTTTCCAATGAGTAGCATGTCATCCAAATACAACACTAGATCCCACTAGACTTCTTGTATACACAAGCTTCTTCTTTGTTTCTGATGAAGCCAAACTCTTTGATAGTTTCATCGAAACGAATATTCTAGCTCCGTGATGCCTGCTTCAATCCATAAATAGAACATTGAAACTTGCATATCTTCCCAGCGTTATCTGGTGATGTAAAGCCTTCAGGTTGTGTCATATACACATCCTCTTCTAGGTTTCCATTAAGGAAAGCCGTCTTTATATCCATTTGTCATTTCTCATAGTCATAATATGCGGCAAACGCTAGGATAATTCGAATGGACTTAAGCATGGCCACTACGGAAAAGGCCTCGTCATAGTCAATACCATGAGTTTGTTTGAAACATTTAGCTGAGTCTAAGCCCATCATAGCTTCTGTATTCGTAGGTTCATCATTTTCTATTAACAATAGATGACGATGTTCCGTGACATGAAAGCCATATCTCATAGGCTCGCGATATGTTATTTCAGACCTATAAACCATAAGTGCCACTTGAGTAGACTCTACAACTCTTCGTAGATCTAATTGAGGTTCATCATGAACTGGAACACTCTCTTGTGGTACAATAATTTCTTCGAGATTTACCTTACTCACATTGGTTCCTTTATTAAGAAACTCTTTTTCTAAAAAAAACACCATTTCGAGCAACAAACATTATGTTCTCTGATCGGTTGTAAAAGTAATATCATTTGGTTTCCTTAAGATATCCTACAAAGTAGCATTTATCATATCTAGGCCCAAGCTTATCAGAATGTAAACGTTTTACATAAACTTCACAGCCCCAAATATTTAGAAAAGACATACTAAGAACTTTTCCTATCCACATCTCATATGGTGTCTTCTCTACAGCTTTTGATGAAATTCTATTTAGTGTGAACGCAGCTGTCTCGAGTGCATATCCCCAGAAAGATAACGGCAGTTCTGAATGACTCATCATTGATTGAACCATGTATAACAAAGTTCGATTTCTTCTCTCGGAGACACCATTCCACTATGGTGCTCCAAGGGGAGTAAGCTGTGAAACAATTCCACACTCTTTGAGATGGTCATTGAATTCTTGGCTTAAATATTCTCCTCCTCGATCAGATCGAAAAGCATTGACATTTATACCAAGTTGATTTTGTACTTTTCAAATGACTTAGATTTATGTTTCATCAAATAAACATATCCATATTTACTGAAATCATCAGTAAATGTAATGAAGTACTGATAATCTCATCTAGCTGTAGAACCTAGTGGTCCACACACATCAGTATGTATAATGGTCAATAATTCTTTTGCCCTCCCACTTTGATTAGTAAAAGGAGCTTTTGTCATTTTACCAACTAAACAAAATTCACATGTACCATATGATTCAAAATCAAATGAATTTAATAGCCCATCACTATGGAGCTTGTGAATTCTTTTCTCGTTTACGTGGCCTAAACGACAATGCCATAGATAGGTCGGATTCAAATCATTAGATTTAAACCTTTTTGTATTTATATTATAGATTGGCACATCAAGATTTGGAACATATATCTCATCCACAATATAGGCGCCACCATAAAACAATCCATTAAAATAAAATGAACAACTGTTGTTCTTTATATCAAAACAGAAGCATTCCTTATCCAAACAAGAAACATAAATAATATTCCTGCATATAGCAGATACATAGCAGTAATTATTCAATTCTAAAACCATGCCATAAGGTAAAGTTATATCATATGTTTCTACGGCTAATGCAGCAACTCTTGTTCCATTTCTAACGCGTAGCTCCACTTCACATTTTGTTAGTGTTCTTCTTCGTTTCAGTCCATGCACATTCATACATATGTGAGTACCACAACCGGTATCCAATACCCATGAAGTAGAACTAGTAGTAACATTTACTTCTATAACATAAATACCTAAAGTGGAAGTCTCACTTCCCTTTTTTCTTCAGATCTTCCAAATTTTTCTTGCAATTCATCTTCCAATATCCCTTGTTACTACAATGGAAGCAGACAACATCAGCAGTCAGACTCGTTTTGTTCTTGGATTTGGGTTTAGGCTTAGTGCCCTTGTCCTTACCCTTGAACATGCATGGCTTCTTAAAACATTTCCCCTTTTGAACCATGAGAACATTAGGGGTAGGGTCCTTCTTGATATTCTACTCGGCAGTTTTGAGCATCCCATGTAATTCAGTCAAAGTCCTATTCAGATTATGCATGTTATAGTTCATAACAAACGTGTCATAATCATAAGGCAGTGACTGAAGAATAATGTCAGTAGCCAACTCTTGACTAATGGGAGAGCCTAGTCGCTCCATGTTTTCAATATGACCTGTTATCTTTATGACATATGGGCTAACTGAGCTCCCACTTGCTAACTTGCACTCAATTAAGGCCTTTACCGTCTGGTACCTTTCAATGTGTGCCTGCTCCTGAAACAGATTTTTCAAGTTCTCGATCATATCGTAGGCTTCCACGTTCTCAAACTGCTTTTGAAGGTCTGAGTTCATGGTAGCTAGCATAAGATATGATGCATCCGATGCATCATCTTTATGATTTTGGTAAGCATTCCTTTCGGCATGGGGAGCATTGGAAGCAGGTGCCTTCTTGGGGAGTGGTTTCTCCAGGAGATAATCATTTTTCTCCTGCTTGGGAACAATTCTCAAGCTTCTATACCAGTCCAAGAAATTTGACCCATTCAATTTGTCCTTCTCAAGGACAGATCGTAGTGAAAAGCTTGATGCAGAGCTATTTGCCATTATCTACAACAAATATGCAAAGTGAATTGTTCATTAATATTATTTATAAACAACTCCCACTATACTATTATAATATGTGTCCCTATAAGTATAGTAGACCAAGATCCATATTTCACCAAGACTCAAGTAAACTTTGGCTTACCGCTCAAGACTCAATTATTTAGGTAGACAACTCTTTGTCAATTATATCGAATACAATTCTTGGTTGTTGGAATTGATATCTTATGTTTTATCCCCAAACTCTATGCCTCAATGCCCAAAACCGTTTTGATAGCCTCGTTAAGCAAACCAATCTTGACATATGGATAACCAGTATCCATCCTATCTTACTCAAATAGTTAAAGACACCCTGCTTTGGCAAACCCATCTTTTGACGATTCAAGTCTTGATAGGTGTATGATTGGAAAGGCAGCATATCATTACTTAATTTTATTAGGGACTTTTCAATGTTTTATTTAGTAATGAATGTATGCATGTTATGAACATAAACAAAACATCACTTATCATAACAAGGTACATCAATCATACTGGGAGCGAATATTTCATACAGGGGTTAAGGGGGTGCGGGGTTCGAGGGGAAGCACCCTTCGCGGGGTCAAGGGGCAGAGCCCCTTACGGTGGTCTCACTGACCGTTCAACGAGAGGGGTTCGAAGGGGCAGCACCCCTCGCAGGGGCTCGGGGGCATAATTCTCAATTCTATTTTCTCAGGAAACTATCCATCCCCTTTAACCGACACTGCTAGGGTGGGTGATTTCAACTAAATCATCCCTAAGGCTGTCCATGCTTCGTTCCTTCTCAGAACCCTAAACAGAATTCGTAATTCTATTTACTTAACAGAACGCATCTAGATCAATCATATTAATCCACATCATTGCAGGAATTCAAGTTCGTCTCAGTGTGAAAATACTCAAATTGATCATATCAATTCGTGTTCCCAATTCATCTAACCCTAATTTCTCAGAATCAATTCAGGCATACATCATATGTATCAATAATTAGGGTTTCCTATTCAACTTCAATACATCACAAGTAGCTCTGATACCACTTAAGGGTTTCCTAGATTCATAAAACGCAACGGAACAAAACACTAGAACAGGATCCATGTGTATATCGAAATCAAAATAGGTTCAAAACGTACCTTTTGCGGTCGGCGACAAATTGATAGTCGGTTGTGTCTGGATTAGCGCCCCAAGTATTGCGCCTCTACCGGTATCCACACACACGAGCTGCAATCTCCAACGATCCAAGTGCTAGTTTTCAGATTTTGAAGTGCCTCTCACGATCGCCTTGAACAGAGAGCTGTTCTCTATTTTTCTCCTTCGGGATAATGCTCACGCACACTATGAGGCGTCTCTAGGGTTATTACTTGTAACCCTATATTTCACGGTTTAGGCCCCACGACGTAATGGTCTGGGCCCATGACGTCCTCTAAATCGTCCACTCAATCGTGCGTTTAATCATTATCTCATAACGCACACAATCGCGTAGATATTCGTAATAGGAGAATAAATCAAACTCTACTTCTTAAGTTGATCAAGGCGTAGAGAAAATATTAAATCAGTTCACTATTGTGTGCGACCATGTAGGTTCACTAGACATTAGTAGTGTGCCGAAAACTCTTTTGGCCCACAAGTCATAAACGGTCTCTAGCATGACATTATAATTACCTAAGTATAGTGAATGTCGATTTTTCGACACAACCTAATCCACAACTAATGTTAGAGTATCAACCTTAGTTGGTTTTTAGGGCATACCACTAACAATCCATATATCGCAAAGAAAATTGACAAATACCTTGTAGAAATATGCGAAACTCCTTTTTTTAGTTTGAAGAAATTCACAAGTGCATTCATTGCTAGCTAAACTTCTAGTTCTTGGGTTGTGTGTCTCATCGTATCCTAGCTTGGGTAGTTGGCGACATTTTAACCACGTAATGTTGTGCCAAATTGAAGAAAAAGCTAGCTAGACCATCCACACTACTTTCTTGTTAATGCGTCTTCTTGTCTGTAGAATAAACTTGAGATGTTAATTACTTTACATGTTCTATTTATTTCGCGAAAAAAAAATCAAAAAAATATTTTTCTTATTTTTTGAAGTTAGGATTGTTTAAAAAAAAGTCAACGAAAAATATATTTTTTACCAAAACTTGAATTCAAAATAATGATTTCCTTTTAAAAAAATTGAAAATGATTTTTAAAAACATGACTTGGTGTTGATGCTTGGATCAGAAAGTTTGCACTTGAGCACGAGAATCCTAAAGCTTGCTCTTGAGTTCGGGTCCGTTGAGATTGGGACAAAGACCTCGGTCTTCGCGCCCACGTCTATCAATGTTATGTTGGAAATATGAGGTATTTTGATGGTGAGTGAATGAGAAATTGTTTCTCAAAGAACACCATTGAGTTGGAAGTGGGAAGTGACAAAGCACTAGTCCCACATAGGAGATGAAGAAGGCCTTGAAGTGCTTTATATATGGATACACTCTCTTTGAGTGGTAACTATCATAGCACAAGCACTATGCCTCGCGCGCACGCGCAGGGGGGGTGCAAATCCCGAAACCCGACGGAGGCCCGACAAGTTGAACTTGGGCGCGAGCGCACGACCTGCGTACGCGAATGCCGGACCGAAAAGTGGGCCTCGCGACAAGCCCATTTTTGCCTTCTATTTTAATTTTTCCAACTCAAGCCGTTAATCGTGCTTACGTTAATTACCGGTGTGTAAATGGTATTAACTAAGTAACGGCTGCTATAATTCTGTGGTTACAGAATTAATTACATAACGGCAGAATTAATTTGGCCGTTATTATTTATTTCCGCAATGCCCCGCTTAGCCTATAAATAGGTGGCTTCCCATTCTATTTAGAAGACGACGAAAAGATCTGCGAAAATCTCCCTCTTTTGAATTATCTACATTTGCATTGTCTTCGATAGTGTTCTCGTGTTGTTCAAGTTCGCCCGGAAGCTTTGGAGTGCTGTGCTTGCCTCTATCGCTGTGTAACCGTTGTATCCTGGGAGACAGACGTCCACGAAACCTCAAAGCACGTACTGGAAGGGATGAATCTATTTTAAGGAAATTGTGTTGAACACAGGCCTCGGTATTCCATCTAAATTCTATTTATTTATATTGTTATATTTCCATTCGAATTTTGTTGCTCAGGAGGGTCAGAAGGAACCTCAGAAGGAGGGTCAGAAGGAACCTCAAAAGGAGGCTCAGAAGGAATGTCAGAAGGAGGCTCAGAAGAAGGGTCAGAACGAACCTCAGAAGGAGGCTCAGAAGGAAGGTCAGAAGGAGGGCTCAGAAGGAAGCCTCAGAAGGAACTCCATCTGACGGGTCCAGAAAGACTGCTTCTGACGGGTTCAGAAGGAACTCCATCTGACGGGTTCAGATGCAGTTGCATCAGACGAATTTTTGCATTTGACAAATTTTTGCATCTGATGAATTTTCAATACTGCTTCTGAAGGCTCAAATTAGTAATTTCATATTTGAGGCAACTTGCTTATATTTATTATTGTCATTCGAATTGTAAGTATCCTCCATACTCTTTAAACAGTTTTGTTATTTATTTAACACTGTTTATCCAACAATCTTAAAACAGATTCGATTCGATTCAATTCGACACTTACAATTCAAATGGCTACTGGAAAAGAAGCTGTTGATGTGCATGCTGATGACATCACCAAAAGCTCTGCCTCTGCTGTCCATCAGCCTGGATCATCTTCTGCTTCTGCTGCGCCTTCTTTCCACCATGGTGAGAAACCTGAAAAGTTCAACGGATCGAACTTTAAAAGGTGGCAGCAGAAGATGTTGTTTTATTTAACAACACTGAATCTTGCGAGATTCTTGACTGAGGAACCTCCTAAGGTATCCGATGGAGAAACAGATAAGCAAGCCTTCAATGCTATTGAGGCTTGGAAGCATTCTAACTTCCTGTGTAGGAATTATGTCATGAATGGCTTACATGACTCCTTGTACAATGTATATTGTGCAATAAAGACGGCAAAGGAGTTATGGGAATCCTTAGACCGGAAATATAAAACAGAGGATGCCGGAACAAAGAAATTTGTTGTCGGTCGATTCCTTGATTATAAGATGGTGGATTCTAAGGCTGTAATCAGTCAAGTGCAAGAAATTCAAGTGATCTTGCATGAGATTCAGGCTGAAGGAATGAACTTGAGTGAAACCTTCCAAGTGGCTGCGATTATTGAGAAGCTACCTCCTGGATGGAAGGATTTCAAGAACTACCTCAAGCACAAGCGAAAGGAAATGAACCTAGAGGAGCTGATTGTTAGACTTCGAATTGAAGAAGACAACAGAAGCTCTGAACGCAAAGGATTCAATCCTGCTACAGCTAAGACAAATGTTGTGGAGCATAAGCATGGCCACAAGAACAAGAAGGTCGCCAAGCCGAAGTTGGGACTAAAAGGAGGAGTTTCCAAGAACAAGTTTCTAGGAAAATACTTCAACTGTGGCAAGGCGGGTCACAGATCTGTGGATTGCAGTCTTCCAAAGAGGAAGAGTTATGAGACAAATATGGTGAATGACATGACAAAAGACGTGTCAGATATAAATCTCTCTGCAATGATTTCTGAAGTGAACTTGGTTGGGTCCAATCCAAAGGAATGGTGGATTGACACTGGTGCTACAAGGCACGTGTGTTCCAATAAGGAATTGTTCACAATTTTTGAACCAATTGATGGGGAGAAAGTGTTCATGGGAAACTCTGCCTCTTCTGCGGTTGAAGGCCAAGGGAAGGTGCTTCTGAAGATGACTTCTGGGAAAGAGCTGACTCTGAACAATGTCTTGTATGTGCCGGAAATTCGAAAGAATCTGGTGTCCGGATCACTGTTGAACAAGCATGGATTTCGCATGGTGTTCGAGTCAGACAAAGTTATTTTGTCAAAATCTGGAATGTATGTGAGGAAGGGATATGTAACTGATGGGCTTTTTAAGCTCAATGTTATGACGATTATCAATAAAGATAATAAGTCTTCCGTTTATTTGCTTGAGTCCTCCAATTTATGGCATGGTAGACTCGGACATGTTAATTATGATACATTGCGTAGATTAATTAACTTGGAACATATACCCTCATTCCAAATTGATTCAAAACACAAATGTGAAATTTGTGTTGAGACAAAATTAACGAAATCATCGTTTCAATCGATTGACAGAAGTACCGTACCTCTTGAATTGATTCACAGTGATGTTTGTGATTTGAAATTTGTACAAACAAGAGGTGGTAATAAATATTTTATTACCTTTATCGATGATAGCACTAAATACTGCTATGTGTATTTGCTTAAAAGCAAAGATGAAGCTTTAGAGAAATTTATTCTCTATAAGAATGAAGTTGAAAATCAACTTGATAAGAAAATCAAGAGATTGAGAAGTGATAGATGCGGTGAGTATGAAGTACCAATTGGTGAATTCTTTGCACAACACAGAATTATACATGAGGTAACTGCGCCCTACTCACCTCAATCAAATGGTGTTGCTGAACGTAAAAATCGCACATTGAAAGAAATGATGAATGCGATGTTACTAAGTTCAGGCTTACCTCAAAATATGTGGGGTGAAGCTATTTTGTCGAGCAATTACCTTTTAAATAAGGTACCTCGAAAGAAAGATGATAAAACCCCTTATGAGCTATGGAAATGTAGGAGACCATCCTACAATTGTTTACGAGTGTGGGGGTGCCTTGCTAAGGTAATTGTTCCAACACCAAAGAAAACTAAGATAGGTCCTAAAACGGTGAACTGTATCTTTATAGGCTATGCACATAACAGTAGTGCATATCGATTTCTTGTGCATGAATCTAAGATTCTAGATGTACACAAGAATACGATCATGGAGTCTAGGAATGCTTCATTTTTTGAAGATGTTTTTCCTTATAAATCCAATGATGGTTCAAGTTCGTCCAAACGAACAAATGAAACTATTGTCGCGACCCTCTTGAGGTTGTCGGGCTCTCGAGGGCTAATGGGCCGTCCTGTCTGGTCGGACGCGGGCCTCTCCCAAGGCCCATTACCCAAATCGCAACGGAGGTATGCGTGATCGACTTTCAGTGTGGTCTAGTGACATGTGCTAAGTGTGCATGCCATGGAGTCGCCACCAATCATTTTTTTAGGGTATGATTGGACCACCCAATCGAATAGTTGGGAGTTTCTATTCAATTCTGTGAGAACCAGAGAAATGGTTTTGGGGACTTAGTTACACCAACTGTCAGAGTTGACGCCCTTTCGGTACCTAAGTTGACTGAATTTTCTAGCCTGAGATTCATGCGGATGAGTAAGGTATGAACCCTAAATCTAGAAATTCATGTAGATAAGAGTGATTATCCTAGCAATCACAATCAGTAATAAAATGCCCAACTCAAGGAATCTAGATATGCAAATAAATCACATGGCATTCCTAGTAAGGTCCTATTTATCAATCACAGCTCAAGAATGATTTAGTTGTCCTAGCCATTCTACACACGATCTAACCTAAGAAAAGCATTAGGAAGCATCGAAGGAGTTCGAGAGTACTCACATGGGGTTCGCCGTGCCCTGATTTGGTCTTGGACGAGCTATCGAGCTCATGCCGACCCGATTATATTTGGGGATCCACTCGGCGTTTTACATCATGAAATCATGTGAAACAAAAACGAAAATATTCAGCAAGGGGCATTTATTGTAGATGGTGGTCGATCTAATTGGACGTCAAGACTAAAAAAGATGTAGAAATTTACAAATTAAAATACTCGAATGACATTTTTTTGCCAAATTCAACTCTATGCGTCGTGAAGAAACACATGCAATTGAACTTAAATTTTGACTATTTATGAGTTCAAAATGTAAAAGAAATTAAAATAAAAATATTGACTATTTTTCTATATTTTTACGACATCGAACGCTATTTTTCTTCATTTTTCATGTATTTTTCTATTTTTGGAAAATATTAAAAAATATTAAAAAATATGAAAAATTATTTTTTTTTATCAAAAATGGTTCCTTTAGCTTGGTCAAGGCTACCAAAGATGATTTTTTAATTTTTTTTAACTTTTTATAGATTTTTTATGAATTTTTTAAAAATAAACTATGAAAGACTGATCAAAAATCAGGTGTCAACAGCTGCCCCTCTTTGAGAGGAATTTCGTCAGAGGTTTCTCTCAAAGACAAGGTGACACCTGTGTTCCGATCAACTCGACTGGGAAAAGAAAAGAAATCATGACATCCAATTTTCATGCCCATCAATGTGTGCTTTTCCTTAAAAAGAGATGTGCTCATTCAATTCCCTGATATGATGTAAGAAAGTTAAGGAGTAGATAGACTTCCCTGCCCCTTACCTGCCGAATGCTTGCGGCATTTGCTGTGTCTGATGGGTTCAAGTAGATTCCTAAGGACTTGTCATCGGAGTGTCCTGGGGATGTTAAGCTCTGACCTGTATGGTAGGTCAAACCATAATGGGATTCCTAACTGATAGGAACCTAAGGAAGACGCATCCCACATTTGGGAATTTGCCAAGGGTTTTGATCCGTGTAGTGGACTAAACTAGAAATGGCTTGCCTAATGTAAGGCTTATTAGGGAAAACGACTCCTCCCGCGTTCGGGATTCATCAAGGTTTTGATCCGTATGGTGGATCGGACCATTGGGTTGATCCTTCAGGCGGTCTCTACCAGTCCTTTGACCCTTCAGGCGGTTTCTACCATTCATTGACCCTTCATGCGGTTTCTACCATTGAGTTGACCCTTCAGGCGGTTTCTGCCATTGGTTGACCCTTCAGGCGGTTTCTACCATACATTGACCCTTCAGGCGGTTTCTACCATTGTTTTGACCCTTCAGGCGGTTTCTACCATTGGTTGACCCTTCAGGCGGTTTCTACCATACATTGACCCTTCAGGCGGTTTCTACCATTGTGTTGACCCTTCAGGCGGTTTCTACCATTGATTGACCCTTCAGGCGGTTTCTACCATTGAGTTGACCCTTCAGGCGGTTTCTACCATTTATGAGATTCCAAATTGATATGAATCAAAGGATGACGTACCCGCTCTTCGGGGCTAGTCGGAGACTCGATCATTCTGTCGATCGGTCTTAGAAAAGATTTGCCTACTAAAAGGCTTCACCTAAGGATGACGCACCCAGTCTTTGGGGTGGCCAAAAGTCCTGCAGAAAGCTTAGACCTGAAAAAATTTTCCTCGCCAAGAAGATATTAGTAATCTTTGGGAAGACAATAATTGTCTAACTGACAAAATTCTACGACTTAAGTTTTAGTCATGAAATGTGCATTTTGATTGTTGGAGGTTATCCAAAACATTCCTGCCATATACAGATGTGATCATAAATTCCTTGCACGGAAACTCTAGATCAAACAATTTGAAAATTTCAAAAAGAGTTTGCTCAAAACATCCATTGGAGTATTTCTCACCCAAGAAGGCTCCTCACTGCTCTGTGATAATGATCTTTAATAGGGAAAGTGCTCAATTTCCTACCGACCTGTGCCTGGGTTTTAGGATCATTCGCAACGCATACATTTCGACCGATCAGGAGGTCTTTCACGGGACCGTAGTGTTAGGCTTGGATATCGGTTTCCAAGGGGGACTCACTTTTGAGTCAAGGCCGTTGAACAAAATTTTTCACTATCTGATCCGGGTTTACAAGTCAAGAACCCTGCAAAATGAGAAAGAAATAGTCTTGCTCGTACTTCTTTGAGCTAAGTTATACATTAACCCAAGTGTCTTAGTCAGATAAGACTACTTCAGGGTTGTAACATTGGAAGGATTGGGGACCGAAAAAGGCTTATTATTTGCCCAGAAATTGTGAAGGGTTTGACATTGGTGATCATTGCAAATTTGCCACATGTCCTTCGAAGAACATCTCCATTTCTTGAAGTGTACACTCCTCTTTTAGAGCGCACAAGGATGTTTAAAAGCGTCTCTTGTTACATTAAGAGATCGTCTGTTTGTGTGTTTGCAATTTGAGCACGACAACATTTGGAGAGTAGTCATCTTGATCTAACTCCTTTGCAGGGTCTTTTCATCGTCTCTCTAGACTTTACTGGGGATATTTTGAATAGACATCAGCCTTGCTTTTTACCAGGCACTTTGATTTTTCTTGATGTCTAGGGATTTTTCTTTTCCCCTTTTTTTTAATCCCGTGTTTTTCTTTTCTTTTGGAGCTAGGATTTTCGGCAATCATGCTAGATATGCAACTTAAACTTTGGCACGCTTCCATTCCTAGAGTGATGTTGCCTTTGCTTTGGAATATGCAATGATCACCAATAGGTTGATGAAATGAATTTGCTGGCTCAACTTGGTTGTGCAAAGGATAACAGTGTGTAGGATAGAGAAATGAATCATTCTCGTCATCCTATGACACTTGGATTATCATATAAACAACACACAAAGATTTATGTTAGTCCGAGCAAGAAAATTTCTAACCGTTTACTTTCTGATACTGTTGGACTAACCTTCATTTGCCCCAATGTGGGGTGGTTCTTGACAGGGTTGAGAATGAAAATCGTCGTTCAATGGGGTTCTCAATGGGCATCTGTAGTGTTTGGAATGAAGAAATAAATGCCTCTGTCATCTCGATCCATGTAATCGTTGCGAATGACCCTTATATCCATAGGTTAAGGTTTCGCTATCATTTCCAATCTCCTCATCTCTCAAGTGTGTATGGGACGTGTTTGGATTAGGCTCGCTTCTCTTATGAGAAAATACCCTTTTGAACAGTTCAAACGACTCTTATTGGAAAAATTCATTTCATTTCATCAAGATTTATCCTTCAAAGGGATTTTATGATGCACCATACATGTGTAATTCATGTTCAGACAATCTCATGTTTTAAAACATGAATGTCAATGAAGTAAGAATTCTATGTCTTTTTAGATGTGAGAATCGAATTAATTCTGAAAGTTTTTAATCTCCAATGAATTGGGAAAAAGGATACTTACCTGCCCATCGAGGCTGGAGATCCTGGAGATATAAAAGGGATATGTCATTGTATATTCTAAAACTTTACAAAAATTGGAACGATACATCTTACCCTTGGTCATATGCTCCAACGAGTGTACAAGGGTTGTGAAAATCTGCACTTCACATAGTAACACAAGATTGTTGGGTGTTCTAAAGTTCTTTCGACTTCTTGGTTTTTGGAGAAAAATGAAACTTACATGTCTGCCCTGATGGCGAGCTCCTGCCAAGGATAAATATTAAGCATTATTTTGGGTTTCCAAATTCAAAACAAATTGGGACGATACTACTTTACTCTTGATTTGAATTCCATTCTGCATGCCAATGTGCGGATTGTAGAAGCCGGCCCTCAAGCTTGTGGCCATGATTTCTTCGTCTGGTTGGGCAACGAATCCACCTCGAGGATTTACGTCGGAGGAGATTCATTCATCTTTTTGGGCGTGTTTCATGCACTGTTTTGTTATTTGAATGCATGGCTTCTTGGGTGCCTCATCTCTGTTCATCACCTGAGAGGAAAATGAGAGAACATTATCCCCGCATCTGATTGAAAATCATTTAGGAACGATACGTTCTTTTTACCAAATGGGTGGCTCCGCGGCCAAATGTGTTTTACATTGAAAGGATGGATTCCATTACGCTCTGCGGATGATAACTATTGCTTCGGGGACTTGCCCCACGGATCAAACGATGAATTTGATGTCTTCGGCTTCGACATGCTTTCCAGATGTAGGAATGGTTTGCCCCCATTTTCAGTGGAGATGGGTTTTGTCGAGTGGGCAAGATCAAAAACCCATCCTAGATTTGGCTTTAGTCGAAGGTTGAAATCCCGACCTTGGATAAGCGAATCATGATTCATCTCCTTCTGCTTCGGATTTGTCATTTGCGTGCTTCACATTTTACAATACCAACTTCGCCGCTTGATGAAAATGAATCGATGATTTTCGAATTGCCCCAAGTTCTATAGTCATCTGCGTCGAATCTCTTTGAACTTCATCGGGTGATAGACAAACTGATAAAATGATTTTTCAATCCTGAGATCGAACTCCTGACGTTTCGTACCACTTCCAGTTCACTGACTACCAGGACAAAGCACTATTGGCGTCCCTAACTGGTTCGTTTTTTGTTATAAAATTCTTGAAGCAGTTAGCGACCCCCATCGAGAATGAAACAAGCTCAATTTAGAGTTCATAACGACTAAAGGTCCCTTAGAACGATACAGAGCTAACCGTCTTTGAGCTCGCTCGGGCTTTTGCTCGCATTTTCCTATGTGAAGCCTTTAAATGTTTTTCTTCGTGGCGTTCAATTGATTCGCCTCGACTCTAATCTAACAAGGGATTGTCGTACTCAAGCATGATGATGCTCGCAGGTAGTACTGATCGCTGCCCCAGATTAACTCTAGGCATTAAGGAAGATTATCTTGCATGGAAGACTTTATGACAGAAAGATTAATGATACATCCATTCACATGTGCCTAGTTCCCTTGAGGATTCTCGGTGATCAGCCAGCTACACCATGAATCAGACATATAATCGTCATTTTGGATCATAACTTCATAAGTCCATCAGTTTTAAACTGATCGATCCAGATATGGAGCTCCTCATCAAGGAAATCTTTTGATTCTTCGAGCAACTGATATTCGGGTTGACCATCATCGCTTGGCGTTGAAGGATTCCTGTTTCTGTTGTGAGCGATCTGATTCTTCGAGCTAGAACCTTCGTCGTTGCTCGAGATTATAAGAGGATGATTGATCGGTTCACTATCAAAAGCACCTTCCATTTGGGAATGGGAGAAACAAAAATCCTCAAAGCATCCGCCCGCTTGATCTTCCAAAATCATATGCCCAAGCCGGGCAGATCTTTGAACACTAGGCGCAATATGTTGATCGGGGATAGGAAAAGCACTAGCGAAAAGTTGCTGCTCAAACCAAGGAGTTCGTACCTGCTGCACTTGTGGCATATACTCTTGAGGGGTGCTGAGATGATTCGGGGGAATATTCTGATTAGCGCCCAAGTAGTCGATGGTGCTGCTACCAGTTTGGTCGGTGCCTAGATTCGGCAGGGTATTTCTTACTTCAGGGGCATTGTAGTTATAGCCATGCCTAGTGTTTAGGCACAAGTTGAGTTCTTTCAGGTTCAGTGCTGTGTGGCGCTGTCTTAGCGCCCTTCTGTAGCTCTTGAGGTGACTCGCGACTCCATCTTTAGTGAGTCCTGGTATGTTCATGATCTCAAGTATGCGCGTTGGATATACTGAGTTGATCCCTAGTTGCTGAACCGCACTAAGGAACTTGAGATGAAGCTCGGGGGACCAATTGACCCTCGTCTTCTTGCGACCCGGAACAGTGTTGACAACTTGGCTATTGCTCTCTGGCCTATTTCCAGTAGAATTTGATCGAGCCGGAAATTGTTGTGGAGGGAATTCATCAGCTTTGGATTGGTCGGTCGTGATAGTAAGCTCATCGTTAAGGAAACTCCAATCATGGTGACGCATATCACATCCTTTAGAAGGCATCGATATTGACTTCGTAGAATTGATTTGTTCATGCATATCTCCAACAAAATCCGATTGTATCGAAGATAGTTCGAGGGAGTGGGGTGGTGAATGAGCATTTTCAATCCTCATATAAGGCTTATCAAGGAACATTTCGCCGAGAGTGATAGGGCCACCGCAATTAAGGCAAGCGATAGTGCTGGGAGCTTTCTTATACCTCATGTTCTCCGCTCGAAGCTTTTCGTTTTCCTCCTTTAGAATCGCAAGTTCTTGACGCCTGTGTTGAGCCCTCAATTTGGCTCGCTTATTTTGAAACCAAAACTTGACCCTCAAAGGTTTCATCCCTAGCTTCTGGCCCAATTCATTTCTTTGTTTCATGTTCGGGAGAGGGCATTCACTAAAGAAAGCTTCAAGCTCTTGGATTTCATTCTGAGTGTGGCACTGGCGACGTTTCCTTTTCCGAGATTGACCATTGCTGCTGCTGTTGTCGTCGCTGCTGAGATCCTGAACTTCGTTGCCGAAAGGGTTGGGTTCTGTGGTTCTGGTACCAGACGCCATCCTGGAATCTTCGAGATCTCTCAGTAGTTCATTTTCTGAGATTTTTGGATCAGTCGCCTCTAGCAACTGATGGTAACCCTCAAACATGTTGGATCGAAAAATGTTCGATCAATTTTTGCTCACTCAGGGTTCTCTACTCTCTCATGTATGCTCACTCTCTCTAAATTTTCTTTTGAGTGGTTCTGTATGCCCATGAAACGTTCTTTAAACATGGATGAAGATCGTCAGGCAAGCGTTGCTCCCAAGATTTCGTATTTCCCGCTTTGTCGTCTTCTTTCTTCTTTTCAACGTGGAGGGACACCAAATCGATTTCCTTTTCTCGATATCCATGTCTGTCTCCCACTTATTTTCAAAAAGGTGGAACTACGCTCGCCTCCTGCTCAGTTTTTTAATATGATGGGACCGCCAAATCCTTTCGCAACTTTTTTCGATAGTTGCGCTTAACTCCCGCTCAATTTTAATATGGTGACACCGACATATCTTTTTACAACTTTTTTAGGTTTATCAAGCCTGAAATCGCGGACTGGGACAGATCTGATGGTTCACAGAAAGAGCCACCACTGCTTTACCCAATTAACTTGGCTCCACGAGCATTATTGCTGTGCCTTTCTTCATTCTCGAGTTGCTATAAAAGGAGGAGTTAATGCAGAGAAGATTAACACTCTTACATAATTGCCTTTTCTTATTTTAATCACTCTACCACACTCATCTTCTTCTCCCTCACTCCAACGAAAATGACCTCCTCTCCTATTTGCGCTTTCTCGGCCGAAATTTTGGCCCAGTGAGAAAAACTCTATAACCTCCTCGGTCGAGGCTATGCTCATATAGCCGATCACCCAGAAACTGAAGATGAAATCCGCATTTTGCTCGTGGAAATAGACACCACCTCCATCGAGGGCACTAATTTAGAGAGGGAATATAGAATCTTCCCAACCCTCTTTATAAACTTTTTAGAGACTTACCGTGTCGCTCATCGAAAAGCTACAGTGGCTCACGTTTTGCGAGCTCGCTATGAGGATCGGTCCAACTGCTTGGTGTTGGCCAACCTTGTGGCCGATAGTCACAGAAAGGCTGTTGAGTTCGCCAACAAGCGAGTCTCGATGTTGCTTCGCGAGAGAGGAAATTTGGTGGAGCGCTTGGCCTTATCCCTGACCACCTATGAGCACGACCGTCGTAATGTCGTGTTGAAGTTTCAATGTGAGTGGCAGGAAGAAAGGCTTGACAGCATTACCGCGGATATAGCCCATGGGAGAGGACTAGTTCGGGACCTGGAAATAGCCGCCGAAGATCACGGGACCAAGGTTGCCGAGCTTAAAGGGGAATGTAAACGCCTTCTTCTTAAGCTTGCAGATCTCGAGTCTCGAGGTGGTGAGTATAAGCAAAGCATCAATAATATAGAGGGCCAACTTGGTTCCTTTGTGATGCTAATTAGGGCTCATTGCGGTTTTATGTTTCCACCCCGATGATTTGTATGATCTGCTTTTAAGGTCCCTCGATTGAGCGAAATGAATGAAAGCTCTAATGTGTGTGTCTCAACTTCTGTATGGCTGACTTTCTCGAACACCTGACCACTCTCAACCTAGGCAAGCTGCGCTTTGACATTGATGATTCGAGCGTGTACATCTTGATTTTTTAATCTTGCTTATGATCGGATAAAGGAACCTCCCACCGCGATTATGCACAAAAAGACTTCTCTTCTCTACTTGTTTTTAACCTGTTTCAAATGAAAAGGCAGAATCAGAAGAAAGAATTTGAAAAATAAAACATAAATCCTTTCAATTTTATGCTTACTTGTGATTAATAGGGATAAAAGCTTTTACAAGGGTTTTGGCCTTGTGCAAAAGCTTTTATCAATATTCCTCAAAGGAAAGCATATCATTGAAAGGAATGTAATTCACGATAATCGCCTTTGATCAATTCCAAGAAAATCAATGGAATGTTCAAAAGTACACAATTACGATGTGTTTTAAATTCAATTGAAGATACGGTATCCAAATTAAAGCCGTTTGCTAAGAACGAGAGTAATTTGGATATCTATCTTTTCATTAAATTTGAAAAACACGAATACTCTTGATCAATTATTGTGGATTACCAATGATGCAAAACATGCATGAACCAATTCAAGTTTATAGTTCCTTCTGGCGAAATTGGGATTGTATTGCCCTATACGGCCAAAAGGTTGTATAAGACTTCCAATTTCAATTTCATCCAAAGGAATTATAAAATTGATTTTGGAGTATTCGAGTGATTAGAAGAAATGCCACTATCACATTCCAATGACAAGTCAATAGAAATACAACAAATTTCAATCTGAATGTATATAAACACAAATAGATCCCTAATACAATCAATATAAGGGATCAGATAGAGAGGATCTCAGCAAAATAAATCCTATACAAGAAGGCTAGAAATGAAAATTAAAACAAAGGAATGTAATCTTAATACTTAGAGATGCCCCGGTTTCGATCTTTGAGACGTGACTTCAGGATCACCTATTCCAAATCGTCATCTTCATTAGATGATACCTCAATGATGTCCATAGCAGGCTCTTCTTGTCCACTTGGCGCTCGTAATGGGATGACACCATCTTCATCTTCCATCAAGAACATTGGGAGGAAAACACACCTATCTATCCTCAAAATGGCATTTAATCCAATCACTGGAATTATGCAATGAATATAATGATTAAGAGCTGTAACAAGTTCGAGGGACAGAAAAGTCTTACCAACCAAACTTAAGAGAAAATCAAGCTTCTCTGTATTTTTAGCAGTGTTAGGTATACTAACCTTCCATAGACAAACGCATGAGACAAGTGAGGGAAAACTCCTAAAAATCAAAAGATAGGGCTTGGTACCTAAAGCCAAGGTTCTCACCTCGAATTCTGGGAAGAGCCGATTCCATTGCACAACTATCGTTGCATTGGGACTCAATCCATAGTTCGAAGTGAGCGGAATTGAAAAGTGGATTACCCCATGTTTTTCCTCACGGAGATTCCATTTTCAATTCCTTCTATTGTGTTCCTAAAGAGGGCGCCTGGGGTTTTAGGCGCAATTGTGTGTATTCATTGTGTCGTGCTAAAGCAAAAGACATGCATTTTATTTAACAATCACCGCTTCAATATAAACATCCACACAATCATACATCCAAAACTCCTGCCTGCATAAAACAAAGTTAACAAGCACTTCACCCCTTATTTCTCCCGTCTACAAAAACATCTAACACATTCGTTAGCATATACACCTCACTTTCGAGAGCATCTGCATAAAATTAGGTTAGAAGAATCAAACAACTTTATATCGGCTCAAGTCCACTAAATGGTTAAGAACCAGTTCCCCAGTGGAGTCGCCAATCTGTCGCGACCCTCTTGAGGTTGTCGGGCTCTCGAGGGCTAATGGGCCGTCCTGTCTGGTCGGACGCGGGCCTCTCCCAAGGCCCATTACCCAAATCGCAACGGAGGTATGCGTGATCGACTTTCAGTGTGGTCTAGTGACATGTGCTAAGTGTGCATGCCATGGAGTCGCCACCAATCATTTTTTTAGGGTATGATTGGACCACCCAATCGAATAGTTGGGAGTTTCTATTCAATTCTGCGAGAACCAGAGAAATGGTTTCGGGGACTTAGTTACACCAACTGTCAGAGTTGACGCCCTTTCGGTACCTAAGTTGACTGAATTTTCTAGCCTGAGATTCATGCGGATGAGTAAGGTATGAACCCTAAATCTAGAAATTCATGTAGATAAGAGTGATTATCCTAGCAATCACAATCAGTAATAAAATGCCCAACTCAAGGAATCTAGATATGCAAATAAATCACATGGCATTCCTAGTAAGGTCCTATTTATCAATCACAGCTCAAGAATGATTTAGCTGTCCTAGCCATTCTACACACGATCTAACCTAAGAAAAGCATTAGGAAGCATCGAAGGAGTTCGAGAGTATTCACATGGGGTTCGCCGTGCCCTGATTTGGTCTTGGACGAGCTATCGAGCTCATGCCGACCCGATTATATTTGGGGATCCACTCGGCGTTTTACATCATGAAATCATGTGAAACAAAAACGAAAATATTCAGCAAGGGGCATTTATTGTAGATGGTGGTCGATCTAATTGGACGTCAAGACTAAAAAAGATGTAGAAATTTACAAATTAAAATACTCGAATGACATTTTTTTGCCAAATTCAACTCTATGCGTCGTGAAGAAACACATGCAATTGAACTTAAATTTTGACTATTTATGAGTTCAAAATGTAAAAGAAATTAAAATAAAAATATTGACTATTTTTCTATATTTTTACGACATCGAACGCTATTTTTCTTCATTTTTCATGTATTTTTCTATTTTTGGAAAATATTAAAAAATATTAAAAAATATGAAAAATTATTTTTTTTTATCAAAAATGGTTCCTTTAGCTTGGTCAAGGCTACCAAAGATGATTTTTTAATTTTTTTAACTTTTTATAGATTTTTTATGAATTTTTTAAAAATAAACTATAAAAGACTGATCAAAAATCAGGTGTCAACAGCTATGAACGATGAAAGTCATGATTCAGATCATGAACTAAGACGTAGCAAAAGAGCAAGAGTGGAAAAATCATTTGGAAATGATTTTCTAACTTATTTGTTAGAAAAAGAACCACTAACTTATACAGAAGCTGTGAGTTCTTCTGAGGGACCTCTATGGAAAGAGGCAATAAAAAGTGAAGTTGATTCTATCTTGCAGAATCATACTTGGGAGCTAGTGGATCTTCCTCCTGGTTGTAAACCTTTAGGGTCCAAATGGATCTTTAAAAGGAAGATGAAAGCAGACGGCTCCATTGATAAGTATAAAGCCAGACTTGTAATCAAAGGATACAGGCAACGAGAAGGCTTAGATTACTTTGATACTTATTCTCCTATGACGAGAATAAACTCCATTAGGATGATATTTGCGATTGCAGCATTGCGAAATCTAGAAGTACATCAAATGGATGTAAAAACAGCTTTCCTAAATGGTGATTTGGATGAAGAAATCTATATGGAACAACCTGAAGGTTTTGTAGTTCCAGGACAAGAAAGGAAAGTCTGTAAATTGGTAAAATCATTGTATGGTCTAAAACAAGCGCCAAAGCAGTGGCATGAAAAGTTTGATAATGCAATGATTACCAATGGTTTCAAAATCAATGAATGTGATAAATGTGTCTACATTAAAGAGACAGAGAATGGATATGTCATTCTATGTTTGTATGTAGATGACATATTCATTGTTGGTAGTGATGACAGAATGATCAAATCTACCAAGAATATGTTGAATTCAAGATTTGACATGAAAGATATGGGACTTGCTGATGTGATTTTGGGGATTAAAATCACGAGAACATCGGAAGGTTTAGTTTTAAACCAGTCACACTATGTGGACAAGATTCTTGAAAAATTCAGCAAGAATGATTCTGGTATTGCTAGAACACCATTAGACAATAGTCTTCATCTATCCAAGAATAGAGAAAAGGGTGTTTCTCAAGTAGAATACTCCAGAATTATTGGAAGTCTAATGTACTTAATGAGTTGTACTAGACCAGATATTGCCTATACGGTTAGTAGATTGAGTAGATATACGAGCAATCCGAGTGCTGACCATTGGAAAGCAATAGTGAGAGTACTCAGGTACTTACGGTATACTCGGAATCATGGCCTGCACTATATCAGGTATCCATCTGTATTAGAAGGATACAGTGATGCAAACTGGATATCTGATATAAAAGACTCAAAATCTACTAGTGGATATGTATTCACACTGGCAGGTGCGGCTGTATCTTGGAAATCATGTAAACAAACTGTTATAGCCAGATCCACAATGGAATCCGAGTTTATAGCTTTGGATAAATGTGGTGAAGAGGCTGAATGGCTACGCCATTTCCTAGAGGATATTCCAAAATGGCAAAAACCTGTGCCACCAATATGTATACATTGCGATAGTCAATCTGCGATTGGAAGAGCACAGAGTAACATGTATAATGGTAAGTCTAGACATATACGCCGTAGACACAATACCATTAGACAACTACTCTCAACTGGAATGATCTCTATTGACTACGTAAAGTCAAAGGATAATATTGCGGATCCGCTAACCAAAGGGTTAAACAGAGAGTTAGTTGAAAAGGCAACAATAGGAATGGGACTACAGCCCATTACAGAAAAGTTTGTATAACGGAAAACCCAACCTAGCTGACTGGAGATCCCAAGATCTAGGTTCAAAAGGGACAACCTAAGTATACGAACTTAAGATATCACTGTGGGGGTCTATCCCTCAAATCATTCCTATAAAAGAAACAGTGATATGATATCCCCCAAGTATGTGGAGTAAACAAATTACTGTGGGGGTTTATCAGGAAAAGGATAGCAACTATTGCTTTAATGATTCTTAAGTAGAGTAAATCAATTACTCAAGATTAAGTAATCACCTATGTGAGAGAGAAGTGGGGCCGCTTCAAAGGAGAATTATTGAGGGCTGAATTCTCTAGAAACTCTCGCAGAACCAGGACGATGTTCATGGCCAAAACGAACATACTCATGAGAACTGAACAAACATTGATGATTCCTGTGTGAAGTGTATGGGTCATTTACTAAGAAAGCAGGACAGTTCAAGGACATCACGTCTACTGGACAGCTGGTAAATTAAATATACTTTCACAAGGGAAGGTTCAAAGGGTGATACCTACCTATCCTATGCAGGTTTCATTTGTTGAACACTATCACAGAGTCAAAACCAAAATAATTTTCATTCATGTGGGGGATTGTTGGAAATATGAGGTATTTTGATGGTGAGTGAATAAGAAATTGTTTCTCAAAGAACACCATTGAGTTGGAAGTGGGAAGTGACAAAGCACTAGTCCCACATAGGAGATGAAGAAGGCCTTGAAGTGCTTTATATATAGATACACTCTCTTTGAGTGGTAACTATCATAGCATAAGCACTATGCCTCGCGCGCACGCGCAGGGGGGTGCAAATCCCGAAACCCGACGGAGGCCCGACAAGTTGAACTTGGGCGCGAGCGCACTGTCGCGACCCGTCCGAAAATCAAAACGGACACGGCTAATGGATTACCGATCGCGGGCTTTGGATCGGCGCGGGCCCTCCCAGGCCCATACCAAATCGCGGCGGGGGTTTTCTTTGAGGGATTCGACGATAAAAGTCGATCGCTTTCGACCTTAGTGTGGTCGTGGGGGCATGTGCAACGTGTGCATGCATTTGGAGTCGCCACCGGTCTTTCTTGGAGGGTAGACCGGAAACCTTACTAACCGATTGGGAGAGATCGATCAGTTCTGCGGAACCGGAGATTTTGGGTTCGGGGACTTGGTTACGTCGGTGTCATTACCAACGCCCTTTCGGTACCTAACGTGAGTGATTTTCCTAACTAAGAGTTCATGCATGCGCAATTTTGGGTGAGATAGGTTTGATTCAGGGTTTCATGCAGATTGGAAGACTATTCCTATCAATCACAATCAATTTAAATGAAAGCGCAAGTCACGTGCATAAATAAATCATGTCAATGCACATCAATTTCAATCATTGGCCTCCTAGTATAGCCATAAGGGCTTAGGGAAGATGTGATTTAGGGCTAGGGGTAAAATGGGAAGATTCGGGGACCAATAGCCCGAAGGGCAAAATTTTCATTTTTGGAAGGTTTGGATACCTAATTACCCAAAATATTCCATGGCCAGTTGATTGTGGCCATTTCCCATTTTTGAGAATTTTTTTTTGGAATTTCTTGATTTTTCTTCAATTTTTGGAAGACGATTCGCCCGAAGGGCGAAATCGTCATTTTAAAGAAGGTTCGGGGTTCAAAACACCCGGGATGAGACTTGGCCAGTTGTTTGTGGCCATTTCCTATTTTTTGGGATTTTCCTGGATTTTTAGAATTGTTTTTTGGAAGACGGTTTGCCGGAAGGGCAAAACCGTCATTTCTGAAAAGACCGGGGGGTCAAAAGACCCGAAACGGGTCGTGGCCAGTTGAATATTGTCATTTCCTATTTTCTGGAATTTTTTAGAATTTTTCTGAATTTTTCGAATTTTTTTGAATATTTCATGATTTTTTATTTTTTGATTATTTTATTATTTTCTGAATTTTTTTTTTTAAAAAAAATATTCAAAAATATTTTCCGGGCCGGGTCAAACCCGGCCCGCGCCTCTCGGGCGCCCGGCCCGACCCTAGGGGTCGACACTGGCCTAAAACGACACCGTTTTATATTTTTAATCATTTTCCTATTTTTTTACAATTTTTTTGATTTTTTATCTATTTTATTTAATTATCCGAAAATTCCCCGGATCCGACGGTTCTCATCGCGCCACGTGGCCTCATCCTGTGCGTCCGATCTTCCACTAGATCGGACGTCCCTCAGTGAGCCACGTGGCCAAATCGTAGCCATCGGATCAAAAATCAATTATTTTCTTTTTTTAGAAAAAACCTTCGGATCGAACGCTCTAGAACGTGCCACGTGGCTTCCTCTGGTGCGTCCGATCTTATACAAGATCGGACGTCCCTCAGCGAGCCACGTGGCACATCCTCGTCCGCCGGATCGATTATTCGAAAATCATTTATTTAATTTTTCAAAAAATCAAGGATCGCGACACGTGTCGCGATCGTGGCCGTCCGTTTGTTTTATTTGAAAATAAGCGGACCGGACCCCACCCGGCTGACGTGGCTGCCTACGTGGCACGCCATGTCGGCCGTTGACCGTTGACCGGCCGTCCGTCATAATTTGATTTGTTTTGTCATTGGAATCCCAATGGTTGACATCTGCTGAAGGCGCTTTTCTTTTCATCTTATAGGGAAGACAAATTTTCCTTCGTTTATCTTTGGCCATCTTATCCATCGTTCCATGATCATCTTGCATGTGATCGGATGAGGACATTTTCGACAAATGTATGCCATGTAAGACATGTCCCTCGTGTCTTTCCACAAATGGATTTTCCTTCTCTACCTGTTTTTCACCTGAGAGGAAAAGATAGGAAATATTATGCCGGTATCTGATTGAAAATCAATTAGGAACGACACGTCTTTACACTTGACCCGGTGTTGACACCTAAATTTTGATCAACTTTTTTATTTTTATTTTTATTTTTTTTGAAAATTCATAGAAAATCCATAAAAAGTTGAAAAATTGAAAAATCAATTTTGGTGACCTTAGCCAAGCTAAATGAACCATTTTGACCAAAAAAATAATTTTCGTAATTTTCATTTTTTTAATATATTTTCGAAAAAAAAGAAAATCAAGAAAATCAAGAAAATCAAGAAAAATAATATTGGAGGTCACAAAAGTATATAAAAATAGTCGGTATTTTTATTTTTATTTTATCCATTTTCTGACCTCATAAATAGTAAAATTCAGGTCTGATTTTAGGTGTTCTTTGATCATCATAAAATTGAATTTGGCAAAAATATTAGTAATGATTAAAAGGAAAAGGAGTGAAAACATCATCATTTAAAAGGAAAAGGGGACTAATCATTTTGTCTTCACTTTTGATTATTTTATTATTATTTTTACTTTTTAATATTTTATTATATTATTATTATATTACTATTTCATTATTTTATTTTATTTTTATTACTATTTATACTCCCCCCCTCATCATCCGTAGCTTCCTCTCCTCCTCCTCCTCCTCCTCCTTCTTCTTCTTCTTCTTCTTCTTCTTCCTCTCCCACGCTCATTTTTTTTTCCACATATTCTCTCTTCCATTTTTTTTTGTCATCACACTACCACCCTCCACATTTCTTGTGTTTCCGGCCGATTGGACCGTTGGATCGAGCTGATTTTTTGTGTACAAGGTCTTCTTGATCCCTTCTTCATATCCACCGTTCGGATCTTTAAACAAATCTCTCAAAGTGGTCGTACAGCAACCAAATCAGAAGCTGTTCCAGGCGTGGGAATTGTATACCCGCCGACATTTCTTGAGTTTCCGGCCGATTGAGCCGTTGGATCGAGCTAATTTTTTGTGTGCAGGGTCTTCTTAACCCCTTCTTCATATCCACCGTTCGGATCTTTAAAAATATCTCTCCAAGTGGTCGAACAGCAGCCAAATCAGAAGTTGTTCCTGGCGCGGGAACTGTTCATCCGCCGGTATTTCTTCAGTTTTCGATCAATTCGACCATCGGATCGAGGTACAATTTTGTGTATAATCTCATCTCAATTCTTTCTTCATCTTCACCGTTCGGATTTGTGAAAATAGTTCAACGTCCTCCTCATCCGAGCTCGGATTATTATTTATTTTGTATTTTTTCGTATTTACTGTGTATTTACTTTATGTCATAGCATTTTTATATTTCGCATAAAAGACCCAGAATCGGAAGGCCGAGCCTCCTGTTGGTGTCTAAATATTTACTGTGTATTTACTTTATGTCATAGCATTTATATATTTCGCATAAAAGACCCAGAATCGGAAGGCCGAGCCTCCTGCTGGTGGTTTATACCCCCACACATTGTTGCACGAGCACCGACGGACTCCGACGTCGTAAAATTCACCGGATCCCATCTCCTTTGCTTATGTTTATGTTGTATAATGACTTAATATCTTCTTTATTTTTTGCATTGTGTTGCGTCCTATAAAAACAAAAACAAAAAAAATGCTAGATCGGACGTCTGCAGATGAGCCACGTGTCGTGATTAGGTGATTTTCAGAATAAAAAAAATTTCCAAAAAAATGAATTATTAAGGAAAAATTCAAAAAAAAAATTGAGAAAAATTGCAGAAAATTCCTAAAAAAATTCTAAAAATTTTTGAAGGCTGAAAATGACAAAAAAAATTGATTTGTTTCCATTTTTTGGATTTTCTCCCATTTAATCCAAAATGGCGATTTTACCCCTCAAAGGGTAAATCGTCTTTGATATTCCGATGAATTGTGGAAATTGCTTAGAATTTGGTGATGGGCCAGATAGGTGGCTAAACCTTATGTCTAAGATTTCCACATTTCATTCCCATTTTTAGAAAATGACGATTTTACCCCTTCGAATGGTAAATCGGTTTCTAAAATTCCAGAAAATCATGAAAATTGCAAAAAAAAAAATAGGAAATTGGTCAATTGAGTGACCAAACCTATTTTTGACATTGTTTTACTCCGGATTCATTCCGAAATGACGATTTTTCCCTTTTTAGGCAAATCGTCCCTTTTGTCTCAAAATTACGACTTTACCCCTGATGGGTAAAATCATGTCTAAATCATTCCTAAGCTTGATTGATACTTATTTAGGCTAATAGAGCCTTATTAGGAGTGTCATGTTGATTTGATGTGATTATTTTACATATTTGGATTCATTGATTTGCGCATTTTATTATTGATTGTGATTGCTAGGATAGTCATTCCTATTTGCATGAATTCCTAGATTTAGGATTCGTACTCCACTCATCTGCATGAAATCTTAGGTAAGAAAATTCAGTCAACTTAAGTACCGAAAGGGCGTCAACTCTGACAGTTGACGTAACTAAGTCCCCGAACCCATTTCTCTGGTTATCGCAGAATTGAATAGAAACTCCCGACTATTCAATAGGGTGGTCCAATCATACCCTCCAAAAAATGATTGGTGGCGACTCCATGGCATGCACACTTAGCACATGTCACCAGACCACACTGAAGGTCGACTACGCATACCTCCGTTGCGATTTGGGTAACGGGCCTTGGGAGAGGCCCGCGTCCGACCAGACTGGACGGCCTATTAGCCCTCGAGAGCCCACATGCAACCTCGAGAGGGTCGCGACAGACTGGCGACTCCGCTGGGGACTTAGAGAACTTGAGCCGATTAAAAAGTTGATTGATTTTTCTGACATGTTTTATGCTGATGCTCTTCAAGTTGAGGTACGTACTTTAACCCTTGAGGTGTTAAATGTTTTTGCAGATTGGAGAAATAATGGGTGAAGTGTTCGTTAACTCTGTCTTATGCAGGTAGGAGTTTAGGATGTATAATTGTGTGGATGTTTATATTGAAGCGGTGTTTGCTAAATGAAATGCATGTTTATTGCTTTAGCACGACACAATGAACACACACAGCCGCGCCTAAAACCTCGGGCGCTCTCTTTAGGAAAATAATAGAAGGAATTGAAATTGGAATCTCCGTGAGGAAAAACACGGGGTAATCCATTTTTAATTCTGCTCATTTCGAACTATGGATTGGGTCCCAATGCAACGATAGTTGTGCAATGGAATCTACCCTTTCTAGAACTCGAAGTGGGAGCCTTGGCCTTAGGTTCCAAACCCTATTTTTGATTCTTAGAAGTCAAACCTCACTGGTCTCATGCGCATGTATGTGAATGATTGGTACACCTCGAAACCAAAAGGTCATTCAGCGCCGCTTATGAATCAAAATCCAAAGACTTGTGCGAAGAATCAGTCGCGAGTTTAAACGAACCAGGATGGCATGGAAAAGCGCTGGACCACCCTGGAGAGTCAACTGATGAGGGCAAATGCCTTTTGACCGGGGCAGCCGGGTCAAGTGTAAAGATGTGTCGTTCCTAATTGATTTTCAATCAGATACCGGCATAATATTTCCTATCTTTTCCTCTCAGGTGAAAAATAGGTACAGAAGGAAAATCCATTTGTGGATAGACACGAGGGACATGTTTTACATGGCATACATTTGTCAAAAATGTCCTCATCCGATCACATGCAAGATGATCATGGAACGATGGTGAAACTGTAATCGTTCCAATAAGCCATTCGAATATTATACATGACGGGGACCTTTATGTCTTTTGTCTACAGGATAAGATGGTCAAAGACAAACGAAAGAAAATTTGTCTTCCCTATAAGACAGAAAGAAATGTGCCTTCAGCAGATGTCACCCATTAGGATTGCAATGACAAATTAAATCAAATTATGAAGAAGGAGCAACCTAATTAGGATTGGCTCTCCCTAAGTCGAAAAAGTTGTATCTGTTCCAAATCAGATTGACTGGTTCATGAGTTGATATGGTTTTTCATTCTTGCAGGTGATGACGAGAATGAATGGGACCACTGAAGAATTTCCCCCGTCTTGGACGCCAGAAGTGACCAGAGCGGGGATAGTAAATCCGTAATCGTTTCAATTAAAGCTCCTTACGCGGTGATTGACTCTTTCACTCCTTTCATCGCGCAGGTTGTTGAAGTACTCAATCACGAGTAAATCCAAGCTTACTGATGTCAAATAGCCTGAATGCATCAATGCGGTAGGATCAAATTGCCTATGACTAAATCAGCCAGCCCCAGACAAAGCATCCAGTGGCTGGGGACAAATCACTCCGCTACCCGGAAAAGAGAAACATCAAATACTTCAAATGGCGACGATGATCGAGAGAATCACAAAACCGCCACACGAAAAATCCCAAGAACGTCAAGCCATCTAGATATGGATAAAAATAATTGAAGATTCTGACAATTGAGATAGAAGATCAGAATCGGCGAAACCCATGGGAGTGAGTTCTCCCATTTTCTTTAAAGAGGCCAAACCGGGGGCAAACTCTCATGATCCCCCATAAAGACGCATCGGACCAGGGTTATTAAATCCAGAGATAACAAACATCAAGACAAGCCTTACCAAGGCAAAATACTTGAAGAACACCGTCCCTTCAAATGTTGGAAACCCCGAAGGGAGTATCTCTTTCCTGAAATTTCAAATGAAGTCAAAACCTACACCTGTTTCTTCATGTGCAGGTGCATGGACGTTGTCAAAATTGAATTGAAAATTGCCAACAAACACAGAAAGTGCTAAGGCATGTTGCCAGGATAAACGTCGCCCAACTGGGGCAGAACGGCCGTTAATCTCACGAACAACACCCATAAATACAGACGAGAGAAGACATTCCCAAAGTGGATGATGATTGCAGCAAAATGCAGGAATGAATTTAGTTGGGGCAGGCATGAAAAACCATGCCTAACTGGGGCAAGTGAATCATTTGTACGCCGGACGTTTCTTCTCTGGCAAAATCCAGGGACGCAATGACATAGTCGTCCGCATCAGAAGTAAACCCCAAGATACAAATTTGGGTGAACGGTAACTTTGTATCGTTCCAATTTGATCTCCAAAGATCCCACATGTAACATGAGTTTTTCCTCATTTAGCAGGAAGGCGTTGGCGCCGAAAGCCACAAAAGAAAAGAACTCACTAATTGGGGAGCGAACAAAATTATCGGCCTTGGAAGTCATGCACTCCAAGAAATGGTCTTTGATTATAAGATCGAGTGGAGGGTAAAAAGTATCGCTTCCACACATCATGCTTTGACATGCATTCCGATAACAATTTCCTTTTTCCTTGAATAAAAGGAACTTTGAAGAATGGCGCTGGAATGCGCCCAAAAACACAAATGGATCTCCTCTGGGGCAAATCCTTGAGAATGATTCATCGCCAACCAAACGGAGGGATCGTGGCCACAATATAGTTGGCCAATTTCTGCAAGCCGCGCGTTTGTGTTCAAATGAAAACGCCAAGCAAGAACAAGGCGGTATCGTTCCAATTTGTCTTGAATTTTGGAACGCAAACTGACACTTATTGTTTGTTTTTTACAGGGGCTCGCCATCAAGGCAAAACGAGTTTTCACATCCTATGTATTACCCGTTGGAATACATGACCAAGGGTAAATTGTATCGTTCTAATTTTTTGAAAAATTCGTGAACGTACAATAACATGTTTCTTCCGCATTTTCAGGGATCTCCAGCCGCGGGGGACAGGTAAGTATCCATTTCCCCAATCCATTGAAGATGTTAAATAAAAAACAGAGAGAAAAAGAAAAGCTTTCAGAATCAAATGTCTAGAAAATACATAGAATTCAAACTTCATTGGCATTCATGTTTTAAAACAGGAGGTTGTCTGAACATGAATAAGAACATGCATGGTGCATCATAAAATCCCCTTGACGGGTAAAATTTTTGGAGAAAATGAAAGAGATTTTTTCCAATCAAAAGTTCAAAACTTTCAAAAGGACGTTTTCTCAAAAGACGAAAGGCAAAGCCTAATCCAAACACGTCCTATACACACTTGAGAGAGAAGTGGAACGGATCAGATAGCAAAATTTGGACCTACGGAAGTAGGGACCATCCGCAGCGATTACATGGAATGGGACGACGGAGGCATTCGTTTCTTATCCCCAAACACTACAGGTGACCATTGACAAACTCCTTCGAACGGCGTTTTTCATTCTCAACCCTGTCAAGAACCACCCCACATTGGGGCAAAATGGAGGTGAGTCCAGCAACATCAGGAGAAAATGGTTAGAAATTTTCTTGCTCGGACTAACATCAATCTTTGTGTATTGTTTATATGGTAATCCAAATGTCATAGGATGATGAGAAGCATTCATTTCTCTATCCCACACACCATATCCTTTGCATAGCCAAGTTGAGCCTGCAAATTCATTTCATAAACCCATTGGTGATCATTGCAAGTTCCAAAGCAAAGACAAATCACTTCAGGAACGGAGAAGTTCAAGACTTAGGGTTTACGAAGAAAACTACTAAGTTGATACTCAAGCGTGCTAAGAGCCAAGTCATATATCTAGCACAATTGCCAAGCATCCCACTTTCGACAAGAGATTAAAGAAATCCTCAGCATCAAGAAAAAGCAAAGTGCCTGGTAAAAGCGAGGCCGATGCTCGGGTGAACAATTTGATCGATCCCTAAAGAAACCTGGTAGGGAAAAGAAGAGGGAAAAACCCCTAATGGAGTCAGATCAAGAAGACTGCTCCCCAAATGATGTCAGCCGTGGAGCAAAAACACAGAAAGAGTTGTCAACCTCTTAATACCACAAGAGACGCTCTCTAAAGAGCTGGTGCACACCTCAATCGGTTGCGCACCTCAAAGACTAAAGATGCAGAAAGGAAATGACAGGAGGCAAATCAGCAATGATCACCAATGTCAAACCCGTCACGAATTCTGGGCCAAAAACAAGCCTTTTTCGGTCCCCAATCCTACCAATGTCACAACCCTGAAACAGTCTTCTCTGACTAAGACACTTGGGTTAACATATTGCTTAGCTCGAAGAAGTACGAGCAAGACTATTTCTTTCTCATTTTGCAGGGTTCTTGACTTGTAAACCCGGAGCAGATGGTGAAGACTTTCATTCAATGGCCCCGACTCAAAAGTGAGTCCCCCCTTTGAAAACCAATATCCAAGCCCAACATTACGGTCCCGTGGAAGACCTCCCGACCGATCAAAATGTATGCGCTGCGAATGAGCCTAAAACCTAGGCACAGGTCAGTAGGGAATTGAGTACATCCCCTATAAAAATCATTACCTCAAAACAGATGAGATGGCCTCCTTGTCGAGAAATATTCCAATTGATGTTTTGAACAAACTATGTTTGGAATTTTCAAACTGTTGATCCGAATTTTCCATGCAAGGAATTTGTGATCACATTTGCATGTTGTAAGAATGCTTTGGATAACCTCCAGCATCAAAATGCACATTTCATGACTAAAACTTAAGTCATAAAATTTTGTCAATTGGACAATTATTGTCTTCCCAAAGATTATTAACATTTTCTTGGTGAAGAAAAATCTTTCAGGTTTGAACTTTCTGCAGGATACCTGGAGAACCCAGCTCTCAAAATGTCGGCTCAGCAGACTCAAGTGAAGCTTTGTCAAAATAAAATCTTTCACTCCTTCAAAACTGAATTCCCGACAAACTTCGGGATCTCTAAAAAAAAGGGGAAGAAAAACCCTTTTAAAAGAAACAGTCTCATCGGACGTGGAGAACCCTCGTCATGAGACCCATTTTAAAAAATCAGGCAGTCTCATTGGACGTGGAGAACCCTCGTCATGAGACCCATTTTCAAAAATCAGGCAATCTCATCGGACGTGGAGAACCCTCGTCATGAGACCCCTTTTCCAAAATATCAAACAGTCTCATCGGACGTGGAGAACCCTCGTCATGAGACCCATTTTAAAAAATCAGGCAGTCTCATCGGACGTGGAGAACCCTCGTCATGAGACCCATTTTCAAAAATATCAAACAGTCTCATCGGACGTGGAGAACCCTCGTCATGAGACCCATTTTCAAAAATCAGGCAGTCTCATCGGACGTGGAGAACCCTTGTCATGAGATCCCTTTTCAAAAACCAGGCAGTCTCATTGGACGTGGAGAACCCTCGTCATGAGACCCCTTTTCAAAGCAAAACCAAGGTAGATACCGCCTGAAGGGTCAACACAAGGTAGAAACCGCCTGAAGGGTCGATTCAAGGTAGATACCGCCTGAAGGGTCAACTAAAGGTAGAAACCGCCTGAAGGGTCAAACCAATGGTAGAAACCGCCTAAAGGGTCAAATTAATGGTAGAAACCGCCTGAAGGGTCAGTCAAAGGTAGAAACCGCTTGAAGGGTCAACTCAAGGTAGAAACCGCCTGAAGGGTCAAAACAAAGGTAGAAACCGCCTGAAGGGTCAAACCATGGTAGAAACCGCCTGAAGGGTCAACTCAAGGTAGATACCGCCTGAAGGGTCAAAATGATGGTAGAAACCGCCTGAAGGGTCAATCCAATAGTGAAAATCACTTAAATGGTCAACTCAATGGTCTGATCCACCATACGGATCAAAATCCTTAGCAAATCCCAAATGGGACGCGTCTTCTTTAGATTCCTATCAGTTAGGAATCCCATTATGGTTTGACCTACCATACGGGTCAGAGCTTAACCTCTCTAGGATACTCTAGTAACGAGTTCCTAGAAATTCTCTTGAATCCATCAAACACCGCGAAAATCGCACAAACATCGAACAGGTAAGTGGCAGGTATGTCTCTCTATTATCTCACTCTCTCATGTCACATGAACATTTCCCCCTTCAAGAAAGAGCATACATGGACAAGCATGAAGATTGGATGTCATGACTCCTTTTCCTTTAGTTTCCCGAGTCGAGTCGATCAGGACTCAGGTGTCAGCTTATCTTTGAGAGAAACCTCTAACGAGATTCCTCTCAAAGAGGGGCAGCTGTTGACACCTAAATTTTGATCAACTTTTTTATTTTTATTTTTATTTTTTTTTGAAAATTCATAGAAAATCCATAAAAAGTTGAAAAATTGAAAAATCAATTTTGGTGACCTTAGCCAAGCTAAATGAACCATTTTGACCAAAAAAATAATTTTCGTAATTTTCATTTTTTTTAATATATTTTCGAAAAAAAAGAAAAAAAAGAAAATCAAGAAAATCAAGAAAATCAAGAAAAATAATATTGGAGGTCACAAAAGTATATAAAAATAGTCGGTATTTTTATTTTTATTTTATCCATTTTCTGACCTCATAAATAGTAAAATTCAGGTCTGATTTTAGGTGTTCTTTGATCATCATAAAATTGAATTTGGCAAAAATATTAGTAATGATTAAAAGGAAAAGGAGTGAAAACATCATCATTTAAAAGGAAAAGGGGACTAATCATTTTGTCTTCACTTTTGATTATTTTATTATTATTTTTACTTTTTAATATTTTATTATATTATTATTATATTACTATTTCATTATTTTATTTTATTTTTATTACTATTTATACTCCCCCCCTCATCATCCGTAGCTTCCTCTCCTCCTCCTCCTCCTCCTCCTCCTCCTCCTCCTCCTCCTTCTTCTTCTTCTTCTTCTTCTTCTTCCTCTTCCACGCTCATTTTTTTTCCCCATATTCTCTCTTCCATTTTTTTTTGTCATCACACTACCACCCTCCACATTTCTTGTGTTTCCGGCCGATTGGACCGTTGGATCGAGCTGATTTTTTGTGTACAAGGTCTTCTTGATCCCTTCTTCATATCCACCGTTCGGATCTTTAAACAAATCTCTCAAAGTGGTCGTACAGCAACCAAATCAGAAGCTGTTCCAGGCGTGGGAATTGTATACCCGCCGACATTTCTTGAGTTTCCGGCCGATTGAGCCGTTGGATCGAGCTAATTTTTTGTGTGCAGGGTCTTCTTAACCCCTTCTTCATATCCACCGTTCGGATCTTTAAAAATATCTCTCCAAGTGGTCGAACAGCAGCCAAATCAGAAGTTGTTCCTGGCGCGGGAACTGTTCATCCGCCGGTATTTCTTCAGTTTTCGATCAATTCGACCATCGGATCGAGGTACAATTTTGTGTATAATCTCATCTCAATTCTTTCTTCATCTTCACCGTTCGGATTTGTGAAAATAGTTCAACGTCCTCCTCATCCGAGCTCGGATTATTGTTTATTTTGTATTTTTTCGTATTTACTGTGTATTTACTTTATGTCATAGCATTTTTATATTTCGCATAAAAGACCCAGAATCGGAAGGCCGAGCCTCCTGTTGGTGTCTAAATATTTACTGTGTATTTACTTTATGTCATAGCATTTCTATATTTCGCATAAAAGACCCAGAATCGGAAGGCCGAGCCTCCTGTTGGTGTCTAAATATTTGCTGTGTATTTACTTTATGTCATAGCATTTCTATATTTCGCATAAAAGACCCAGAATCGGAAGGCTAAGCCTCCTATTGGTGTCCAAGGTGTTTTATTTATTTATTTTCTGTAAATCATATTGTGCTACCCCAGAATCGGAAGGCCGAGCCTCCTGCTGGTGGTTTATACCCCCACACATTGTTGCACGAGCACCGACGGACTCCGACGTCGTAAAATTCACCGGATCCCATCTCCTTTGCTTATGTTTATGTTGTATAATGACTTAATATCTTCTTTATTTTTTGCATTGTGTTGCGTCCTATAAAAACAAAAACAAAAAAAATGCTAGATCGGACGTCTGCAGATGAGCCACGTGTCGTGATTAGGTGATTTTCAGAATAAAAAAAATTTCCAAAAAAATGAATTATTAAGGAAAAATTCAAAAAAAAAATTGAGAAAAATTGCAGAAAATTCCTAAAAAAATTCTAAAAATTTTTGAAGGCTGAAAATGACAAAAAAAATTGATTTGTTTCCATTTTTTGGATTTTCTCCCATTTAATCCAAAATGGCGATTTTACCCCTCAAAGGGTAAATCGTCTTTGATATTCCGATGAATTGTGGAAATTGCTTAGAATTTGGTGATGGGCCAGATAGGTGGCTAAACCTTATGTCTAAGATTTCCACATTTCATTCCCATTTTTAGAAAATGACGATTTTACCCCTTCGAATGGTAAATCGGTTTCTAAAATTCCAGAAAATCATGAAAATTGCAAAAAAAAAATAGGAAATTGGTCAATTGAGTGACCAAACCTATTTTTGACATTTTTTTACTCCGGATTCATTCCGAGATGACGATTTTTCCCTTTTTAGGCAAATCGTCCCTTTTGTCTCAAAATTACGACTTTACCCCTAATGGGTAAAATCATGTCTAAATCATTCCTAAGCTTGATTGATACTTATTTAGGCTAATAGAGCCTTATTAGGAGTGTCATGTTGATTTGATGTGATTATTTTACATATTTGGATTCATTGATTTGCGCATTTTATTATTGATTGTGATTGCTAGGATAGTCATTCCTATTTGCATGAATTCCTAGATTTAGGATTCGTACTCCACTCATCTGCATGAAATCTTAGGTAAGAAAATTCAGTCAACTTAAGTACCGAAAGGGCGTCAACTCTGACAGTTGACGTAACTAAGTCCCCGAACCCATTTCTCTGGTTATCGCAGAATTGAATAGAAACTCCCGACTATTCAATAGGGTGGTCCAATCATACCCTCCAAAAAATGATTGGTGGCGACTCCATGGCATGCACACTTAGCACATGTCACCAGACCACACTGAAGGTCGACTACGCATACCTCCGTTGCGATTTGGGTAACGGGCCTTGGGAGAGGCCCGCGTCCGACCAGACTGGACGGCCCATTAGCCCTCGAGAGCCCACATGCAACCTCGAGAGGGTCGCGACACCCGGCTGCCCCGGTTAGGTGGCTTTTGCCCTAGTTGAGTGGGATATGCCACAGTCGACTGCTTTGATCCTTTCACAATTTTTACGATTCCCTTTTCAATTAGGGGATATCTGCCGTTTGGAGGTTCCTGTCTCTTTTCATCTTGGCAGGCTTTGCCCCAGTATGTCGTCTTAATGAGAAGTTAACTCCTTTGTCTGTCTTCAAACATCCATCCTAGTGGCTCGAGTTGTCGACTAGCTTCGATATTCTTGAAGGACCACTCCTGAGGATCAATAAAACACAATCAGTAAATTTTCAAATTTAAAGAGATTAGATTACAGGTAATTCTCTTCCGCATGTGGCTTCTTTGATTGCATGCCGTTCCACGTCTTGAAAGATGGCAACAGGAAATACGCCCTTTTTCAGCTAACTGTTTTTCTTGATGATTCCCTGGTCGGACAGTCAGGTTAGAATTTAAGACTGTCGGGGTACCCCCTGTGTGGTCAAGCACTTTTCTATGCCATCCTGGTCCATTTTAACTTGTGACTGATTCTTCACACAAGTCCTCGGATTTTGATTCTGGAAATTACCTGTTCGAATGACAGGAATATGTCAGGAAGGGAAGTAAAGCATAAATCCTTTCAATTTTATGCTTTCTTGAGATTAACGAAGATAAGGACTTTTACACAAGCCTTAACCTCATGTGAAAAATTCTTATCAATGTTTTTCAAGAGAAAACATAGAACTAAAAGGAGCGTAATCCATGGTTATCACTTTTGGCCAATCCCCAGAAAATCTGTGGAATGTCCAAGAAGATAAAAATGCAATTTCATGTGTCCTAAATTCGGTGGGAAATAGGACATCCAAATTGAGATGATTTCCCGAAGGTAATTTGGATATCATGTCTCCCCTTGAATTCAGGAAACATGGACGACTTTAGTTAATTACCAAGGATTACCAAGGATGCATGCTATAGACCGGTTCAATTTCATGTCCGGCGCACCATGAAATGAATGGTAGATTCTCGTACTTGGGTTAAACATGCCAAGTGTGAGTTCTAACGAAAATTTCATCTGGGCGAGACATGCAATCGAACCGAAAAATCCGAATGGTTGAGAGAAATTCCAGTGTCACATTCCAATGTCAAGACACTTAGACAAGACTTAGGAATCGAGGTGTAAAAGATAGATTGGAGACCCACAGACGGGTGCTCCTTACAGACTCGATGATCCTGATAAAAGAAAAGGGACGATTGGAATGTAGCCCTTAAGAACCTAAAGAGATGCCCCAAGTTAGGTCTGCGAGGGATGGCGCCTGGTGTCTTCGATTCGGCCCTTCGGGTCTTCGTTTTTATCAGATAACATCTCGACAGCGTCCAGCTGGTGTCTTGGATTTGCTGTTATCGCCTATCCTTCAATTTCCGATAAGGTTACTGGATCATTCCTCGGACAGCTCGAAAAGGGTAAACTCCGTTGAATGTCCCGACAGTCTGATGGCGGATAACGCGTCGCTCATATTTGAATACGTCCGGGATGTGGGACCGACTTGGAGAGATCATCTCTTCTATCCGTACTCTATATTGGAATTAGACTCAACCATCGGATTTGATGAATGCAGCATATTGTGCAAAAATAAAATGCTGCAATTGAACTTAAATAGAAACGGCAGGACCTTACCATGAGAGGTACCCAATGATTTTTTGGTTATAGGTATACCAACCATCCATATACATGCGCATGAGACAAGTGAGGCTTGACTCTAAAAATCAAAGGGGCTTAGGTGAGAAACCTAGAGGCTTCCCTCTATCCGAGTCGATAAATTCGTCCATGAGCGCAATCCACAACAAATGGATAAAAGTCTCGACTTGGATAGTGAGTGGGATCGAATATGGTCGACCCCAGCGCAATCTACGCTAGAGCGTTGCATATCGATCCCTGATCTATGGCTACCTGAAAAGGTGATTTCGCGGCCTGGGTTTGGGCGCTTTGTGCAAAGTGTCGTGATCCTCAAATATGCAGTGAATCATGCGCAACAATTCATATATCAATCAGCGCTTCAAATCATCCATATAACATACATTCCTACGCCCATCCTGCATAAGACAATGTTAATCACAGACTACACCCCTTATCACTCCAATCTGCAAAAACATATAACACCTATCGTAAGTGGACTTACCTCACCTTCAAGAGCGCCTGCAGGGTTAGAAAAAATCACTCAACGTTTTAATTACGGCCTAAGTCCACTTGAGGTTCAGAACCGAGTGTTCTAGAACGATGTCCCCAGCGGAGTCGCCAGCTGTCGCGACCCGTCCGAAAATCAAAACGGACGCGGCTAATGGATTACCGATCGCGGGCTTTGGATCGGCGCGGGCCCTCCCAGTCCCATACCAAATCGCGGCGGGGGTTTTCTTTTGAGGGTTCGACGATAAGAGTCGATCGCTTTCGACCTTAGTGTGGTCGTGGGGGCATGTGCAACGTGTGCATGCATTTGGAGTCGCCACCGGTCTTTCTTGGAGGGTAGACCGGAAACCTTACTAACCGATTGGGAGAGATCGATCAGTTCTGCGGAACCAGAGATTTTGGGTTCGGGGACTTGGTTACGTCGGTGTCACTACCAACGCCCTTTCGGTACCTAACGTGAGTGATTTTCCTAACTAAGAGTTCATGCATGCGCAATTTTGGGTGAGATAGGTTTGATTCAGGGTTTCATGCAGATTGGAAGACTATTCCTATCAATCACAATCAATTTAAATGAAAGCGCAAGTCACGTGCATAAATAAATCATGTCAATGCACATCAATTTCAATCATTGGCCTCCTAGTATAGCCATAAGGGCTTAGGGAAGATGTGATTTAGGGCTAGGGGTAAAATGGGAAGATTCGGGGACCATTAGCCCGAAGGGCAAAATTGTCATTTTTGGAAGGTTTGGATACCTAATTACCCAAAATATTCCATGGCCAGTTGATTGTGGCCATTTCTCATTTTTGAGAATTTTTTTTTGGAATTTCTTGATTTTTCTTCAATTTTTGGAAGACGATTCGCCCGAAGGGCGAAATCGTCATTTTAAAGAAGGTTCGGGGTTCAAAACACCCGGGATGAGACTTGGCCAGTTGTTTGTGGCCATTTCCTATTTTTTGGGATTTTCCTGGATTTTTAGAATTGTTTTTTGGAAGACGGTTTGTCGGAAGGGCAAAACCATCATTTCTGAAAAGACCGGGGGGTCAAAAGACCCGAAACGGGTCGTGACCAGTTGAATATTGTCATTTCCTATTTTCTGGAATTTTTTAGAATTTTTCTGAATTTTTCGAATTTTTTTGAATATTTCATGATTTTTTATTTTTTGATTATTTTATTATTTTCTGAATTTTTTTTTTTAAAAAAAATATTCAAAAATATTTTCCGGGCCGGGTCAAACCCGGCCCGCGCCTCTCGGGTGCCCGGCCCGACCCTAGGGGTCGACACTGGCCTAAAACGACACCGTTTTATATTTTTAATCATTTTCCTATTTTTTTACAATTTTTTTGATTTTTTATCTAATTTATTTAATTATCCGAAAATTCCCCGGATCCGACGGTTCTCATCGCGCCACGTGGCCTCATCCTGTGCGTCCGATCTTCCACTAGATCGGACGTCCCTCAGTGAGCCACGTGGCCAAATCGTAGCCATCGGATCAAAAATCAATTATTTTCCTTTTTTAGAAAAAACCTTCGGATCGAACGCTCTAGAACGTGCCACGTGGCTTCCTCTGGTGCGTCCGATCTTATACAAGATCGGACGTCCCTCAGCGAGCCACGTGGCACATCCTCGTCCGCCGGATCGATTATTCGAAAATCATTTATTTAATTTTTCAAAAAATCCAGGATCGCGACACGTGTCGCGATCGTGGCCGTCCGTTTGTTTTATTTGAAAATAAGCGGACCGGACCCCACCCGGCTGACGTGGCTGCCTACGTGGCACGCCACGTCGGCCGTTGACCGTTGACCGGCCGGAGGGTCGCCGGAGAAGACGATGAACAGTGAAAATTCCGGCGGGAATAGTAAAAATTCCGGCGAGGTCGCCGGAAAATGCCCAAAATTGACCAAAACTCAGAATTTTTTGGAGATTTTTACACCATTAGACTCCCTAACATTTCAACATCATCATACCACAGAAATGAAGGCCATGAACGCGTCCCAAATAGGCAAAACCGGACCTCCCCGAACCCGGCTCCGGCGAGGTATTTTCCGAATTTTTTTTCTTGTCAAAACTCGATTCTAAACCATCAAACAACACCCAAGGAGGGTCTAGAGGCTTACCTAAGCTCATTTCGAGCTTGAAGACCGCCGGAAGTTCCCCGTTGAGCTCCCGGTCCGAACCGTTGCCGGCGAAGCTCCGAGCCGTGTTTTCGTCGCGGTTTAATGCAAAGCAAAGGTCAACACAAGCTTAGAAGCAATGCTAGTACATATTCAAAGCTTGATACCCGCAAATGGGGGTCGGGAAAGGCACGGCCGGGACAAAACCGAGTCGAGGCATCCGTCGGCATTTTATCGAACACATGGCGTGCGTATGAGAAACGGTGATCGGAGGAGAATACCGACTTGTCCAAGGGACGCCGGTGACCAAAAATGCTTTGATGATGATCGGTGAGGGTTGCTGAAGGTCCGGGGAAGCTCCTCCAGTGCCGGTTTCGCCCCAAAAAAATCCCTCTCTCCCATGGCCGAGCTTCGCTTAAAACCGAGCTCCCTCGCCGGTTTTCGTGGCCGACCGGCGCGCCTCGACGCGTCCGCCACCTCTGCCCAATGTTGCCATGTCCCCCCACGCCTGTCGCCCTTTTTTTTCTTCCCCAAGCGCACGCCCATGCCGCCCCTCTTCTGCTGTCCACGTTCTGCAGATTCTGCACATTCTGTGCATGGTCTGCAGATCCGGGTCGGACCGGGTCGGGTCGAGTCGGACCCGACCGGCCCGGTTCGGCCAAATCGTCAAATTGACCCCCCAAATGATTTCTTTTCATGAAATTGATGGCAAATTCGGATTCCTTGGCATGTTTTCTATCAAATATGGGTATTTTCATGAATCAATTTATTGAAATTTAGTGAAAACCCCAAATTGCCCCTAGGATCCGAAAATGAATTTCGCAAAATCGAAGACCTAAACGATCGAATTACTCAAAATTGAGCTCATCAATGGATTCAGCATGATGAAAACTGTTGGGTAGAGGTGTTTAATTTTAATGGGTGTGCCCGTGTGAAATTTAATTTCAAAAATTGTGAAACCGGGGACTAAATTGAAAGATTTTTATGCAATTAAGCCATTTTGGTTAAAATTGATCAAATTGGAGGGCAAAATGACCCAATTGCATTTCAATACTTTTGAGTCCAATGTCATAGCTTATAAAAACCAAAAATTGAAAATTAAAAGACTCGAAAGGGATTTTTTAGGCCCGGTTCGGGATTAGGTTTGTGAAGGAACCCCATTAACGAAGCCAAATTTCCCTAATAAAAAGTGAAAATATTAAAGAGAGAATTAAAATGAAATTTATGAATATTTGTGTGTAATTTTCTGACCACGAATGGTATTTTTCCGATTTTTTGGGTATTTTTATAATTAAATAAATTCCAAAAAATATTAAAAAATTCAAAAAATATTTTTTGTTCAAAATTGGTTCCTAAGGCTAGGCTAAGGCTCCCAAAGTTGATTTTGCAATTTTTTGACCTTTTTTGCTATTTTTAATTAATTTTAGAAATAAAAACTAAAATAACGGATGGTCAAAAATCAGGTGTCAACAGCTGCCCCTCTTTGAGAGTGAGCTCGTCAGAGGTTGCTTTCAAAGACAAAATGACTCCTGGATCTTGACCGACTCGACTGGGGGGGAAGAAATGCTATGAAATCGGACCTTCAAGTCTTTTGACGAATGCTCAAATTAATCACCGGTTTACTCTTGCAATTCGAACATGGGCCGGAGTGAGAGAGGCTTACCTGAGGCTCACCTGTCAAATGCTGTGCTTACGGAGACTTTCAAGAAGATACCTAGGACTCGTTCAGAATATCCTAGGGAGATTAAGCCCTGACCTGTATGGTAGGTCATACCATTAGTTGACCCTTATGGCGGTTTCTACCATTGGTTGACCCTTATGGCGGTTTCTACCATCAAGTTGACCCTTATGGCGGTTTCTACCATTGGTTGACCCTTATGGCGGTTTCTACCATGAGTTGACCCTTCAGGCGGTTTATACCTTTGATTTGGTTTTGACCCTTATGGCGGTATCTACCTTGAGTTGACCCTTATGGCGGTTTCTACCATTGGTTGACCCTTATGGCGGTTTCTACCATCAAGTTGACCCTTATGGCGGTTTCTACCATCGAGTTGACCCTTATGGCGGTTTCTACCATGGAGTTGACCCTTCAGGCGGTTTCTACCTTTGAATTTAGTTTTGACCCTTATGGCGGTATCTACCTTTGAGTTGACCCTTATGGCGGTTTCTACCATTCAATTGACCCTTATGGCGGTTTCTACCATGAGTTGACCCTTCAGGCGGTTTCTACCTTCAAGTTGACCCTTATGGCGGTATCTACCTTGAGTTGACCCTTCAGGCGGTTTCTACCTTTGGTTGACCCTTATGGCGGTATCTACCTTGAGTTGACCCTTATGGCGGTTTCTACCATTCAGTTAACCCTTATGGCGGTTTCTACCATTAAGTTGACCCTTATGGCGGTTTCTTCCATTCAATTGACCCTTATGGCGGTTTCTACCATCAAGTTGACCCTTATGGCGGTTTCTACCATGGAGTTGACCCTTCAGGCGGTTTCTACCTTTGATTTGGTTTTGACCCTTATGGCGGTATCTACCTTGAGTTGACCCTTCAGGCGGTTTCTACCTTTGGTGAGACTCCAGACTGATAGGAATCTAAGGATGACGCGCCTGTTCTGTAGGGTTTGTCGGAGACTTGATCGTTCTGTAGATCAGTCTTGGAAAAGGTTTGCCTACTAAAAGGCTCCGTCTATGAAATGACATATCCCTTCTTGTCGGGACTAGTCGAAGACTCGATCGTTCGTCCGTAGATCGGTCTTGGAATAGGTTTGCCTACTAAAAGGCTGCGCCTATGAAATGACATATCCCGTCTTGTTGGGACTAGTCGAAGACTCGATCGTTCGTCCGTAGATCGGTCTTGGAATAGGTTTGCCTACTAAAAGGCTGCACCTAAAGAAATGACATATCCCGTCTTGTTGGGACTAGTCGAAGACTCGACCGTTCGTCCGTGGATCGGTCTTGGAATAGGTTTGCCTACTAAAAGGCTGCACCTAAAGAAATGACATATCCCGTCTTGTTGGGACTAGTCGAAGACTCGATCGTTCGTCCGTAGATCGGTCTTGGAATAGGTTTGCCTACTAAAAGGCTGCACCTAAAGACGACTCATTGAAGTCTCTTTTGGAAGGTTTACCTAACTTTAGGTTAACCTGATGGCTATTCTGGGATTTAGGGGTTACCTGAAATCTCGCAGGAGGCCGAGTTGTCCTTTCGACATGCGAGGTACCTTTTTGGGATCTAGGGGACTCCAATTATCCTGCAGAAAGCTGAAACCTGCAAACTTTTCATTAAAAAGGTATCAGTTTGGGACCTGGGTTCTCCAGGGATCCTGCAAAACATGACCCTATGAGCTCTTCTTGAGAGAGCAAGGCATCTTTCCGGGATCATGGGTTCTCCACGTCCAATGGGACTGCCTGAATTTTGAAAAGGGGGTCTCATGACGAGGGTTCTCCACGTCCGATGAGACTGCCTGATTTTTGAAAAAGGGTCTCATGACGAGGGTTCTCCACGTCCGACGAGACTGTTTGATATTTTTGAAAAGGGGTCCTAGGACGAGGGTTCTCCACGTCATGCTAGGACTATTTGATATTTTTGAAAATGGGTCCCGAGACGAGGGTTCTCCACGTCATGCTAGGACTGCTTGATTTTTTGAAAAAAAGGGTCCTAGGACGAGGGTTCTCCACGTCAAGCTAGGACTGCTTGATTTTTTGAAAAAAGGGTCCTAGGACGAGGGTTCTCCACGTCAAGCTAGGACTGCTTGATTTTTTTTTTGAAAAAGGGTTCTATCCTCACCCCTTCTTTTGAAAGATCCCGAAATCTGTCGGGAATTCAGTTTTGAAGCAGTGAAAGATTTTATCTTGACAAAGCTTCACTTGGGTCTGTTGAGGCGACATTCTGGGAGCTGGGTTCTCCAGGTATCCTGCAGAAGTTTGAGCCTGAAAGATTTTTCTTCACCAAGAAAATGTTAGTAATCTTTGGAAGACAACGGTTGTCCAATCGACAAAATTTTATGACTTAAATTTTAGTCATGAAATGTGCATTTTGATGCTGGAGGTTATCCAAAACATTCTTGCAACATACATATGTGATCACAAATTCCTTGCGCGGCAAATCTGGATCAACAGTTTACAAAAAATCCCAAAAATGTTTGTTCAAAACATTAATTGGAATATTTCTCGTTCAAGAGGTCTTCTCACCTATTTTGAGATAGTGGTCTTTTATAATAGATGCACTCAATTCCCTACTAACCTGTGCCTAGGTTTTGGGCTCATTCGCAGCGCATACATTTTGATCGGTCGGGAGGTCTTCCACGGGCCCGTAATGTTGGGCTTGGTATTGGTCTTTGTCGCGACCCTCTCGAGGTTGCATGTGGGCTCTCGAGGGCTAATGGGCCGTCCAGTCAAGTCGGACGCGGGCCTCTCCCAAGGCCCGTTACCCAAATCGCAACGGAGGTATGCGTAGTCGACCTTCAGTGTGGTCTGGTGACATGTGCTAAGTGTGCATGCCATGGAGTCGCCACCAATCATTTTTTGGAGGGTATGATTGGACCACCCTATTGAATAGTCGGGAGTTTCTATTCAATTCTGCGATAACCAGAGAAATGGGTTCGGGGACTTAGTTACGTCAACTGTCAGAGTTGACGCCCTTTCGGTACCTAAGTTGACTGAATTTTCTGACCTAAGATTTCATGCAGATGAGTGGAGTACGAATCCTAAATCTAGGAATTCATGCAAATAGGAATGACTATCCTAGCAATCACAATCAGTAATAAAATGCGCAAATCAATGAATCCAAATATGTAAAATAATCACACCAAATCAACATGACACTCCTAATAAGGCTCTATTAGCCTAAATAAGTATCAATCAAGCTTAGGAACGATTTAGACATGATTTTACCCATCAGGGGTAAAGTCGTAATTTTGAGACAAAAGGGACGATTTGCCTAAAAAGGGAAAAATCGTCATTTCGGAATGAATCCGGACTAAAACAATGTCAAAAATAGGTTTGGTCACTCAATTGACCCATTTCCTATTTTTTTTTTTTGCAATTTTCATGATTTTCTAGAATTTTAGAAACCGATTTACCATTCGAAGGGGTAAAATCGTCATTTTTTAAAAATGGGAATGAAATGTGAAAATCTTAGACATAAGGTTTAGCCACCTATCTGGCCCATCACCAAATTCTAAGCAATTTCCACAATTCATCGGAATATCAAAGACGATTTACCCTTTGAGGGGGTAAAATCGTCATTTTGGATTAAATGGGAGAAAATCCAAAAAATGGAAACAAATCAATTTTTTTTTGTCATTTTCAGCCTTCAAAATTTTTTAGAAGTTTTTAGGAATTTTCTGCAATTTTTCTCAATTTTTTTTTTGAATTTTTCCTTAATAATTCATTTTTTTGGAATTTTTTTTATTCGATTTTTTTTTATAAATTTCTGAGAATAAATCCCAACTGACAGTCCCTAACTCACCACGTGGCGTCTCGGTGACAATCGAATTATTTCAATTTTTGTAAAATTCGAAATTCATTTCTTTTAATGTTAAAAATATTTTTTTTTTCTGAAAATCACCTAATCACGACACATGGCTCATCTGCAGACGTCCGATCTAGCATTTTTTGTTTTTGTTTTTATAGGACGCAACACAATGCAAAAAATAAAGAAGATATTAAGTCATTATACAACATAAAAATAAGCAATGGAGATGGGATCCGGTGAATTTTACGACGTCGGAGTCCGTCGGTGCTCGTGCAACAATGTGTGGGGGGTATATACCACCAGCAGGAGGCTCGGCCTTCCGATTCTGGGGTAGCACAATATAATTTACAGAAAATAAATAAATAAAACACCTTGGACACCAATAGGAGGCTTAGCCTTCCGATTCTGGGTCTTTTATGCGAAATATAGAAATGCTATGACATAAAGTAAATACACAGCAAATATTTAGACACCAACAGGAGGCTCGGCCTTCCGATTCTGGGTCTTTTATGCGAAATATAGAAATGCTATGACATAAAGTAAATACACAGCAAATATTTAGACACCAACAGGAGGCTCGGCCTTCCGATTCTGGGTCTTTTATGCGAAATATAGAAATGCTATGACATAAAGTAAATACACAGCAAATATTTAGACACCAACAGGAGGCTCGGCCTTCCGATTCTGGGTCTAATAGGTAAAATGTAAGGAGTGAAAGGTGGTCTTACCAAGATTGAACCCAAAACAAGCTCGGAAATCCAATTTGGCACTCGCGGACTCAAGTCTGATCAGTCTGACCTTTGCTACTTCAAACAGCTCTACGGGACAAATGGCTCGGCCAAATTGGACTCACGATATGTCATTAGAACGGCAAGAGAATAAGCTTTCTAACAGTATATGGCTCGTTCCCATACGATTCCTAACGAAAGAGTTATGGTCGAAAAACCGGACGGTTTTCAATCGCCCAATGACCAGAATCTGTCCCAGAAAACTCCTTCAATTCAACCATTAAAACCCATCCAAAACTCAACTAGACTACAATCTCAGCTTGCTAGATTCCTAATTTAGGTGCTAGAGACATTTTATCGAATATTGGAAGCAAGGCAAGCCCTTGAATCACTCACAATGTTCACGGCACCACCTTGACAGAACCGGTTCAGATTTTTCGAACAAAACAATAAGGGATCAGCCCTTAAATCCAAATATAATCCATCTTCAAACCATAAAACACAATAATATATGTCTTAACAAGGAGTGAGAGGTGGTCTTACCAAGATTGAACCCAAAACAAACCCGAAAATCCAATTTGGCACCCGCGGACTCAAGTCTGATCAGTCTGACCTTTGCTCCTTCAAACAGCTTTACGGGACAAACGGCTAGTCCAAATTGGGCTCACGATATGTCATTAGAACGGCAAGAGAATAAGCTTTCCAATGGTATATGGCTCGTTCGCATAAGATGTCTAACGAAAGAGTTATGGCCGAAAAACCGGACGGTTTTTGATCTGGGCGGCGAGCTGAGCGAGAGGAAAAAAACGAAAATGAAAGAGAGAGAGTTGAGGGAGAAGAAGAGTCGGGAGATGATGAGGGGGAGGAGATAAATAGGCAGCGGGAAGGAGAGAGGGAGTGGGGGAGAGAGAGAGAGAAAAAAAATATAATAATAATAAAATAATAAAATAATAAAAGTAAAAATAAAATAAAATAACAAAAAGAGAAGACAAAATCATTAGTCCCCTTTTCCTTTTAAATGATGATGTTTCCCTCCTTTTCCTTTTAATCATTACTAATATTTTTGCCAAATTCAATTTTATGATGATCAGAGAACACCTAAAATCAAACCTGAATTTTACTGTTTTATGAGGTCCTAAAGTAAAGAAAAATAAAAAAAATACCGACTATTTGTATATATATATTTTTACCTCAAATATTATTTTTCTTGATTTTCTTCTTTTCTTTTTCTTTTTTTTCTTTTTTTGTATTTTTCGAAAATATATTAAAAAATGAAAATTATGAAAATTATTTTTTTGGTCAAAATGGTTCATTTAGCTTGGCTAAGGTCACCAAAATTGATTTTTCAATTTTTCAACTTTTTATGGATTTTCTATGAATTTTCAAAAAAATAAAGAAAAAAGGAAAAAAAAAAGTTGATCAAAATTTAGGTGTCAACAGCTGCCCCTCTTTGAGAGGAATCTCGTTGGAGGAATCCCCTCAGAGGTTTCTCTCAAAGACAAGGTGACACCTGAGTCCTGATCGACTCGACTCGTGAAACTAAAGGAAAATGAGTCATGACATCCAGTTTTTCATGCTTGTCGATGTATGCTCTTTCTTGAAGGGGGAAACATTCATTTGACATGAGAGAGTGAGATAATAGAGAGACATACCTGCCACTTACCTGTTCGATGTTTGTGCGATTTTCGCGGTGTTTGATGGATTCAAGAGAATTTCTAGGAACTCGTTACTAGAGTATCCTAGAGAGGTTAAGCTCTAACCCGTATGGTAGGTCAAACCATAATGGGATTCCTAACTGATAGGAATCTAAGGAAGACGCGTCCCATTTGGGATTTGCCAAGGATTTTGATCCGTATGGTGGATCGGACCATTGAGTTGACCATTTAAGTGATTTTCACTATTGGATTGACCCTTCAAGCGGTTTCTACCATGAGTTGACCCTTCAGGCGATTTCTACCATGAGTTGACCCTTCGGCGGTTTCTACCTTGAGTTGACCCTTCAGGCGGTTTCTACCTTGTGTTGACCCTTTAGGCGGTATCTACCATTGGTTTTGACCCTTCAGGCGGTATCTACCTTTGGTTGACCCTTCAGGCGGTTTCTACCTTGATTTGACCCTTCAGGCGGTTTCTACCTTTGTGTTGACCCTTCAGGCGGTTTCTACCATGTGTTTGCTTTGAAAAGGGGTCTCATGACGAGGGTTCTCCACGTCCGATGAGACTGCCTGATTTTTGAAAAGGGGTCTCATGACAAGGGTTCTCCACGTCCGATGAGACTTCCTAACTTTTGAAAAGAGGTCTCATGGCGAGGGTTCTCCACGTCCGATGAGACTGCCTAAATTTTGAAAATGGGTCTCATGACGAGGGTTCTCCACGTCCGATGAGACTGCCTGATTTTTGAAAAGGGGTCTCATGACGAGGGTTCTCCACGTCCGATGAGACTGCTTGATTTCGAAAAGAGGTCCCGGGACGAGGGTTCTCCACGTCTGCTGGGATTGGTTGATTTTTTAAAAAAAGTGGTCCTGGACGAGGGTTCTCCACGTCATGCTAGGACTGTTTGATATTTTTGAAAAGGGATCCTAGGACGAGGGTTCTCCACGTCAAGCTAGGACTGCTTGATTTTTGAAAAATGGGTCCTAGGACGAGGGTTCTCCACGTCAAGCTAGGACTGCTTGATTTTTGAAAAATGGGTCCTGGGACGAGGGTTCTCCACGTCTGATAGGACTTTTTCTTTTAAAAGGGTTTTTTCTTCCCCATTTTTTTAGAGATCCCGAAGTTTGTCGGGAATTCAGTTATGAAGCAGTAAAAGATTTTATTTTGACAAAGCTTCACTTGAGTATGTAGAGGCGACATTCTGGGAGCTGGGTTCTCCAGGTATCCTGCAGAAAGTTCAAACTTGAAAGATTTTTCTTCACCAAGAAAATGTTAATAATCTTTGGGAAGACAATAATCGTCCAATTGACAAAATTTTATGACTTAAGTTTTAGTCATGAAATGTGCATTTTGATGCTGGAGGTTATCCAAAGCATTCTTGCAACACACAGATGTGATCACAAATTCCTTGTGCGGCAAATCTGGATCAAACAATTTGAAATTTCCAAAAAGAGTTTTTTCAAAACATCTATTGGAATATTTCTCGACGAGGAGGTCTTTTCACCTGTTTTGAGATAGTGGTTTTTATAGGGGATGCATTCAATTCCCTACTAACCTGTGCCTAGGTTTTAGGCTCATTCGCAGCGCATACATTTTGATCGGTCGGGAGGTCTTCCACGGGACCGTAATGTTGGGCTTGGATATTGGTTTTCAAGGGGGACCCGCTTTGGAGTCAAGGCCATTGAATGAAAGTCTTCATCATCTGCTCCGGGTTTACAAGTCGAGAACCCTGCAAAATGAGAAAGAAATAGTCTTGCTCGTACCTCTTCGAGCTAAGCTATATGTTAACCCAAGTGTCTTAGTCAGAGAAGACTGTTTCAGGGTTATGATGTTGGTAGGATTGGGGACCGAAAAAGGCTTATTTTTGGCTCAGAATTCATGAGGGGTTTGACATTGGTGATCATTGCAAATCTGCCACCTGTCCTTGCCTTCTGCATCTTCAATTTTTGAGGCGTGCAACCGCTTTTGAGGTGTGCACGAATTCTTTAGAGAGCGTCTCTCGCTGCATTAAGGGATTGACAACTCTGTCTGCGTCTTTCTTCCACGCTTGACACCATTTGGGGAGTAGTCTTTTTGATCCGACTCCTTTAGGGGTCTTTCCCTCTTCTTTTCCCTACCAGGTTTCTTTAGGGATCGATCAAATTGTTCACCCGAGCATCGGCCTCGCTTTTACCAGGCACTTTGCTTTTTCTTGATGCTGGGGATTTCTTTAATCTCTTGTCGAAAGTGGGATGCTTGGCAATTGTGCTAGATATATGACTTGGCTCTTAGCACGCTTGAGTATCAACTTAGTAGTTTTCTTCGTAAACCCTAAGTCTTGAACTTCTCCGTTCCTGAAGTGATTTGTCTTTGCTTTGGAACTTGCAATGATCACCAATGGGTTTATGAAATGAATTTGCAGGCTCAACTTGGCTATGCAAAGGATATGGTGTGTGAGATAGAGAAATGAATGCTTCTCATCATCCTATGACATTTGGATTACCATATAAACAATACACAAAGATTGATGTTAGTCCGAGCAAGAAAATTTCTAACCATTTTCTCCTGATGTTGCTGGACTCACCTCCATTTTGCCCAAATGTGGGGTGGTTCTTGACAGGGTTGAGAATGAAAAACGCCGTTCGAAGGGGTTGTCAATGGTCACCTGTAGTGTTTGGGGATAAGAAACGAATGCCTCCGTCGTCCCATTCCATGTAATCGCTGCGGATGGTCCCTACTTCCGTAGGTCCAGATTTTGCTATCTGATCCGCTCCACTTCTCTCTCAAGTGTGTATAGGACGTGTTTGGATTAGGCTTTGCCTTTCGTCTTTTGAGAAAACGTCCTTTTGAAAGTTTTGAACTTTTGATTGGAAAAAATCTCTTTCATTTTCTCCAAAAATTTTACCCGTCAAGGGGATTTTATGATGCACCATGCATGTTCTTATTCATGTTCAGACAACCTCCTGTTTTAAAACATGAATGCCAATGAAGTTTGAATTCTATGTATTTTCTAGACATTTGATTCTGAAAGCTTTTCTTTTTCTCTCTGTTTTTTATTTAACATCTTCAATGGATTGGGGAAAGGGATACTTACCTGTCCCCCGCGGCTGGAGATCCCTGAAAATGCGGAAGAAACATGTTATTGTATGTTCACGAATTTTTCAAAAAATTAGAACGATACAATTTACCCTTGGTCATGTATTCCAACGGGTAATATATAGGATGTGAAAACCCGTTTTGCCTTGATGGCGAGCCCCTGTAAAAAACAAACAATAAGTGTCAGTTTGCGTTCCAAAATTCAAGACAAATTGGAACGATACCGCCTTGTTCTTGCTTGGCGTTTTCATTTGAACACAAACGCGCGGCTTGCAGAAATTGGCCAACTATATTGTGGCCACAATCCCTCCGTTTGGTTGGCGATGAATCATTCTCAAGGATTTGCCCCAGAGGAGATCCATTTGTGTTTTTGGGCGCATTCCAGCGCCATTCTTCAAAGTTCCTTTTATTCAAGGAAAAAGGAAATTGTTATCGGAATGCATGTCAAAGCATGATGTGTGGAAGCGATACTTTTTACCCTCCACTCGATCTTATAATCAAAGACCATTTCTTGGAGTGCATGACTTCCAAGGCCGATAATTTTGTTCGCTCCCCAATTAGTGAGTTCTTTTCTTTTGTGGCTTTCGGCGCCAACGCCTTCCTGCTAAATGAGGAAAAACTCATGTTACATGTGGGATCTTTGGAGATCAAATTGGAACGATACAAAGTTACCGTTCACCCAAATTTGTATCTTGGGGTTTACTTCTGATGCGGACGACTATGTCATTGCGTCCCTGGATTTTGCCAGAGAAGAAACGTCCGGCGTACAAATGATTCACTTGCCCCAGTTAGGCATGGTTTTTCATGCCTGCCCCAACTAAATTCATTCCTGCATTTTGCTGCAATCATCATCCACTTTGGGAATGTCTTCTCTCGTCTGTATTTATGGGTGTTGTTCGTGAGATTAACGGCCGTTCTGCCCCAGTTGGGCGACGTTTGTCCTGGCAACATGCCTTAGCACTTTCTGTGTTTGTTGGCAATTTTCAATTCAATTTTGACAACGTCCATGCACCTGCACATGAAGAAACAGGTGTAGGTTTTGACTTCATTTGAAATTTCAGGAAAGAGATACTCCCTTCGGGGTTTCCAACATTTGAAGGGACGGTGTTCTTCAAGTATTTTGCCTTGGTAAGGCTTGTCTTGATGTTTGTTATCTCTGGATTTAATAATCCTGGTCCGATGCGTCTTTATGGGGGATCATGAGAGTTTGCCCCCGGTTTGGCCTCTTCAAAGAAAATGGGAGAACTCACTCCCATGGGTTTCGCCGATTCTGATCTTCTATCTCAATTGTCAGAATCTTCAATTATTTTTATCCATCTCTAGATGGCTTGACGGTCTTGGGATTTTTCGTGTGGCGATTTTGTGATTCTCTCGATCATCGTCGCCATTTGAAGTATTTGATGTTTTTCTTTTCCGGGTAGCGGAGCGATTTGTCCCCAGCCACTGGATGCTTTGTCTGGGGCTGGCTGATTTAGTCGTAGGCAATTTGATCCTGCCGCATTGACGCATTCAGGCTATTTGACATCAGTAAGCTTGGGTTTACTCGTGATTGAGTACTTCAACAACCTGCGCGATGAAAGGAGTGAAAGAGTCAATCACCGCGTAAGGAGCTTTAATTGAAACGATTACGGATTTACTATCCCCGCTCTGGTCACTTCTGGCATCCAAGACGGTGGAAATTCTTCAGTGGTCCCATTCATTCTCGTCATCACCTGCAAGAATGAAAAACCATATCAACTCGTGAACCAGTCAATCTGATTTGGAACGGATACAACTTTTTCGACTTAGGGAGAGCCAATCCTAATTAGGTTGCTCCTTCTTCATAATTTGATTTAATTTGTCATTGCAATCCCAATGGGTGACATCTGCTGAAGGCACATTTCTTTCTGTCTTATAGGGAAGACAAATTTTCTTTCGTTTGTCTTTGACCATCTTATCCTGTGGACAAAAGACATAAAGGTCCCCGTCAGGTATAATATTCGAAGGGCTTATTGGAACGATTACAGTTTCACCATCGTTCCATGATCATCTTGCATGTGATCGGATGAGGACATTTTTGACAAATGTATGCCATGTAAAACACGTCCCTCGTGTCTATCCACAAATGGATTTTCCTTCTGTACCTGTTTTTCACCTAAGAGGAAAAGATAGGAAATATTATGCCGGTATCTGATTGAAAATCAATTAGGAACGACACGTCTTTACACTTGACCCGGCTGCCCCGGTCAAAAGGCATTTGCCCTCATCAGTTGACTCTCCAGGGTGGTCCAGCGCTTTTCCATGCCATCCTAGTTCGTTTAAACTCACGACTGATTCTTCACACAAGTCTTTGGATTTTGATTCATAAGCGGCGCTGAATGACCTTTTGGTTTCGAGGTGTACCAATCATTCACATACATGCGCATGAGACCAGTGAGGTTTGACTTCTAAGAATCAAAATAGGGTTTGGAACCTAAGGCCAAGGCTCCCACTTCGAGTTCTAGAAAGGGTAGATTCCATTGCACAACTATCGTTGCATTGGGACCCAATCCATAGTTCGAAATGAGCAGAATAAAAAATGGATTACCCCGTGTTTTTCCTCACGGAGATTCCAATTTCAATTCCTTCTATTATTTTCCTAAAGAGTGCGCCCGAGGTTTTAGGCGCGGCTGTGTGTGTTCATTGTGTCGTGCTAAAGCAATAAACATGCATTTCATTTAGCAAACACCGCTTCAATATAAACATCCACACAATCATACATCCTAAACTCCTACCTGCATAAGACAGAGTTAATGAACACTTCACCCCTTATTTCTCCAATCTGCAAAAACATTTAACACCTCAAGGGTTAAAGTACGTACCTCAACTTGAAGAGCATCTGCATAAAACATGTCAGAAAAACCAATCAACTTTTTAATCGGCTCAAGTTCTCTAACTCCCCAGCGGAGTCGCCAGTCTGTCGCGACCCTCTCGAGGTTGCATGTGGGCTCTCGAGGGCTAATGGGCCGTCTAGTCTAGTCGGACGCGGGCCTCTCCCAAGGCCCGTTACCCAAATCGCAACGGAGGTATGCGTAGTCGACCTTCAGTGTGGTCTGGTGACATGTGCTAAGTGTGCATGCCATGGAGTCGCCACCAATCATTTTTTGGAGGGTATGATTGGACCACCCTATTGAATAGTCGGGAGTTTCTATTCAATTCTGCGATAACCAGAGAAATGGGTTCGGGGACTTAGTTACGTCAACTGTCAGAGTTGACGCCCTTTCGGTACCTAAGTTGACTGAATTTTCTGACCTAAGATTTCATGCAGATGAGTGGAGTACGAATCCTAAATCTAGGAATTCATGCAAATAGGAATGACTATCCTAGCAATCACAATCAGTAATAAAATGCGCAAATCAATGAATCCAAATATGTAAAATAATCACACCAAATCAACATGACACTCCTAATAAGGCTCTATTAGCCTAAATAAGTATCAATCAAGCTTAGGAACGATTTAGACATGATTTTACCCATCAGGGGTAAAGTCGTAATTTTGAGACAAAAGGGACGATTTGCCTAAAAAGGGAAAAATCGTCATTTCGGAATGAATCCGGAGTAAAACAATGTCAAAAATAGGTTTGGTCACTCAATTGACCCATTTCCTATTTTTTTTTTTTTGCAATTTTCATGATTTTCTGGAATTTTAGAAACCGATTTACCATTCGAAGGGGTAAAATCGTCATTTTTTAAAAATGGGAATGAAATGTGAAAATCTTAGACATAAGGTTTAGCCACCTATCTGGCCCATCACCAAATTCTAAGCAATTTCCACAATTCATCGGAATATCAAAGACGATTTACCCTTTGAGGGGGTAAAATCGTCATTTTGGATTAAATGGGAGAAAATCCAAAAAATGGAAACAAATCAATTTTTTTTTGTCATTTTCAGCCTTCAAAATTTTTTAGAAGTTTTTAGGAATTTTCTGCAATTTTTCTCAATTTTTTTTTTGAATTTTTCCTTAATAATTCATTTTTTTGGAATTTTTTTTATTCGATTTTTTTTTATAAATTTCTGAGAATAAATCCCAACTGACAGTCCCTAACTCACCACGTGGCGTCTCGGTGACAATCGAATTATTTCAATTTTTGTAAAATTCGAAATTCATTTCTTTTAATGTTAAAAATATTTTTTTTTTCTGAAAATCACCTAATCACGACACATGGCTCATCTGCAGACGTCCGATCTAGCATTTTTTGTTTTTGTTTTTATAGGACGCAACACAATGCAAAAAATAAAGAAGATATTAAGTCATTATACAACATAAAAATAAGCAATGGAGATGGGATCCGGTGAATTTTACGACGTCGGAGTCCGTCGGTGCTCGTGCAACAATGTGTGGGGGGTATATACCACCAGCAGGAGGCTCGGCCTTCCGATTCTGGGGTAGCACAATATAATTTACAGAAAATAAATAAATAAAACACCTTGGACACCAATAGGAGGCTTAGCCTTCCGATTCTGGGTCTTTTATGCGAAATATAGAAATGCTATGACATAAAGTAAATACACAGCAAATATTTAGACACCAACAGGAGGCTCGGCCTTCCGATTCTGGGTCTTTTATGCGAAATATAGAAATGCTATGACATAAAGTAAATACACAGCAAATATTTAGACACCAACAGGAGGCTCGGCCTTCCGATTCTGGGTCTAATAGGTAAAATGTAAGGAGTGAAAGGTGGTCTTACCAAGATTGAACCCAAAACAAGCTCGGAAATCCAATTTGGCACTCGCGGACTCAAGTCTGATCAGTCTGACCTTTGCTACTTCAAACAGCTCTACGGTACAAATGGCTCGGCCAAATTGGACTCACGATATGTCATTAGAACGGCAAGAGAATAAGCTTTCTAACAGTATATGGCTCGTTCCCATACGATTCCTAACGCAAGAGTTATGGTCGAAAAACCGGACGGTTTTCAATCGCCCAATGACCAGAATCTGTCCCAGAAAACTCCTTCAATTCAACCATTAAAACCCATCCAAAACTCAACTAGACTACAATCTCAGCTTGCTAGATTCCTAATTTAGGTGCTAGAGACATTTTATCGAATATTGGAAGCAAGGCAAGCCCTTGAATCACTCACAATGTTCACGGCACCACCTTGACAGAACCGGTTCAGATTTTTCGAACAAAACAATAAGGGATCAGCCCTTAAATCCAAATATAATCCATCTTCAAACCATAAAACACAATAATATATGTCTTAACAAGGAGTGAGAGGTGGTCTTACCAAGATTGAACCCAAAACAAACCCGAAAATCCAATTTGGCACCCGCGGACTCAAGTCTGATCAGTCTGACCTTTGCTCCTTCAAACAGCTTTACGGGACAAACGGCTGGTCCAAATTGGGCTCACGATATGTCATTAGAACGGCAAGAGAATAAGCTTTCCAATGGTATATGGCTCGTTCGCATACGATGTCTAACGAAAGAGTTATGGCCGAAAAACCGGACGGTTTTTGATCTGGGCGGCGAGCTGAGCGAGAGGAAAAAAACGAAAATGAAAGAGAGAGAGTTGAGGGAGAAGAAGAGTCGGGAGATGATGAGGGGGAGGAGATAAATAGGCAGCGGGAAGGAGAGAGGGAGTGGGGGAGAGAGAGAGAAAAAAAAAATATAATAATAATAAAATAATAAAATAATAAAAGTAAAAATAAAATAAAATAACAAAAAGAGAAGACAAAATCATTAGTCCCCTTTTCCTTTTAAATGATGATGTTTCCCTCCTTTTCCTTTTAATCATTACTAATATTTTTGCCAAATTCAATTTTATGATGATCAGAGAACACCTAAAATCAAACCTGAATTTTACTGTTTTATGAGGTCCTAAAGTAAAGAAAAATAAAAAAAATACCGACTATTTGTATATATATATTTTTACCTCAAATATTATTTTTCTTGATTTTCTTCTTTTCTTTTTCTTTTTTTTCGTTTTTTGTATTTTTCGAAAATATATTAAAAAATGAAAATTATGAAAATTATTTTTTTGGTCAAAATGGTTCATTTAGCTTGGCTAAGGTCACCAAAATCGATTTTTCAACTTTTTATGGATTTTCTATGAATTTTCAAAAAAATAAAGAAAAAAGGAAAAAAAAAGTTGATCAAAATTTAGGTGTCAACAGTCTTCAAGGGGGACCCGCTTTGGAGTCGAGGCCATTGAACGAAAGTTTTCACCATCTGCTCCGGGTTTGCAAGTCAAGAACCCTGCAAAATGAGAAAGAAATAGTCTTGCTCGTACCTCTTCGAGCTAAGCTATATGTTAACCCAAGTGTCTTAGTCAGAGAAGACTGTTTCAGGGTTATGATGTTGGTAGGATTGGGGACCGAAAAAGGCTTGTTTTTGGCCCAGACATTATGAGGGGATTGACAGTGGTGATCATTGCAAATTTGCCACCAGTCTTTTCCATTCTGCATCTTCAGTCTTTGAGGCGCGCAACCGATTTTGAGGTGTGCACCAGCTCTTTCAGAGAGCGTCTCTTGTTGCATTAAGAAGATTGACAACTCTGTCTGCGTCTTTCCTCTGCGCTTGACATCATTCGGAGGAGCGTCCTTTTGATCTGACTCCTTTATGGGTCTTTCTCTTTTCCCATCCAAGTTTCACTGAGGATCAATCAGATAACTAACACGAGCATCGGCCTTGCTTTTACCAGGCACTTTGCTTTTTCTTGATGTTGGGGATTTTCTTCGTCCTCATTTTCCTTTTGAAATCCCGCTTTTCTTATCTTCGGTAGATCATGTTAGACATATGATCGAATGTCTAAACATGCTTTAAGCATTAGCCTAGGAATTTCTTTGTAATCCCTAAGTCTCGAATTCCTCCGTTTCTGAAGTGATGATGCATCCGTCTTGGAATGTGCAATGATCACCAACAGGTTTATGAAATAATTTGGCAGGCCCAACTTGGCTGTGCAAAGGGTATGGTGTGTGGGATAGAGAAATGAATGCTTCTCGTCATCCTATGGCACTTGGATTACCGTATAAACAACACACAAAGATTGATGTTAGTCCGAGCAAGAAAATTTCTAACCATTTTCTCCTGATGTTGCTGGACTCGCCTCCGTTTTGCCCCAATGTAGGGTGGTTCTTGACAGGGTTGAGAATGAAAACCGCCGTTCAAAGGGGTTGTCAATGGTCACCTGTAGTGTTTGGGGATATGAAATGAATGCCTCCGTCATCCCAATCCATGTAATTGCTGCGAATAATCCCTACTTCCGTAGGTCCAGATTTCGCTATCTGATCTGCTCCACTTCTCTCTCAAGTGTGTATATGGGACGTGTTTGGATTAGGCTTTGCCTCTCGTCTTTTGAGAAAACGTCCCTTTGAGATTTTTGAGCAACTTTTGACTGGAAAAATCTCTTTTATTTTCTCCAAAAATTTTACCCGTCAAGGGGATTTTATGATGCACCATGCATGTTCTTATTCATGTTCAGACAACCTCCTGTTTTAAAACATTAATGCCAATGAAGTTTGAATTATATGTCTTTTCTAGACATTTCTGGAAACTTTTCTTTTTCTCTTTTTTTCTTTTTTGTTCAACATCTTCAATGGATTGGGGAGAGGGATACTTACCTGTCTCCCGCGGCTGGAGATCCCTGAAAATACGGAAGAAACATATTATTGTACGTTCATGAATTTTTCAAAAAATTAGAACGATACATCTTACCCTTGGTCATGTGTTCCAATGGGTAATACATGGGATGTGAAAACATGTTTCGCCTTGATGGCGAGCCCCTGTCAAAGACGGGAGTTAGATGTCAGTTTGCGTTCTAAAATTCAAGGCAAATTGGAACGATACAGCCTTGTTCTTGCTTTGTGTTTCCATTTGAATACAAAAGCGCGGCTTGCAGAATTTGGCCCTCTATCTTGTGGCCTTGATCCCTCTGTTTGGTTGGCGATGAATCATTCTCCAGGATTTGCCCCAGAGGAGATCCATTTGTGTTTTTGGACGCATTGCAGCGCCACTCTTCAGAGTTCCTTTTATTCAAGGAAAAAGGAAATTGTTATCGGAATGCATGTCAAAGCATGAAGTGTGGAAGCGATACTTTTTACCCTCCACTCAGTCTTATAATCAAAGACCATTTCTTGGAGTCCTGACTTCTAAGGTCGATAATTCTATTTGCCTCCTTGTCGGCGAGTTCTTTTATTTTGCGGCCTTCTGGTGCCAACAATTTTCTGTCCTTCTTGACAGTGAATCCCTCCATTTGAACGCAAATGTAAGGCTTGTTGAAGTCGGCCATCTAGCTCGTGGCCATGATCTACCCGTCGGGTTGGCAACGAATCCTTCTCTAGGATTTGAACCGGATGAGATCAATTTGTGCTTTTGGACGTATTCTAACGCCATTTTGCGGGGTTCCATTTCCTGGCAGCTTGCCCCCTACAACGGATATTTCTTTTCGCTTCCACGTTGGGCGAGATCCTTTCTTTTGTGGCTTTTTGGCGCCACCAATTTTCTGCCAAATGAGAACAAACTCATGTTAAGCATGGGATCTTTGGGAGATCAATTTGGAACGATACAAAGTTACCGTTCACCCAGGTTTGTATCCTGGGGTTTACTTCCGATGAGGACGACTCTGTCATTGCGTCCATGGATTTTGCCAGAGAAGAAATGTCCTTCCTTTGTCCGGCGCACAAATGATTCACTTGCCCCGGTTAGACGTGGTTCATCATGGCTAGGTGATGCCTGCCCCAGCTAAATTCATTCCTGCGTTTTGCTATAATCTCCATCCTCTTTGGGGATGTCTTCCCTCTTGAGATTCCTGATGACGCCTTACTGACGTATTCCTTTCCTTCGTCGATTACTGACGCTTCTCATTTGATGTGGATAATGGATGCTGCTTCATCTCGTCTGTATTTGTGGGTGTTGTTCGTGAGACGATCCTCAATCACGTCGACAACTGCTTTGCCCCAGTTGGACGGTGTTCATCTTGGCAGCGTGCCTTGGCATTCCCATGCTCCTGGACGATTTTCGATCCGATTTGAAGACATTCATACACCTCGTCCTTCCAACATTTGAAGGAGCAGTGTTTTCCAAGTATTTTGCCCCAGTGAGGCTTGTCTTGGTGTTTGTCATCTCTGGGTTTGATAATCCTGGTTCGATGCACTTTCATGGGGGATCGTGAGAATTTGCCCCCGGCTTGGCTCCTCGAAGCAGGTGGGGGAGCCCACTCTCATGAATTTTTGTCGATTCTGGTCATCTATCTCGATTGCCAGATTCTTCGATTATTTTTTCTCTGTCCCTAGACAGCCTGACAATCTGGGGATTTGTCATGTGGCGGTTTGGTGATTCTCTCGATCACAGTCGCCATTTGAGATGTTCGATGTTCCCCTATTGAAAAGAAGAAACCTCATGAGTAAAGGGCATGTATAATTGACTATTGGAGTCGATACAATTTACCCTTGAAATTTATCCTGCGGGAACCGGCATTTCTCCCTTTGGGTTCTCTGTGTGCAGGATGTGTGCATGATATGTATGATGCATGTTATGTGTGCATGCAACGAAAAATGAGTTCGTGCTTTTCACTATATTCAGAGAAAGCATTTTTATCAGATGTGTCAATCTGCAAAACTTGAATTTTTCTTTTTAAGTGTTCTTTTCACAAAGATTTCTAAATGATGGAAAACTTCTTCAGGTTTCCTCAAAGGTTTTGTTCATAAATTGAGCCATTAGAATGCTCTTGAAAATATTTAGCCACAGTGCATGTCTGAGACGCCATGAAAAGGGGTACTCCCTGTTTGTCATTGGAAAGCACTGCATCCTGAGTCCTCTGCTTTTGATCATCATCTGAGAGGAAAAGGAAGGGGGGCATTATTCTCATATCAAGAAAACAATCATTTTGGAACGATACGTCCTTTTACCAAATGAATGGCCCTGCATCGTTCTCTTCCTCCTCTAGAAGGGCATAGTGTGTTTCGTCTTTGGTGAATTACTCCACTTCATCATGATTCATGGGCGCTAACTGCTTCAGGGACTTCCCCTACGTATCCCCACGGTGAATTCGACACATCCTACATTTGGTACCCTTTCCGGGTAGAGAGTGATTTGCCCCCGGCCACTGGACGTTTTGTCTGGGGCTGGCCGATTTAGTTGTAGGCGATCTGATCATGCCGTATCGGTGCATTCCTACTTAGTTGAAGTTGATCCACTCCGTGTCAGGTGATTTTGGCACTTCGCACCTTTCAAAGATCTCAACGGATGATATGCTGCCAGATGATATGATCCTTGTCATCATTTCATGACGTCCCTCGAGCATCTCGCTATTCGACATTAGCAAGCATGGGTTTATTTGTGGCTGAGTACTTCAACATCCTGAAGTGTTACTTCACAGGCAACAATTCCCTTCATTGTGTCCTGTCATATTCACCTTACGCTTTAACAATCTTTTCTTCCACCTGTGCGACGAGATGAGTGAATGAGTCGATTGCTGCATAAGGAGCTTTAATTGAAACGACTACGGATTTACTATCCCCGCTCTAGTCACTTCTGGCATCCAAGATGCTGGAAATTTTTTAGTGGGCCCGTTCATTCTCGTCATCACCTGCAAGAACGGGAAACCATATCAGCTCGTGAACCAGTTAGTCCGATTTGGAACGGATACAACTTTTCGACTTAGGGAGAGCCAATCCTAATTAGGTTGCTCCTTCTTCATAATTTGATTTGTTTTGTCATTGGAATCCCAATGGGTGACATCTGCTGAAGGCGCTTTTCTTTTCATCTTATAGGGAAGACAAATTTTCCTTCGTTTATCTTTGGCCATCTTATCCATCGTTCCATGATCATCTTGCATGTGATCGGATGAGGACATTTTCGACAAATGTATGCCATGTAAGACATGTCCCTCGTGTCTTTCCACAAATGGATTTTCCTTCTCTACCTGTTTTTCACCTGAGAGGAAAAGATAGGAAATATTATGCCGGTATCTGATTGAAAATCAATTAGGAACGACACGTCTTTACACTTGACCCGGCTGCCCCGGTTAGGTGGCTTTTGCCCTAGTTGAGTGGGATATGCCACAGTCGACTGCTTTGATCCTTTCACAATTTTTACGATTCCCTTTTCAATTAGGGGATATCTGCCGTTTGGAGGTTCCTGTCTCTTTTCATCTTGGCAGGCTTTGCCCCAGTATGTCGTCTTAATGAGAAGTTAACTCCTTTGTCTGTCTTCAAACATCCATCCTAGTGGCTCGAGTTGTCGACTAGCTTCGATATTCTTGAAGGACCACTCCTGAGGATCAATAAAACACAATCAGCAAATTTTCAAATTTAAAGAGATTAGATTACAGGTAATTCTCTTCCGCATGTGGCTTCTTTGATTGCATGCCGTTCCACGTCTTGAAAGATGGCAACAGGAAATACGCCCTTTTTCAGCTAACTGTTTTTCTTGATGATTCCCTGGTCGGACAGTCAGGTTAGAATTTAAGACTGTCGGGGTACCCCCTGTGTGGTCAAGCACTTTTCTATGCCATCCTGGTCCATTTTAACTTGTGACTGATTCTTCACACAAGTCCTCGGATTTTGATTCTGGAAATTACCTGTTCGAATGACAGGAATATGTCAGGAAGGGAAGTAAAGCATAAATCCTTTCAATTTTATGCTTTCTTGAGATTAACGAAGATAAGGACTTTTACACAAGCCTTAACCTCATGTGAAAAATTCTTATCAATGTTTTTCAAGAGAAAACATAGAACTAAAAGGAGCGTAATCCATGGTTATCACTTTTGGCCAATCCCCAGAAAATCTGTGGAATGTCCAAGAAGATAAAAAATGCAATTTCATGTGTCCTAAATTCGGTGGGAAATAGGACATCCAAATTGAGATGATTTCCCGAAGGTAATTTGGATATCATGTCTCCCCTTGAATTCAGGAAACATGGACGACTTTAGTTAATTACCAAGGATTACCAAGGATGCATGCTATAGACCGGTTCAATTTCATGTCCGGCGCACCATGAAATGAATGGTAGATTCTCGTACTTGGGTTAAACATGCCAAGTGTGAGTTCTAACGAAAATTTCATCTGGGCGAGACATGCAATCGAACCGAAAAATCCGAATGGTTGAGAGAAATTCCAGTGTCACATTCCAATGTCAAGACACTTAGACAAGACTTAGGAATCGAGGTGTAAAAGATAGATTGGAGACCCACAGACGGGTGCTCCTTACAGACTCGATGATCCTGATAAAAGAAAAGGGACGATTGGAATGTAGCCCTTAAGAACCTAAAGAGATGCCCCAAGTTAGGTCTGCGAGGGATGGCGCCTGGTGTCTTCGATTCGGCCCTTCGGGTCTTCGTTTTTATCAGATAACATCTCGACAACGTCCAGCTGGTGTCTTGGATTTGCTGTTATCGCCTATCCTTCAATTTCCGATAAGGTTACTGGATCATTCCTCGGACAGCTCGAAAAGGGTAAACTCCGTTGAATGTCCCGACAGTCTGATGGCGGATAACGCGTCGCTCATATTTGAATACGTCCGGGATGTGGGACCGACTTGGAGAGATCATCTCTTCTATCCGTACTCTATATTGGAATTAGACTCAACCATCGGATTTGATGAATGCAGCATATTGTGCAAAAATAAAATGCTGCAATTGAACTTAAATAGAAACGGCAGGACCTTACCATGAGAGGTACCCAATGATTTTTTGGTTATAGGTATACCAACCATCCATATACATGCGCATGAGACAAGTGAGGCTTGACTCTAAAAATCAAAGGGGCTTAGGTGAGAAACCTAGAGGCTTCCCTCTATCCGAGTCGATAAATTCGTCCATGAGCGCAATCCACAACAAATGGATAAAAGTCTCGACTTGGATAGTGAGTGGGATCGAATATGGTCGACCCCAGCGCAATCTACGCTAGAGCGTTGCATATCGATCCCTGATCTATGGCTACCTGAAAAGGTGATTTCGCGGCCTGGGTTTGGGCGCTTTGTGCAAAGTGTCGTGATCCTCAAATATGCAGTGAATCATGCGCAACAATTCATATATCAATCAGCGCTTCAAATCATCCATATAACATACATTCCTACGCCCATCCTGCATAAGACAATGTTAATCACAGACTACACCCCTTATCACTCCAATCTGCAAAAACATATAACACCTATCGTGAGTGGACTTACCTCACCTTCAAGAGCGCCTGCAGGGTTAGAAAAAATCACTCAACGTTTTAATTACGGCCTAAGTCCACTTGAGGTTCAGAACCGAGTGTTCTAGAACAATGTCCCCAGCGGAGTCGCCAGCTGTCGCGACCCGTCCGAAAATCAAAACGGACGCGGCTAATGGATTACCGATCGCGGGCTTTGGATCGGCGCGGGCCCTCCCAGGCCCATACCAAATCGCGGCGGGGGTTTTCTTTTGAGGGTTCGACGATAAGAGTCGATCGCTTTCGACCTTAGTGTGGTCGTGGGGGCATGTGCAACGTGTGCATGCATTTGGAGTCGCCACCGGTCTTTCTTGGAGGGTAGACCGGAAACCTTACTAACCGATTGGGAGAGATCGATCAGTTCTGCGGAACCAGAGATTTTGGGTTCGGGGACTTGGTTACGTCGGTGTCACTACCAACGCCCTTTCGGTACCTAACGTGAGTGATTTTCCTAACTAAGAGTTCATGCATGCGCAATTTTGGGTGAGATAGGTTTGATTCAGGGTTTCATGCAGATTGGAAGACTATTCCTATCAATCACAATCAATTTAAATGAAAGCGCAAGTCACGTGCATAAATAAATCATGTCAATGCACATCAATTTCAATCATTGGCCTCCTAGTATAGCCATAAGGGCTTAGGGAAGATGTGATTTAGGGCTAGGGGTAAAATGGGAAGATTCGGGGACAATTAGCCCGAAGGGCAAAATTGTCATTTTTGGAAGGTTTGGATACCTAATTACCCAAAATATTCCATGGCCAGTTGATTGTGGCCATTTCCCATTTTTGAGAATTTTTTTTTAGAATTTCTTGATTTTTCTTCAATTTTTGGAAGACGATTCGCCCGAAGGGCGAAATCGTCATTTTAAAGAAGGTTCGGGGTTCAAAACACCCGGGATGAGACTTGGCCAGTTGTTTGTGGCCATTTCCTATTTTTTGGGATTTTCCTGGATTTTTAGAATTGTTTTTTGGAAGACGGTTTGCCGGAAGGGCAAAACCGTCATTTCTGAAAAGACCGGGGGGTCAAAAGACCCGAAACGGGTCGTGGCCAGTTGAATATTGTCATTTCCTATTTTCTGGAATTTTTTAGAATTTTTCTGAATTTTTCGAATTTTTTTGAATATTTCATGATTTTTTATTTTTTGATTATTTTATTATTTTCTGAATTTTTTTTTTTTAAAAAAAATATTCAAAAATATTTTCCGGGCCGGGTCAAACCCGGCCCGCGCCTCTCGGGCGCCCGGCCCGACCCTAGGGGTCGACACTGGCCTAAAACGACACCGTTTTATATTTTTAATCATTTTCCTATTTTTTTACAATTTTTTTGATTTTTTATCTATTTTATTTAATTATCCGAAAATTCCCCGGATCCGACGGTTCTCATCGCGCCACGTGGCCTCATCCTGTGCGTCCGATCTTCCACTAGATCGGACGTCCCTCAGTGAGCCACGTGGCCAAATCGTAGCCATCGGATCAAAAATCAATTATTTTCTTTTTTTAGAAAAAACCTTCGGATCGAACGCTCTAGAACGTGCCACGTGGCTTCCTCTGGTGCGTCCGATCTTATACAAGATCGGACGTCCCTCAGCGAGCCACGTGGCACATCCTCGTCCGCCGGATCGATTATTCGAAAATCATTTATTTAATTTTTCAAAAAATCCAGGATCGCGACACGTGTCGCGATCGTGGCCGTCCGTTTGTTTTATTTGAAAATAAGCGGACCGGACCACACCCGGCTGACGTGGCTGCCTACGTGGCACGCCACGTCGGCCGTTGACCGTTGACCGGCCGGAGGGTCGCCGGAGAAGACGATGAACAGTGAAAATTCCGGCGGGAATAATAAAAATTCCGGCGAGGTCGCCGGAAAATGCCCAAAATTGACCAAAACTCAGAATTTTTTGGAGATTTTTACACCATTAGACTCCCTAACATTTCAACATCATCATACCACAGAAATGAAGGCCATGAACGCGTCCCAAATAGGCAAAACCGGACCTCCCCGAACCCGGCTCCGGCGAGGTATTTTCCGAATTTTTTTTCTTGTCAAAACTCGATTCTAAACCATCAAACAACACCCAAGGAGGGTCTAGAGGCTTACCTAAGCTCATTTCGAGCTTGAAGACCGCCGGAAGTTCCCCGTTGAGCTCCCGGTCCGAACCGTTGCCGGCGAAGCTCCGAGCCGTGTTTTCGCCGCGGTTTAATGCAAAACAAAGGTCAACACAAGCTTAGAAGCAATGCTAGTACATATTCAAAGCTTGATACCCGCAAATGGGGGTCGGGAAAGGCACGGCCGGGACAAAACCGAGTCGAGGCATCCGTCGGCATTTTATCGAACACATGGCGTGCGTATGAGAAACGGTGATCGGAGGAGAATACCGACTTGTCCAAGGGACGCCGGTGACCAAAAATGCTTTGATGATGATCGGTGAGGGTTGCTGAAGGTCCGGGGAAGCTCCTCCAGTGCCGGTTTCGCCCCAAAAAAATCCCTCTCTCCCATGGCCGAGCTTCGCTTAAAACTGAGCTCCCTCGCCGGTTTTCGTGGCCGACCGGCGCGCCTCGACGCGTCCGCCACCTCTGCCCAATGTTGCCATGTCCCCCCACGCCTGTCGCCCTTTTTTTTCTTCCCCAAGCGCACGCCCATGCCGCCCCTCTTCTGCTGTCCACGTTCTGCAGATTCTGCACATTCTGTGCATGGTCTGCAGATCCGGGTCGGACCGGGTCGGGTCGGGTCGGACCCGACCGGCCCGGTTCGGCCAAATCGTCAAATTGACCCCCCAAATGACCTCTTTTCATGAAATTGATGGCAAATTCGGATTCTTTGGCATGTTTTCTATCAAATATGGGTATTTTCATGAATCAATTTATTGAAATTTAGTGAAAACCCCAAATTGCCCCTAGGATCCGAAAATGAATTTCGCCAAATCGAAGACCTAAACGATCGAATTACTCAAAATTGAGCTCACCAATGGATTCAGCATGATGAAAACTGTTGGGTAGAGGTGTTTAATTTTAATGGGTGTGCCCGTGTGAAATTTAATTTCAAAAATTGTGAAACCGGGGACTAAATTGAAAGATTTTTATGCAATTAAGCCCTTTTGGTTAAAATTGATCAAATTGGAGGGCAAATTGACCCAATTGCATTTCAATACTTTTGAGTCCAATGTCATAGCTTATAAAAACCAAAAATTGAAAATTAAAAGACTCGAAAGGGATTTTTTAGGCCCGGTTCGGGATTAGGTTTGTGAAGGAACCCCATGAACAAAGCCAAATTTCCCTAATAAAAAGTGAAAATATTAAATAGGAAATTAAAATAAAATTTATGAATATTTGTTTGTAATTTTCTGACCACGAATGGTATTTTTCCGATTTTTTGGGTATTTTTATAATTAAATAAATTCCAAAAAATATTAAAAAATTCAAAAAATATTTTTTGTTCAAAATTGGTTCCTAAGGCTAGGCTAAGGCTCCCAAAGTTTATTTTGCAATTTTTTGACCTTTTTTGCTATTTTTAATTAATTTTAGAAATAAAAACTAAAATAACGGATGGTCAAAAATCAGGTGTCAACACGCACGACCTGCGTACGCGAATGCCGGACCGAAAAGTGGGCCTCGCGACAAGCCCATTTTTGCCTTCTGTTTTAATTTTTCCAACTCAAGCCATTAATCGTGCTTACGTTAATTACCGGTGTGTAAATGGTATTAACTAAGTAACGGCTGCTATAATTCTGTGGTTATAGAATTAATTACATAACGGCAGAATTAATTTGGCCATTATTATTTATTTCCGCAATGCCCCGCTTAGCCTATAAATAGGTGGATTCTCATTCTATTTAGAAGACGACGAAAAGATCTGCGAAAATCTCCCTCTTTTGAATTATCTACATTTGCATTGTCTTCGATAGTGTTCTCGTGTTGTTCAAGTTCGCCCGGAAGCTTTGGAGTGCTGTGCTTGCCTCTATCGCTGTGTAACCGTTGCATCCTGGGAGACAGACGTCCACGAAACCTCAAAGCACGTACTGGAAGGGACGAATCTGTTTTAAGGAAACTGTGTTGAACACAGGCCTCGGTATTCCATCTAAATTATATTTATTTATATTGTTATATTTCCATTCGAATTTTGTTGCTCAGGAGGGTCAGAAGGAACCTCAGAAGGAGGGTCAGAAGGAACCTCAAAAGGAGGCTCAGAAGGAAGGTCAGAAGGAGGCTTAGAAGAAGGGTCAGAACGAACCTCAGAAGGAGGCTCAGAAGGAAGGTCAGAAGGAGGGCTCAGAAGGAAGCCTCAGAAGGAACTCCATCTGACGGGTCCAGAAGGACTGCTTCTGACGGGTTCAGAAGGAACTCCATCTGACGGGTTCAAATGCAGTTGCATCTGATGAATTTTTGCATCTGATGAATTTTCAATACTGCTTCTGAAGGCTCAAATTAGTAATTTCATATTTGAGGCAGCTTGCTTATATTTATTATTGTCATTCGAATTGTAAGTATCCTCCATACTCTTTAAACAGTTTTGTTATTTATTTAACACTGTTTGTCCAACAGGTTAAGCCCGATATGCCGGGCTGAGTAATATCGAGGATGGCCCCGATCTTCAGTGCGCATGCTTGGCCCCAACTTCCGAGCCCGAGCCTAGGGCTCCCATGCCCATACCTAGCTGCCTTGCAACCGCGCTTCGAGCCATCTATGTCGAGTCTAGCGCCATGGCCAGGGTTTGGCCTCGATGGACACCCGAGTCTGGGCACAGGGGACTAGGCACCAGGTTTGGGGCTTAGCCTTTATTGACTCGAGGGTGAGTACCAGTATTGGATTCCCATGCCCAATCTTGATTGGCCCAAGCTATTTGGGGTCTTGGTCTTGGGCGTTGGTTTGAGGCCCGACCTTGATCGACCCAGGTCCGACCACGGGGATGGGGTGCTAGGGACCCGAGCACGAGCACCGAGTTCTCTCGGGCTTGGTTTCGATGGACCCAAGACTAGTGTTCGTGCTCGTGCCATGCCAAGTAGTCAAGGATCTGGACTTGACACTCCAGTGCCCATGCTGGGTTCCTTAGCTACCTGTATGCAAGTTACTAGCACCCAAATAGTAAAGGTTTATTTTGGAAAATCTTCCTTACCAAACAACGAAAAATCTTTTTCAGTTCATTGTCAAGTCTCAGCCAAATATCAGAAAAACTTCTTTAAAAGAAATAATTTATCGAAAAAATACCTTTCAGTAATGTTACTTTTTTACACGAAACAACGAAGCCCTAAATTTAATAAACCCCAAGAGTCTTTCGTTTCATGAACGAAACCTACTCTCTCCACGAACTAATTTTACTTATCGCTTGAATCCACGAATCTTATTTACCCCAACAAGATCAACGAGTCAACAACAGATTTCTTGAAGAAATCAGTAACCTCGGTCAAGTCCCATCTTTGTTCTATGCTGAAAAATTTGGACACCCTCCCTGTCGGACGGCTGGTATACCTCAACACCAATAGCGTTCCCTCTATCGTCCGCTTTGTCATCTCATCTTTTCTTGAAGTTTTATTCAGTGCTAAATCAATCGAATTTAACTTACGCCACCGTCGTTTTGCCGGTTATTCTAAGAGCAAAATGTGCAAATGTTCCGAGATATGCCAAATACGTCTCATTCATTTTTTTTTTTTTAAAGAGAGAAGAAGATAGACGTGACCTAAAAGCTTCGTGCTCGTATTGGCTCGTCATTCTTATTAATTTCCACTTCTTCGAGTCAATAAATGTTTCCCTAATCCCAAAGTCTGTTAACATTATTTTTAAGACGAGGTTTGTTGGTTACATTTTAGGGTTCAGTGGGTATTATCATCATGCCATAGGTATCACTGTGACGTTGGAGACGTGGTCAATGCATGTCTCCTTCGACAAGCCTTCTAATTTTTTTCCCCACGAGCCAATGTAGATAGGTGCTGAGCTTGCAAACATTATAAGATGCCAAGTTTAGTTTGAATAAGTCGGGGTTTATGTTAATGATGCCAAGTGTTTACATAAAGTTAAAGCAAGTTTTGGCCGATGATGAGGGATGTATTCGAGAAGGCGGGGGTCAATGAACACATTTCCTTGAAATTTCCATTGGGTTGGCAGTAACGTTGGTTTTCGAAGTACGTAGTCATATCGTTTCCGATTTGATTGTTGAATTTTGATTATGTTACTGCAAGTGATTTTCAACTGAAATTGGCCGGATGAACTTAATTTGCAAAATTAAAGGGTTTAGACTGAACTAGCAAAAATACAATACATAGGATTTTTTGGATATATAATTTTACCGCACAAACATCCAAAATGTCTGGCCGACAAAAAAATAAACAAATAAAATTAAACCCTTTCCTGTTTTGTTAACTTGATATACAATATTATGGAGGCAATCCGTAGGTTTTGTGCCGGGAAATCCTGTCATTAACTTTTCCCTCCTTTCTCGTTGTCTGATTTGGTAAAATCGACGATTCTCTCCTATTTCATGGGTTATGGGGTTAAATCAACTGTGCCTACGTAATCAATATAATTGATTTGGGAAATTACTTGTGACTTGGATGGGGAGATACCAAAACAAACATTAGAGACACTTCGCATGACTTCAACATCCTTACGTCAACGGTAACACGTGCCTACGTACTCCATAATTCGTTCTAGATGAGATTTTAAAGAATGAGATATTTCTTATCACGTCTTTTATATTAAGCAATTATATCGTAAAATAATTTTCTGGCTACTTAAATTTCTGGGATAAAAGGTAATCTGATGTTGATATTACAATACGGGTCGAGAGTTCAAATGCTGATATTCCTACTTTTGAATTTTCCTTTTTTTTTCTGTTAAAATATTTTTGGTAGTGATTATGTTAACATATCGTTGCTCTTTGGTTATCCATTTGATGTGGGCATTTCACATATAATTCCACTTATATACGAGATAGGGTCTCAATGAAGGATTGGAGAGTGAATCAATTTAACTCATCCAAATCACTCGCATATCCGAGAACCAAAATAATAAACGATACATTAATATACGGCTTAAGCACACCTCAAGTGCCATAAATTTTGTACGACGCTCATTTTAGTGCCAAAACTTTCAAATCGATCACTTTAGTGCCAACTTTTTGTAATTTCGATCACTTAAGTGCCAACTTTTTTTTAGAAACGATCACTTTAGTGCCAACTCCGATTTAAGCTGACGTGGCTCGCCAAAAATCCGACACATGTATTTTTTATTATTATTTGAGCTGACGTGACTCATCAGACTTGCCACTGAAGTGATCATTTTTTTAAAAAAAAAAATTGGCACTTAAGTGATCAAAGTTACAAAAACTTAGCACTAAAGTGATCGATTTGAAAGTTTCGACACTAAAGTGAGCGTCGTACACAATTTATGGCACTTAAGGTGTACTTAACCCATTAATATACGATTTTATTATACTAGTGCTAACAATTTAAAAAAGAAGCTGCTAGCCTGAGAGAGTACTATGAGTTATTTCTGACTACACGATCTCTTAATCAATGAATGTTTTATGCAAAACACGAGCTGATGGTGTGTGGATTTACGGTTGAGATTCTACCGTTCCTGGCAGTACTGTTCATGAAGCATTTCCCGTTATTCAACAAGCAATAGTTCCCTTTGTCTTGACAATCCTAATTATTTTGGTTAGAAACATCTTGCATTGTCTTCTTCCCTTTATTTGTTTCTCGTCGCGGGCCAGCTTAAGATCTAGATACTAAATTCACTCCCCCTACAGTATTAAATAATTTATTAATCACATACATTAATCACATTTAAAGAAAAAGAACTTGCTCTATATATGCATCAACTCCCGACTCAGAGACATCTGTACCTACTCACGATCAGAAAAACACAAGCTTTTGCCTCAAAAAATGCACGTCAAGAGCCCAAAGAAGCCCATGATTCCCAGGCTGAAGATGTCTGCTTCGCCGAGACGCCGAGCTTTTCATCCTCTTCGTCTTCACAGTTTCTCCCTGAAGCTCCCCCCTTCTCTTTCCAGCTCCATGAAGTTGAAAACCCTCGTCCACACTCTCCTCCGTCACCTCGCGAGGCTCGTCGTACCGAAGCCTGCGCTTCTGCAGATCGTCCCGAGGAAAGAGCTTTATCTGCACATGGTGATGAGGATGCAAGCTTCGCTCTCCAAAGCCTTGTTCGACATCAACGCCCTCGTACGCACTCTCATCTTCCCATACTTGACGAGAGTCGTTCGCAGTCTGGTGCCGACGGCCAAGTCCTTGGCGGTCAGTATTGTTAGGGCTAAGAGACACCTTGTTGTTCCCTCCCTCAGGTTTCCGTGGCTCAAGCGCGACAACAAGAAAAGCCTCTACGGCTACGGCGGTTCGTACAGGTTCTACTTCAACTGGTCTTCGAGGTCGCACGTCTTGCCCGTGCCGGCTCCTGTTCTGGCCGGGTGTTACTCGAGCCGGCGTTTGTACCACGATCTGGCGAGGACCAGTTCGAGGGCCTCGTGCGGAGGTCTCCATCAATGCGACGAGGAAATTACCGGAGAGACGCAGTTGTCGTGGTACCTTCGGTGGCTAGAAGAGAAGGTTTTCGAGGATCCTGGCGATGTTAACGATAATAGCATCAACAATATTGATAAACTAGCTGAGAGGTTCATCGAGATGGGCCACGAGAAGTTCATATTGGAGAAGCAAGAGTCTGATAGGAGTTTCAAAGAAATGATGGTTAGGAGCCTCTAAACTGAGAGAGCTTATACAAATGTCATGATGTAAACCTTACAACACAGGTTTGATCCTCAGTGTAGACCGAATGTAAAGATGGGGCGATTAGGTACTTAGTCTCCCATCCTTATTGTTGTTCTCTTCTGTTCTTCGGTATCATGTCAAACGGTATCTTCGAGTCGAAACTCTCCCGTGCACATTCGAACCGAGTTCACCTCTCCGACCTTTGATCAGAGACATGTTTTGAGGTGCTCTCGCAGTCCGACAAGCTCATAGAACTCCACTGTCCAGCAGAGAACCGGGCATAGAAAGAAGATAGACGGGAGCTAAGGTAACGGTAGAGCGACGGAGACCTCCGACCCGACAACTGAAGTGTGGGAGATTTTGGCAACCTGAGTATAAAACTTTCCAAAAAAATGGCACTTATGCCGTAAAAATCAACCCAGAAAAACAGTGATATAAAGCAAAGTCCCCCCCACCATTTCAAACTTTCAAGATAAAGAATACTGAACGCTGTGAAGGGAGAATCAACTGTCGCTATTGGGTAAAAGATTTTCCGCTTAAGTTGCTAAAATGAATGGATCGTGTCATCAGTCATCCTTCAAGTCAACATCTCGTGTACTATTTTGATGTGGTGCGTGGGAACGGAACATGGTAACCTCGGTACGTATGAAGGGGAGAATGGTAGCTACTGTTCCAGACGGCGCGAGACATGACATCTCTAGCGAATTCCATGTTTCTCGAAAATGATGTAGACTGATTTGGGCCGTCCATTTTCAGTTGGACGGCCCAGATCAATTAAGGCACCCCTACCATTAAGGTAGGGAATCCGATTCCCTCTTTTTCAGTATCCAAACATGATGTCGGCTCCTAGAGCTGCACTGTTAACAAATTAACGTAGGATCTTACTGTGTAGGCCTACACTACCTGAGTGCTTAGGACTCTATAACTTGCACAAAATCCATGCTCCCCAAACTATTCAGTCTGTTCTATCTTCTTCCCTATGTAGTGGGGGTTATCGATTTCTGATCCGTTCTAGTCTCACCCTAGAATTGAGAACCGAACTAAGAGAATCGGTTTTCAGTTTCAAGGATCACGAACATGACCTAATCGGATGGTTCTGGGACCGGACCAGTCCGATCAAGTTCTTGGGAAGTCTAATCATTGGATTGGTCGCATCTTTTTTTTTGTGATTTTTCATTAAATTTTTCTCGTTAACAACATATTCACTAGACCAACTTTTTGTTAATTGCATCGCGTTGTTGCTAAACCTGAAAGTCATACTGAGCATCTTAAGCATATATAGGTTTAAATGTAGCTTAGGTTTAAATTTAAGATTTTTTTTTAAAATTTGGTCTGATCTGGTTCCCCCTAGAATTGGGAACCCGACGACCATCACCAGTTTCAATTTTATAAAATCAGATGTCGGACCAAACCAACCGATCGCGTTATGCCATGTAGTCTTCGACTTTTGTCTCCAATTTCTTGTCTAAATCAAACAGATTGGAAAGCTACCAAAGACAAAAAGACGAAGTAGTAGCCTTCCGGAGAACTGTGCCGACGTAGACCGAAGACGAGAGTGCCCAATCGAGGGGAAGGTGGGCTAATAAGCAAAAGTTGAGACCAAAATTAATTCGATTGATTCACGTATCCTTGTTCAATAAGTATAACTGCTGCAGATGTCACTTCTGTTCGATGGTCGATGTACTACTGACGTAACATTACGCAAAAACCTAATCTGATTGAGCCGGCTTGCTCGTGAATCATGATTGTCCTCATGCAAATTGCTCGCGAGGCCTCACGTGTCGGATCCATGGGCCTGGAAGATGGAGACTTGCAAATTGGCCACGACTCCATTTGTTTGAGCCCAAAGCTGATTTGAAACTTTTTTTCTTGATGGGAGCTGTTGTTGGTAAGGCCACTTTTGGAATATATCATCCAAAAAGTTCTCGACTTATGGTACGACAGATGTCGATGAAGTCTTAAACATATTTACTGTGCTAATTTAGTCCTAAATCCTTCGACGATTTGCAATTTTTTTTCTAGACCTCGAGTTTTTCCAATTTAATATTAAATCCATTAATTGGGTGATTGGCAGAATGAAAGGAATTTATTGATAATTGACGAATTATTATAAATTTTAGAACTCAATTGATAAATCTACAGAAAAAATTTTAGGACTAAATTGATAAATTTTCGAAAGATTTATGAAATAGCTAAAAGGTTTAAAATTGATTGGCATGTTTTATAATGTATGTGAACTAATAACGAGCTTGATCTACATGATCTATATGTGACACCCCAAAAAAAAAAATAATAATAATAAAGATCTAGATGATCTACGGACCATGCAATAATTTTTTTTCTCCCGTTAAGCAAAACAAACGTCTTCGTCCCTAAAGCTGACCGAAGGATTCCAATCTAAAAAAAATCTTGGAAAGTAGAGAGTTTCTCTAATCAAGCATGGAAATTTGCAACAGATGTGATGTATATACACGAGGAATAAGAAAGGAAGATTACAGGAGAGCCCAAAATTGATCTGAAAGAAAGTAAAAGGAGGAAAGAATCCCTCTGAGGAAGGAGGGAGGAGCTACCGGTTTACTTGTTCTGCGTAGGGTTCGGCCCGCTGTTCGGCGCCCGCCTGAGGCTCGGCTCCACAGCTTTCTTGGGCTGAATGCTCTCGCGGGTCGTCGCCGAGCCCGTCGACACGGAGTCCCTCACGGCCACGAGCTTCCTCGAGCTCACCATGTACGAGCCCTTCTCCGAGGCGCCGAAACCGCTTCCCTCCCCTCGGCGAGCGGGCGATGCGAAGCACGAGATGAGAATGCAGACGAAGAGCAAGGCGAGGAGAGGCAGAAGGAGATGAGCTCCGCGGCCGAACTTCATCGTTAGCAAAAGCGTTGGAGTGAGTGAGCGAAGGAAGGAGAATTCAAAGATGGCTGAAAAGTGGGACGGTGATGGGGTTTTGCATTTTATATATCAAAGAATGGGGAGGCAATAGGGCAATGCTTAGTAGTGGCTTCACGTGATTAACCATAAGCCAGGGCTTAATTAATTCAAAATCAGTGTGCTTCTAATCTTTGATTAGCAACTGGGAATTAATGGAAGTCTCCTCCAGTTTTCTCTCCATTTGAAATGCATTTTTTAAATTATTATTTCATTTCGTACCACGACTTTCTCGATCAGATTGGAGGCGAGGACGCCGCTGATCACGTGACGGGGCCGAATTGACTATTGCCAAATTGGCACTGCCAGTGCTTTTTTTTTCTGATCCCGAATTGAATGCCATGGTCAAGGTTGGACCGAACTTACCAGCAGCATGTGACCTAGCACATGACACTCCATATTTTACAATTCGAATGTAGAAAGTCGAAGCACCTTTTGTATCATCTTCTTCTTGTTCTGGTCAGTCGAAGCACCTTTAGGGTCTGCATCTACCTGATACCTCTGTGATCCCTCTTGCCACTGTAGATTAACCCTCAAAGGGGATTCACCACTGAGGTGGTTAATCGTTGATAAAATGGAGTTTTGTTCTTCCCCCCGATCACAACATGTCGTCGTGTGCGAATCTCCGAACAGTTTAGTGCGGCGTTGCCTAGCTGAGACGTATTTCATGCAAAGATACTTATGGCTGCGAGCATCTTGGCAGAGCCGCGGCAACGGACGTGCCAAACTGAAACCTACGACTCATGGGGCGACCGGGTCGGTTGTGAATCAATATGAACATTCCACAGTGGGTGCCTTTCCCAAACTACGCTACACTCAAAAGGGATCGCCAGCGTGGGTCTTCCCTCTTCGCTCGTTATACTTATAGAAAAAAAAAATTAAGTGAGATTAGTTCAACTTCTCATACATTCTTCTGGCTTCCATGAAAGCAAAGCTTTAATCTCGTAAGGGAGACGAGCTCAATGAGAAAGTCACGGACAAGCTTTGAATGCCTATGGAGCACATCAAACATGTACGATGCATTCGGAACTCTTGTGTGATAGCTTATCCTTAGGAGTTACTAAAGTCGACCACTTCCTCGGATGCCCTGATTTGTTTTCCCTGGACTGATGGCTGGACGTCAGTGAAAAAGATATTGAATTTTGGGCATATTGTTGAATTTTCATTGCCAAGAGATACTGACAATGTCAAGATCCCCCCATCCGCAGATACAGGCAGTATTTTTAATCGCGAGCTCAAGAGAATGTCGCTCGGGACGATGAAGTGATGTCACAAGACATGTCACAAGACATGTCTTTGCAACTTGCAAGATGTTTTGGGGGAAACATACGGAACCCGCCGATTCAACCAAATTCATCTTGCTCCCCACCAGTATGGTTCTTTGCGCCCCCCCCCCCCCCCCCCCCCCCCCTCCTTTTTTTCTGGATCAATTCGGTTTTGGCCGGTTCAACCCGATATAACCGTATGCTGATTCAGCAGTCCAGGCTGGTCGCCTAGTGGGCGTAGCCAGTCCAGTCACTGGAAGAGTCCTAGCCTTGCAAACTGCAATAATGTTTCTAATTGTCAACCAGTGTTATATCAGCATCTTCAGTTTCAGCTATATATGACTTGAGAGTCTAATCTAGTAGAGACTAGAGATGAAAACATGACCGGTTTCCACATGTATTGGCGAAATGATCTAATCCGCACACGTCTATTTGCTCTCACTTCGTTCCGAGTATTCTACTCTGAGAAAGCCTATAGGAGAAGGATGACTTCCTTCTACCTTCAGGCCTCAATCCATATGCAGCACTTCCATCAACAGCGACAGGAAATAAACCTAAATTGGCAATGCTAAGTTTGCACTTGAGCCGAACTTTTACAAACAACTGGAGTCCAAGTTGAACAATCATGGCTTTTGATTCCAGAAAAATCACCAGATCTACGATGACTCACGATGGTATAATCCTAAAGCCTCCACAAACGAGTTGCAGAAATGAAAAAGGTTTTCCTTTGTAAGTTTCTTACAACGACTTAAAACCGGATGGCCGCAAGCAGATAGGCAGAGATAACGACTGTATCAGCAACTCTAAAAATGAACATCTTAGACGTTTAAAACCATGAATGTCAAAGGATAGAGTGATTTGCAGAGCACAAGTATGAAGCCCAAGGGTTTGGCCAATATTTCATCTATGTATTTTGACCATACATACATGCAGGAGCTTTTTCTTATGGAACAGCACAAAACCGTGTCTAAACTTGCTTTGAAAGAAGGAAGCACAACGGAGAACAGTTTAAAGAACAATATTACCAGGAAAGGGGAAGAGAGGGGATTCGGCTGCCATTTTGTGAATTGAATCCTATAGGCTTGCCTTGCCTTGCCTTGCATCAGCCCTTGCATAGGAGACCAGGGTCCCAATCAGTAACCACAATGAAACAAACGACGGCAGTCACATTCCTTGTGCCATACATTAAATGAATCGGCCTCATCATCTTCAGTTATGCAGATCATACTTCACAGGATCTCAAGAAGGATGGACACTCTGCACATGACAAACAAGGGACAAACAAGGTACAGAGTGGCCAGCATGAAGAACTTGGGAGGAGCCAAGGAACACAGCAGATTTAACCATCACGAGAGAATCTGTCTCAAGAATTAGCTTAAGCCCCTCCATCTCAAAATACTGCTGTACCAAGAACTGCAAGCTAAAGATGTTGGTTCTATAATCGTAAGAGAGGACAAGACACTAAAGAAATCAGCAACAATGTTTGGGATGCAGATTGCTTTCAGTCTCCTGCGACATAATCTACTATGAACGCAAATTAACAGGAAAGAAAGCAAATAATGCAGCACGAGCAAGGAGCAGGCAGCCAAACTAGAAGGGCATCTGATATGCACTAACTTAGAATCCTTAAAAGTTTCATCCTAGTGCTGGATATCATAATGTTTGAATTACCAACATAGCAAATAGTATTGCTTCTTAACAATATATGTACAGCATAGCATGTACGGCAACTATTCAGATTAAATAGGCAGAAATGGCTCAGATAGACCCAACGGAAACACTAATTTACTAAAGAAGCGATTGTGCATCATCTGTATACGTCCCAACTCCTTACAGTAAAGAAAAAGGGTGATTGCAGCTTATTCCCCATGAGCAAACCATGAAAGAAGCAACCTGAAGAACCAGAAAACATCTATCCCATTCAATAGCCAAAAAGAACATTATTCCAAACCTATTTACAATAGACACTCCCCGCAAAACCGAAATGCCAAAAGCTAATTCAAAGAAATCTTCAAAAGAACAAAATCCTGAAAGCTGCAGATATATAGTCACTAAGCCTAATCTTTTCCATGCCAGCCATAATGCGATTTACGCTACGAATCTCCCAAACATGTCGACGAATTCAAGCCCCAGAAGCTCCCTTGACTGCCTTCTTCAATTCCTCACCCCACGTCCGCTTCTATTGATTTCCCAGAATAAGCACTTGAATCCACTGATGGTTTCTTCCCATTGCCTCTACTATCAACTTTACCGCTGGAATGCTTGTTTCCATTCCTTTCAAACTCTCTGTACTTCCTTGAATCCGACCCAGCAGCTGGTGAATTCGACTTCCTCGCCAAGAACTCCTGACGGAGATCCTCAATGGCCTCCTTCAGGGTCCCATTCTCGGCTTGCAACATCTCCAGCTGGTGCTTCATCGAGAAGCAAGCCTCTGCTACGTCCACCCTGCTGGCGAATTTCGGCTCCGGGGCCACCTTAGCAGCCTCCTTCGAATCTGTACTCTCCACGTGCTCAATCCCGATCTTGTTCATCACCAGGAACGGAATCTTCGTCAGCTTAATACCCGACTCCGGACGAACGTCTCCGCCCTCCATCTCCATCGGAACCCTAACACCCCAGCGGAAGCTGACAGCGGCGTTCCTCCTCACCGGCACCGCAGTCCTGGCCGCCACCTCCATTCCAGACAGCACGCTCGATAAGATGCCCGCTGGGTAGCCCGGCGTCAAAGCCGTTATCCTCTTCCCGAAGAACGTGACGTTCTCCGGCACAAAACTGCCATTTGCCGCAGCCGGCGCCTCCACGACCTCGATCGTCGAATCGTCCTCCGTGGCCGCGCCGTTCCCGAACCCCGACTTTGCAATCCTATCCGAGGACTGCAACTTCTTGATGGAGAAGTCCCCGAAGGCGGGCCTGAAGTGGAGCATGAACCGGGGGTTTCCTCGGTGGACGAGGTCGAATTCAGCGGACATGGCCATGGAGCTGCCGACCGGGGAGCCGAACGGCCCGGTGCCGGTCTTGACGACGAGCGAGAAGGGTTTGAAGGAGTCGTTGGGGCGGTAGGAGACGCGGAGGGCGGGTCCGGAGTCGAAGAAGGTGCCGAGGTTGAGGGTAAGCTCCTTGGTCTCGCCAGCCACGATGCCGGACTGGAAGGGGAGGCCGAGGATGTTGAGGGGGACTTTGGCCCGGATCAGCGGCTTCTGGTCCTCCCGGAACTTGAGGGAAGCCTTCATCGTTTTAGGGTTTCGCGGAAGAGGAAGAAGACCAAATGGTGGCAGTTCTGCAATTGGGAATTCGGTTTCAGACTTAAAACAGGTTCGATTTCAAATTCGAATCGGGAAAAGATTTGATTTTTACGGTGGGGTTGAATTAGGATGAAGAAGAAGAAGAAGAAGAAGAAGAGGGATTAGCGCGGAGGAGGATCCGCCAAATTTTGGGAGCTGAGTGTGAGCGACTCAGCTCACTGGGGGCGGCTTTGTGGGTCCCACGGTTCCACTGTCGAGTGTTTCCTTTTTACTGTTCTAGCTTCGTTACGAATTCTATTTGACATGGAGAGAAGGAACGGTTGGATAAGGCAGGATGGGAAACGTGGCACATTTTCACCCGTTGATAACCATTCGGGAATACGGAGTCGTTTGTTTGGGATCCGAGAGATTTTCTCCCCTTCCTTCTCTCTTTCTAAAAATATACTCTCGAATTTTGAATCATTTTCTTCAAACGTGCTTTTGGAGCCTATGAATATATTAGGAAAATTTAAAAAAAGGGTCAATCTTTATTTTCTCAAATAAATATCTGAAGTTGACATTATTTCAAATAAGAGTCTGAAGTGTCTTCATTGTCACAAATAAGGACCTGAAGTGAATATTATCTCAAATAAGGGCTTGAAGTGATTTATTAGTTTTTTTTTAAAGGCATCACTCACTTGTTACTATGGGTATATTAGTCTTTTAGTATTTTTTATTATTTATTATTTTCTTTTTTGATTTTTTTCAAAAATTTTAAAAAAGTAAACAAAAAAAAAAAACACAGGCGATTTGGGGGCGGCGGCCAATCGAGGGCGATGGTCGATGGAGGTTCGGCAACCGTCAACCTAGATTGGTCGAGGGTGGCGGCCCTCCCCCGGACTGATGCCAAAGCGTGATAGAAAGTATGGCTAAACAGAATAATCGAAACGATAACGAGGAACCACCGTTCACTCAGATGTGATTTTATCAAAATCAACGAAAATATCAATGTCTGTCATAAATTTTCCTTCCACGAACCCTGAACACCCTTATATAAAGTGCTAAACCTAATTGACCTAGGAAACACGAAATTACGAAAACGCCACTAGAATAAATTAAAGTAACAAAAAAATAAAATTGCAAAAAAAGCCTAAAACAAAAAATATGCAATATTACACAATCTTCGCAATATTTCGGAGATCGCGAGATTTATTTGCATCATTTTCCCCTACTAGGAAAAAGATTCGTCCTCGAATCTGCTTTTTCATCATTGACAATAATCTCCTCATCTCGACATAATCGCGTATTCTGCGAATTTTCTTTTTACGCTTTCTCTTTGATCTAAGAGGAGAATCCTGGAACCTCCCTCTACTTACTTCTGGGTAACTATAATTAGGACCTTCAGAATGCCTATTATACTCCTCCATTAAACTGACCACAGAGGTAGGTACCAGCGAATTTTGTGACGAACCCAAAATATCCTCATCAAAAGATATAACGATATAAGGATCTCTTCCGGATGGGATTTGCTCTATCAAAGTAATCTCCTCCCAAACCACTATTCTTGACACAACCACAAAGCACATACAATTCATGCACAAGTTTCTCAAGATCTCCACCAATATCTGCATCACACAAAAGATCACGATTGCCTTATATGCGCATAGTTCCCTAATGATCACAATAAACTTTTCCCAATATGAGATCGTATGTGGATGTTGTTACCTTACTCCACTGGAAAACTTCACCGTCATTAAATTGCAAAGTCAAAATATCGACAGGATCAAGCTTCTTTGTCTCAACGGAGCCAGGCAATTTCTTACGTCGCTTCACATATGGAAAACTCATCCCGACTGATCTTATAGAAGGGTCGATATCATTATCATCTTCAGATTCAGTAACGCAGAGGCATGCATCATCTGAAGAAGATGATCTGCGCAAATCAGACGCACTACTCTTGAAAGAACTAGATGACAAATATACCTTGTCTTCATGAAACCAGAACCCACCAAGGATCTTCTTCTCAAACTTGGCCACAGACAAATTCACATCCAACCTAATATCTTCATAAATCTTTCTAGACGCTACGCCTCGGTCAATGAGTTTTTCACCTTGCGCATAAATGCGCCCAATGCCTAACACATTATGATCGACCTCATCCATATCGACAAACTCATCGCCACCAAAATATTCAGTTTCAGGAACAGTTTCAGGAACAAAATTACCTCGATCCTCAGTGCTCCTCGAAACATCGGCCTTCTGCGCATCTTCACGAACCAAATCGACTATTTCCTTGAACGCGGCGAAATCCCAATCCTTCACCTAGTACGCTGGCATCCACGCCATCACCTGGGGAACGTCGCCAGGGGAAACTCGTCACCCATTGCCGACACGATGGCTTCTACCGTCCTGCCTGAATCCGCATCTTCTTGTTCTCCATCGGATTGATCGTAAACTGGAAGTCTATCTTCATCATAGACTGAATCTTCATAGGCCGGATTTGTATCAAAATTTGGATTTTCATAACAAATCAGATATTTATCAAAAATCAGATCTTGATCAAAGATCGGTTCTTGATCAACGATCGGATATTCATCGACAATCGAATTTTCATCGACGATCGGATATTGATCAACGATCGGATATTCATCAAAGATTGGATTTTCATCGACGATCGGATATTCATCGACGATCGGATCTTTTTTGGATGGAAAGTACAACCCCGGCAGCGCAAGTCGTCGCTCCCTATACATTCGCCTTTTTTGCACCCGCGCAAGTTGTCGCTTCAAATCCTAAAGTTGTCTTCTCAGCTCTTCGTTTTCTTTGTCTCGCAAGTCTCTCAGACGCGGCTGTTCATCTGCATCAAGAACGACTCCACGATCCCGGCCCCCACGAGCACGCTGTCTTTGACCACCTCGATTCCGTTCAGCCATTGATTTCAAGCAACCTGTGCTCTGATACCAAATGATGCCGAAGCATGATAGAAAGCAAGGCTAAACAGAAGAATCAAAACGATAATGAAGAACCATCGTTCACTCAGGTGTGATTTTATCAAAAATCAACGAAAATATCAATGTCTGTCATAAACTTCCCTTCCACGAACCCTAAACACCCTTATATAAAGTGCTAAACCTAATTGGCCTAGGAAACACGAAATTACGAAAATGCCACTAGAATAAATTAAAGTAACAAAAAAATAAAATTGCAAAAATGCCTAAACGAAAAAATACGCAATATTATGCAATCTTCGCAATATTTTGGAGATCACGAGATTTATTGGCATCACAGACCTTGGCGAGGGCCGGCAACCATCGCCCAGGTGTGGGAGAGGGTCGGGGCCCTTGACTCTAGGTAGCGCCGGCGCCGGCGCCGGCGCCGGCTCTTGGGCGAGGCGTCGGCGACCCCGCCGGATCGAGCCTCTGCCCTATCAGCATCGGGGCGACGGCCACAGGCAGGAGGGTAGCCCCCTCCCGCCTGTGTTTTCTTGTTTTGTTCTTTTTTTGTACTTTTTTATTTTTAATTTAATTTAACTTAAAATTAGGTCGATTTTGTATTTTAACGAAAATACTCCTGATCAGCCAGAATATTTAGCCAGTCAGAGAGGTGAGGCCCTTGTTTGAAACAGTTATGGCCACTTTATGCCCTTTTTGAGATAATTAAGGAACTTTAGACCATTATTTGAAACATAGACTACATCATACCCTTATTTGAAAAAATAAGAGCACTAGGGGCCCTTATTTGAAATTTTCTCGAATATATATAAGGAAAAAAATGAGATTAATGATATTTGACTTTTCACACATGGTCTCTAAATTTTTCGATTAGTTCAATTTATTTTATTAAGGGTTAACATCGCGACCCCTTTTTTGTGAACGAACGATGAACGGGCTAATGGATTGCCGATCGGGCCCCCACTCTGAAATGTGGATCGCAGGCCTTCTCGACGCGGGCCCTCCTAAGCCCATACCAAATCGTAACGGGAGTAATTTTGAGAATTTTTCGACGATAAGAGTCGATCGCTTTCGACTTTGGTGCGGTCGTGGTGGCATGTGTTATGTGTGCATGCATTTGGAGTCCCCATCAGTACTTCTTGGAAGGTGGACCGGAAACCTTGCTGATCGATTGGGAGAGATCGATCAGTTTTGCGAAACCAGAGATTTTGGGTTCGGAGACTTGGTTACGTTGGTGTCATTACCAACACCCTTTCGGTATCTAACATGAGTGATTTTCCTAACTTAGATTTCATGCAGGCGCGAATCCGGGTGAGGTAAGTCTAATTTGGGGTTTCATGCAGATCGGAAGACTAATCCTATCAGTCACATTCAATAAATCCAATCAGGTGCTCAAATGAATCAGTCAACGCACATCAATTCAAATCAATGGCCTTCTAGTTTAGTCTTAAGGGCTTAAAGAATGTGAGATTAAAGGTTAGGGGTAAAATGGTAAGATTTGGGGACGATTCACCCAAAGGACGAAATCATCATTTTTTGAAGGATTTGGAGGTCTAATTACCCAAAATAATCCATGGCTAGTTGATTGTGGTCATTTTTCTATTTTTGGGAATTTCTTGAAATTTTCTGAATTTTTACGATTTTTGGAAGACGATTCGCCAAAAGGGAGAAATCGTCATTTTTTTGGGATGATCGAGGATCAAGACACCTGAAATAGGTCTTGGCCAGTTGATTGTGACCATTTCCTATTTTCTGAAATTTTTGGGAAACAATTTTCCAAAATGGAAAAATCATCATTTTTGGAAAGATGGGGATTTGAAAGACCCAAAACATGTCATGGCTAATTGATTGTGGCTGTTTCCTATTTTCTGCAATTTTTATGAATTTTTCTAATTTTTTGTCAATTTTTTTTTATGATTTTTCCATTTTATATTGATTTTTTTTAAATTATTAAAAATATTTTCCGGACTGGGTCAAACCCAGCCCGCGCCTCTCGAGTGCCCGGCCCGACCGTAAGGGTCGGAAACGGGTCTAAAATGACTCCGTTTTGGATTTTCCGAAAATTTTTCTATTTTTTAATCATTTTTCTGAATTACCCGAAAATCTCGCATCAGACGCTCGAGGATGTGCCACGTGGCATCCCCTGGTGCGTCTGATTCTCTATTTATTAATCTGAATATAAAAGGGAAATCGAACGGTCCATAAGGAGCCACTTGGCAACCCGTCGACCGTCCGATTATTTTTTATTATTATCCGAAAATTATACTTTAAATTCTGAAAATCTTTTTAATCTAGGTCACGACTGTCGCGACCCGTTTTTCGTTTTCGGGCTAACGAATGGGCTAATGGATTGTCGAATAGGGCCCCCACTTTGAAATGTGGATCACGGGCTTTCTCGACGCGGGCCCTCCCAGACCCATACCAAATCGCGACGGAAGTTAATTTTACGGGGGTTTCGACGATAAGAGTCGATCGCATTCGACCTTGGTGTGGTCGTGGTGGCATGTGCTATGTGTGCATGCATTTGGAGTCGCCACCCGGTCCTTCTTGGAAGGTGAACCGGAAACCTCACTAATCGATTGGGAGAGATCGATCAGTTCTTCGGAACCAGAGATTTTGGGTTCGAGGACTTGGTTACGTTGGCGTCATTACCAACGCCCTTTCGGTACCTAACGCGAGTGATTTTCTTAACTAAGATTTCATGCAAGCGCAATTTTTGGGTGAGGTAAGTCTGATTCAAGGGGTTTCATGCAGATTGGAAGACTAGTCCTATCAAATCACAATCAATATAAGGAAAGCGCAATCAAGTGCATAAATGAACCACGTCAATGCACATCAAGTCAAGTCAAATCAATGGCCTCCTAGTATAGCCTTAAGGGCTTAGGGAATGTGTGATTAGGACCAAGGGTAGACTGAGAAGATTTGGGGACGATTTGCTCGAAGGGCGAAATCGTCAATTTTAGGGAGGTTTGGGAGTTGAAGTAAACAAAATAGGTCATGTCCAGTTGATCTTGGCCATTTCCTATTTTGGACATTTTTCTTGGATTTTTCGGGATTTCTCGAGAAACGATTTTCCTAAAGGGCAAAATCTTCATTTTTGAAAAGATCGAGATTCGAAAGACCAAAGATAGGTCTTGACCAGTTGGTTGTGGTCATTTCTCATTTTCTGAATTTTTTTGGAATTTTCAGGATTTCCTTGATTTTTTTGGAGACGATTTGCCTAAAGGGCAAAATCGTCATTTTTTAAAAGGGTCGGGTTTTAGAAGACCAAAAATAGGTCGTGGCCAGTTGACTATGGTCATTTCCTATTTTCTGGGATTTTTCTGAAATTTTATGAATTTCTTCAATTTTTGGAAGACGATTTGCTTAAAGGGCAAAATCGTCATTTTTGGAAAGAAGAAAGACCCAAAATAGGCCATGGCCAGTTGATTGTGGCATTTCCTATTTTTTTGGGATTTTTCGGGAATTCTTTAATTTTTGGGGAGACGATTTGCCGAGAGGGAAAAATCGTCATTTTGGAAAGATTAGGGTATGGAAGACCCAAAATAGGTCATGGCCAGTTGATTGTGGCCATTTCCTATTTTCTGGAATTTTCTTGAAATTTTGGAAGACGATTTACCAAAAGGGCAAAATCGTCATTTTGAAAATATTGGGCTGGAAAGACCTGGAATAAGTCATGGCCAGTTGATTGTGGCCTAGGGGTGAGCAAAAAAGACCGCCCGAACCGGGACCGCCCGGACCGGACCGGGACCGGTGGTCCGGTTCCCGGTTTTAGGGGGGTCCGGTTCGGTCCCCGGTTCCTGAAATTGGAACCGGTGACCGGGCGGTCCGGTTCTCGGTTCTAGGGACCGGTTCCGGAACCGGACCGCCCGGACCGCCTGATTTTTAATAAAAAAAAATATATGTTCACTTTTACTCACGTTTTAGATTCATTAGGGTTCCTTTGCCTCTCAGAGTCTCAGTCATCTCATTCTCCTCCTCTCTCACCCGTCTATGTCTGGCTACGCGAGCGTGAGCGAGATTAGGTGGAGGCCAAACCAGGCAAGAAGATCTCGATCGATTCAGTGATCTTGATTACTTCTCTCCCCCTGTCGGCAAAACACCTCCTTGCTCGCCTTTCTGTGAGAGTGTGAAATAGCACGGAGACGCCGCGAGGTGTAGATCGGAGCGCGAGAGATCCGGGGCCGTCAAGCTTCGTCCGCCTCTCGTCTCTGTTGAGATCTGTGTCTCCGGTGAAGTGCAGTTCGTCTCTTGTGAAATCTGTGTCTCCGGTGAAGTGCAGCTTCGTCCGCCTCTCGTCCCCAACGTTCTCGAGGTATCATCCTTTCTCTTTTCCCTTTCAATCCTTTCTCTTTTCCCTTTCAATCGTTAAAAGGAGTCGTCTTTCTTAGAAAATGGGTTCAAAGAACTTCCACGGAAGAGAAGAAGAGAGATCATTACTTGGGGTGAGAGACATCGCCGCACTAATTTCTGGACATAGCAGGCTTTATCTCTTGTGTGGATGCCCGAATCGCTTCATATATGTGGCCCAATTGTTTTCTTCCATCTTCTGGTTGCATTCTAATGCCCCTGGCAAAAACTGGAGAAAACAATGAGTTGCTGATGCACAGATTGCTGAGATGCCTTGGCAAAAGAATTTGTAAGCAAGAGGAATCTAAAGATCCAAGATCAAGAAGATTTTGCACACAGGATATGGTTCTGAAGGCAACGAACAGGGAGAAGGTAAAACCTTTTGGTTCAGTTTGTTTTCTGCAAACAAACATCTAGGCCACGTTTCTATCTTCTCATATTTTCAGAGGGACTAATATCATGTATGTTCTTTTTAGCATGTAGAGCAAGGAAAGCATCATTTTTTTTTCTGATGGGTATTTGGGTTACAGCTTTTAATGATTATGTTACTTTGTCAAATGTAGGAAATGGGAAACATTGAAGCTCTCTGCTTTCACTTGAAAGCTGGAGCTTTTCAGAGCATGCCAAAAATAAGGTTTCTCAAGTTGGACAATGCCAAATTTTTTGGAAATTTTGCAGGTGCCTTCCGAGCTTCCCAATAGGACGTTTGTGTACGCCGAGATGGTAAATTCCGTTCATTTTAGACTCTATCTGATGCATATCTCTGAAGGCTCATGTTTGTTTTGATAATCTTCGGAACCGTGTTTTTTAGTTTTCTGCAAGTAGGTGATCAGCTTGACTCTTTTGGTCTGAAGCATTGTGCTAAAACTTCAATCCAATTGACCGCCGTGATATTAATCCCTTTCATATTTGTACTGGACAAATCTGCTAATCCATTATGGTTGACATGAAGATATCGGTGGGTTTTGGCCTTTAAAGAAGTTGAAATCTTTGTGCAATTGTGCAATCCAATTGCATCAGAAGGGTAACTGAACTTGCAGGCATGCCACCAAGACCCAGTAGAGAGAAAGAGAGAGAGAAGCTGTGATTTAACCAAATAAATTTTAGTTATCAAACATTTATGCTGGAAATTGTGTACTTTGTTATGCTTGTAATACATTGCAATTGTGATATTTGTTTATCTGATGTAAATACGTCAGTTGTCTATTGCTGAGGATTTGTGCATATTAAATGGTCGCAGAAGAACTATTGCGGATTTTTCCATTTCTTCTGTGTTCTTTCCCACTTGTCACTGATATGTCAATGGCCCCTTAATTTCGTTTCCCTTTGTTTTGAACTGAGTAGTTTTAGAACCTTTAGAGAGATTCACTTTGAAATTTGCAGGCGGGCATCTTTCTGAGCTTCATTTAATGTATAGATGGACATAGTCATTTGGTTTTTTTTAATTAACTTCATAAAGTGCATTATCAGATCATGGATGATTGGATGGGACTCGTATGTATTTTACCTTGTGAATTATTGTAACTTGCAGAGGAATGGAAGATGCAGATGGAAAGAACTTGGATCGGCAGCTCTGTCTGTTAAATGGTTCCTGAGCAGATCAGACTCTTTCCTAAAGGGCAATGCCTACTTAATTATAGAAATTACCCCTTTGAGGATATTTGGCTGGCGACTCTGCACTGAGTGTTCGCAAGAATTTATTTGATTCCACTGCGATCAAATCAGTGAGGATTGGTTAAGGTTGTTCCTTCACCAGGTATCTTGCCCAAAAATGTTGTTTAGTCCGCAAGGGAGCAGCAGTTGTCCAAAAATGTTGTTTAGTCCGCAAGGGAGCAGCAGTTGCAAAAAGCAGAGTTCTCTGATGCAGTTGAGCATGCCGCGGTTTGGTTGTATGGCCTCATCTTTCCGTCAAAATATCATGGACGACCTATGAGTTTTGTCTGTTGAAATAATGGAGGGCTCGATTTCGTTGTACTAAATATAGTATTGCTGTGCAGGGGAACACAGGGGAACGTGTCGTGGACAACTTGGTCATCATTTTCCCTTTTCTTGCTTTAGGACGGTTCTGTGCTGGCTCTGCTTTATTTTACTACTAAAAATATATTTATTTCACAGATGATTGATTTAGCAAATATATTTTTTGGACAGCAAAATTATTTGATTGTACTAATGGTTCCTTGGAACCGGACCGGAACCGGACCGGACCGATGGTCCGGTCCGGTCCGGTTCGCGGTTCTCGGGGTGGCCGGTCCGGTCCACGGTTCCGAAAAATAGGAACCGAGACTATTGGTCCGGTTTCCGATTCTTGAGGGGAACCGGACCGGACCGGGAACCGCTCACCCCTATTGTGGCCATTTCCTATTTTCTGAATTTTTTGGAATTTTCTTGGAATTTGTGGGAGACGATTTGCCAAAAGGGCAAAATCGTCATTTTGAAAATATTGGGGTTCGAAAGACCAAAATAGGTAGGGATGTGCAAACTGGACCGGACAGGCCTGGACCGGCCCGGGACTGGCCCGGCCCGGGCGGGTTGGTCCGGTCCTTGAGGTTAGCGGTCCGGTCCCCGGTCCCAATAAACGGGACCGGTGACTGGGCGGTCCGGTCCCCGGGTTCCATGGTTTGGGACCGGACCGGCCCGGCCCGGACCGGACCGAAAATATTTTTTTAAAAAAATTAGTTTGATCATCCTAATGATTTGAAAATTTCGAGTCTCCTACAGTGAGTCTTTAGCTATTTTGGTTGCAGTGATTACATCTTTGATTGTTGTGGTGGTTGCATCTTTGATTGTGTTAATTGATTTTTTTTTTAGATCGGGCTCATTTGTTTAGGGAGATATCTTCTTTGAATTTTTCAAACAGATCCGAATTTTAGATAGTATTTTTTTCACATAAAATAAATGAAAAGAAAACCATGTAAAAAGAACTGAAAAGATAAAAATCTCATTGCATTGATATTAGATTTGCATTTGAAGATTAATTCATATACGTGTTTTTCGTCTTTTGTGGAATTTTATTAGTAATGAATTCCTTTGTAGAGATCAAAATTAGGATTAGACTTTGGACGTTTTTGTGGAATTTTATTATTAATGAAAAATCAACACAAGAGGAGGTCGAAGTCTAATTTTTTTTTCACCAAACTAATCTTTTTTATTATAGTTTTTATAAGCAGTTAGAATTAGCGGTCCTATTGGGCTGGGACCGAAATCGGCCCGGACCAGGACCGGCCCGGACCGCCGGTCTTGGTCCGGTCCGTGGTCCTGAAAATATGGGGACCGGACTACTGGTCCGGTCCCCGGTTCCATGCCTGGACCGGACCGGCCCGGACCATGCACACCCCTAAAAATAGGTCATGGCCAGTTGATTGTGGCCATTTCCTATTTTCTGGAATTTTTCAGAATTTATGCAATTTTTTGGGAGACAACACGCCTAAAGGGCAAAATCGTCATTTTTGGAAAGATTGGGGGGTGAAAGACCCAAAATATGTCATGGCCAATTGATTGTGGCCATTTCCTATTTTCTGGAATTTTTTAGAATTTTTTTAAATTTTTTTCAATTTTTATTTTTTAATTATTTTTTATTTTTTAATGAATTTTCGGATTTTTTTTTCAATTTTTTTTGAATTTTTATATATATATTATATTAAAAAAATATTTTCCGAACCGGGTCAAACTCGGCCCGCGCCTCTCGGGCACCCGGCCCGACCCTATGGGTCGAAAACCGGCCTAAAATGGTGCCGTTTTTGTTTTTTTCTAAATTTTCCCCTTTTTTTATTATTTTAAAACCATTTTCTAATTTATCCAAATTTTTTGAAAATTAAAACCAATCGGACGGTCCCCGCCTTGCCACGTGGCACTACCCTAGCCGCCGGATTAATTTAATTTTGAAAATGTCAGATGGCGACACGTGGCAGAATCCCACACGTCCGATCTATTTGATCTTGAAGCCATCAGATTGTGATACGTGGCGCATCTACAGCCGTCCGATCTAGGTTTTTTTTTAAAGCATCAGATCACGACATGTGGCACACCCACGGCCGTCCGATCTAGGTTTTTTTTTTTGAATTTTTGAAAATATTATTTATTATTATAAAATCATTTATTAATTTTGAAAATCCCCAGATCGCGACACGTGGCACCTCGCCCACCGTCCGATCTAGGGTTTTTTGATCTTTTTTTTTTAAAAGGAGCTCCCCGGCGGCTGACGTGGCGTGGCGCCTACGTGGCACGCCACGTCGGCGTTGACCGGTCAACTCCCTTGCCGGGGAAGAAGACCGGCGCCGTCGATTCCCGTCGGCGCCGTCGATTCCCGCCGGCGCCGTCGATTCCCGCCGGCGCCTCGCCGGAGCTTCGGTTCCGATGTAAAAACGTCGGTTCCGAAGTGCGATTTCGACAATAAACGATCCCCTATGCATCCCAGATCTACATACATAAAAAAAAAATGGCAAAATCACGTCGAAAAACGGCCGAACGGACCTCCCCCCGAACCAGCACCGGCAGAGAAATTTGCAGAAATTTTTTTTGCGACCAAGCTCGATTTTAGTCATTCTAAGAGCATCCAATGGAGGTTTAGGAGCTTACCTGAGGTTGCCTAGGCCTCGACGAGCGCCGGCCTCGCCGATGTGAACTCTCGGCTCGGCCCGAGCAAGGTGGAGCTCCGGTCATGGTTTCCGGCGCGGTTTCGATGCAAAATAAAGAGCAAGCCGGGCTTAGAGATAGTTCTAATGGAGTTTAAATGTCATACTCGCAACGATAGAGCTCGGGGACGGCACGACCGAGAGCCAAAACTTTAAATGTTCATTCAGGCATTTCGTCGAACAGCTTGTAGGCACGCAAGAAATGGAGGTCGGGAGAAGAGACCGACCTGTCCGTGGCTTGTCGACGACCACCGAGCCCTCGGTGATGATTGGTTTCAGTCGCTGGAGGTCCGAGGATGCTCCTTCATGCTCTGGCTTGGCTCGAGCTCCTCCCTTTCTCTCTCGGTTTTTCTTGAAACCGTGAATGAAAAATCCCCCTCCTCTCTCTCACGGCCGAATGGCCTTTATCATCCAAGGCTGCCTGGGATCCCTCCAGAGGACAACCACGCACTCCCTCGCCCTGCAAAAGTCTGTCAGCCCCCAGCGTTGGTCGACCGACCGCTCCCTTGTCCTCTGCCGATCCCCTGCGTTTTTTTCCTTTTTGGTACTGTACGTGGGGGGAACGCAGGTCTGCAACGTTGGTTGCATACCCGGTTCGGTCGGGTCGGGTCGGGTCCGACCCGACCGATCCGGTTGTCAATTTCCGCCTAATTGAACCCCTAATTGACATTTTTTTCATGAAATTGACCCCAAAACCGGACTCCTCGATGTGTTTTCCATCTAAAATGAGTGTTTTCGCGAACAATTGAATTGGAATTTGGCGAAAACCCCAAATTACGCCAAGAATCCAAAATTGATTTTCGCCTAATCGAGGGCCCAAACGACCAAATCAGTCCAAATGGAGGCAACCAATGGATTCGGCATGACGCAAAATATAGGGTAGGGGTGTTTGATTTTCATGGGTGTCCCTAGAGAGAATTTAATTTTAAGATTCGCGAAACCGGAAACTAAATCGCAAAGAAATTTGTGCAATTAGGTCCTTTTCATCAAAATTGATCAAATTGAAGGCCTAATTGACCCAATAGCACTTCGAGGCCCTAGATTATAATATCACGGCTTATGAAAAGTGGAAATTAAAAATTAAGGGACTCAAAAGGTAATTTTTAAGCTCGATTCGGGTTTATGTTTGTGAAGCAACATACATAGTTACCCGAGTCGAATTTTCGAGATTTAATAAGACCAACTTGAAAAGGGAATTAAAATAAAATTATTGACTATTTTTGTGCATTTTTATGACCACGAATGGTATTTTTCTGAATTTTTGGGTATTTTTATGATTAAATAAATTCGAACAAATACTAAAAATTACGAAAAATATTTTTTGTTCAAAATTGGTTACTAAGGCTCCGCCAAGGCTTCCAAAGTTGATTTTATAATTTTATGATTTTTTTGTTATTTTTAATTAATTTTAAAAGTAAAATCAAAATAAAAGATGATTAAAAGTCAGGTGTCAACAACGACACATGGCTCAATCTACACCGTCGGAGCTAGATTTTTTAAGGAGTCGGCCCCACCTTGCCGACGTGGCCACCTACATGGCGTGCCACGTCGGTGCTAACCGGTCAACTCAAGACAACACGCCGGCGCCTCGCCAGAACTTAGGTTCCGACATAGAAACATCACCGAAGTTTCGCGATGTCGATACCAAATCAACCCCCTCGACTCCCACATCAACATACGTGCATTTTTCAGCCAAAAAAAGACAACAAAAATGTCGGAACCGATTGGCAACAGTGACGGTTTCGGCAAGGATTTTCACTACGAATTTTTTTTAACTAAAATCGATTTCAATCAGTCAAATCACACCCAAATGGGTTGAGAAGACTTACCTGAGCTCGCTTAGAGCTTGATATCTACCGGTGAAGCCCATACGAACGCTCGACTCGAGCCGGACACCATGGGAGATCTAGTGAAGGTTTTCGGCTCAATCCAATGCAAAACAAAGACATAAGGAGGCTTAGCATTTATTATAAGGAGAGTTTAAGATAAGTCGCAAGAATGGCTTGGATAGCACACGACCAGGAGCTAGAACTTGTAAATGGTTCAGACGGCATTTCGTCGAGCATGTCGTAGGCGTGCGAAAAAACAGTACTCTAATCGGAGATGATGGCTCAACTAGCAAAATCGAAGCAAACCAAGACCCGAGGACGACTAAAAGGACTTAGACAAACGTCGAAATGGATTTGTTTTGGTCCCGTTTGGCAAAAACCGAACGGAGCCTACCCTCACAGACTAAACCGAGAACAGAGGAAGGTAGGGGAAGCTAAGGTCGGGGATGTACTCACCGTTTTTTTTTTCCTTGACGATGAGTGTGGATTCAGTGATGATAAACTTGTGTCCTGAAGCTTTGAATTGATGGCTTGAGTGCAAATGGCAGCCGAACACTCCTCTCCCAGCTCACCTTCAATCTCAACCGGGTATGCTCCGTTTTCGAGCAACCAAAGCTCCATGCGAGTTCCCCTGTTTTTCACACGGCCATGGCCGAGTTCACTCTTTTTCTCCAGCTCTCTTCTTCTCGCTCAATGTGTGTGTCTCTGTGTGTTTCCCTCGACGAAGAGAATGGCCCCTGTGAGAATTCATGGCCGACTGCTCTCTCTCCCTCTCCCTTTTGCGAGCACGCCTCCTTCTCCTCGCAAGAGCTCTCCTCTGCCCTCTTTATCCCTGGAGCATCCCTGGGTCGGAGAGGATGCTCATGCTCTCCATCTCCTCTTAAAAGGAGGTCATCTCCTCCAGTTTTTGTCGTGAGCACCATTTGCGTTTTTTTGTACTGCTCCTGCTCTGTTTCTGCTTCTTTGGTACGTGAGCAGGTTCTGTCTCTTGAGTGTAGACCCGGCTCAGCAGGATCGAGTCGGGTCCAACCCGGTTGATCCTGTTCCTTATTTTTTGTCAGATTAAGCCTCTAATTGATCATTTTTCATGAAATTGATGTCAAAACCGGACTCCTCAAAATGTTTTCCATCTAAAACTGATATTTTCGCGAACAAATGAATTAGAATTTAATGAAAAGCCCAAATTGTGCATAGGATCCGAAGATGATTTTTGCTTAATCGAAGGCTCAAAAGATCAAATCAGTCCAAATTGAGGTCACCAATGGATCCGAGGTGACGAAAAGTATAGGACAAAAGGTCTTTACTTTCATAGGTGTCCCTTGAAAAATTTTAATTTCAAGATTAGCGAAATCGGGGACTAAATTGAAAGAAAATTGTGCAATTAAGCCCTTTATGTCAAAATTGAAGAAATTAGAGGGTAAATTGATCCAATTGCATTTCAAGGCCCTAGATATCAATGTCATAGCTTATGAAAAGTGAGAATTGAAAATTAAAAGAGTCGAAAAGGAATTTTTATGCTCGATTCGGATTTATGTTCGTGAAGAAACGTAGTGACCCAAGTCAATTTTCAAGATTTTAAGTGACCAAATTAAATAGGGAATTAAAATAAAAATATGTATTAATTTTTTGTATTTTTAAAACCACGAATGGTATTTTTATGATTTTTTGGGTATTTTTATAATTAAATAAATTCAAAAAAAAATATTAAAAATTGCAAAAAAAAATGTCCAAAATTGGTTCATAAGGCTAGGCCAAGTCCTCCAAAGCTGATCTCGCAAATTTTATGATTTTTTGGCTATTTTTAAATTAATTTTGAAACTAAAATCTAAATAAAAGATGATTAAAAATCAAGTGTCAATAGTTTTTTTTTTATAACCAAGGTGTCCGAGGCCAACTTGCACGCACCTCGACTATTCCTCGGGGGAGACTAGCACAGTAACCCACCGCCATGGCCCCTGACTTAAATCACAGGTGCTCATATGGGGAATCGAATCTGGGACCAGTGCGCATAATCACACAATTCCAAGTACGCCCTAACCAACTGAGCTACCCATGGGTGGGGTAATACCACTAAAAACCTCAAATTGGTACATCTATGACAAATTTGCCCCAAACTATTTTTTTTACCATGAAAAATTCCAAATCAGTACATCTATGATAAATTTATACCAAAGTGGTACAACTGCGATAAATTTACCCTCAGTTAATTTTCGTTAAATTTTACTGTCAAATCGCTGAGTTTAATGACAAGTGGCAAATGTTGAGTGTACACGTTACCCTATATTTGCTACATGTGTATCAATTTGAAATTTTTGTGGTATTGACTCAATTTAACGGAAACCAACAGAGGGTTAATTTTTCATATGTATACCAGTTTGGGATTTTTGTGGTAAAAAAATAGTTTGAGGTAAATTTATTACATTCGTACCAATTTAGAGTTTTTGGTAGTCAAAAAAATAGTTTGAGGTAAATTTATCATATGTGTACCAGTTTGAAATTTTTCGTGGTATTAACCCTTTTATTAATTCTTAGTACATGTTCAATATGGTTATTGGATTAAATGAAAATATTTCAATATGGCCCGTGAATTTTTTGTACATGTTTAATTTTAATTATTGGACTATGTGAAAACGTTCAATATTGTCTATGAACTTGAATTAATAAAATGACAACATTGAACATTTTTATATAGTTCACAGACTATATTGAACATGCACCAAAAGTTAAGAAACTACATCAAGCAAATGAAAAGTTCAGGGACGACATTGCATATTGCACTAAAATTGAGGAAAATAAAAGTTTAGAGATCACATTGCATGTCGAACCAAAATTTGAGAACTATTTTGCCATTATCTCGAATAATTAGAAAAAATTACCAAAAAATCCTAAAACTATTTTGCAATTGTGCTAATTCAGTCATATAACTTTTTCTCAATTCAGTCTGCCAGTCTAATTTTGATCGAAAATCATTGTCGTGGACATTGGCGAGCGAAGCCGACGAGGGCATCCGAGCCCTAAGCCAAGGATTAAAAAAAAGAAAAAAAAATACAAGAATACTCATAATATTATTAAATTTGTCTACATCAGTGCTGGTCGTACCACGTAAGACAGACGGCATTCATGTTAGCGATTTCCGGCCAAAATTGGCCGGACGGACTCAATTGATACAAATGCAAAACGTTTAGGATTGAATTGGTATCAAAAAAGGTTTAGAATTAAAGTGACATAATTACACTAAATTTACAAATTTTTTTATATAAATTCCCTCGAATATTTAACAACGAAACTCTCCTTCGAAAACAAATCTCTTCCACTTTCAGATATTTCTGAACATCTCTTCTGAAATTCCTGAAAAAAGTCTCCGAGATCACAAATTTAAATACCCATAATTTGCAACAGCGCATACAACGGTTCACTGTTCAAGATACAATACCATTGCGAGTGGCGACTATAGGGTCCATCCGTTTATCGTCTTCACCAAATCAATCTGATTCTGATGTACAAAGAATCGCGCGTGAACAAAAGTCGTCTTCGTACTCTATAATTTCACCTTACGTTTGTTAAGAAAGCGTTGATGAAATGTTACCCGCCCACAGCTGTTATCGATGCCCACCGGATCCAAAAGCACGACGAAGAAAGTATGGTTTTCTCATACTGGAAGCATGGTTTTCGCATACTGGAAGCGCATTGCTCCTCAAGCTCAAATGGTACTTAAACTTTCGTGAAAGCCTGCTTCCGACCACCGTGTCCGAGCAGATGCTCCGATTAAACTCGATTGTCGGAATCATGATACATGCACAATATTTCTTTTTTCCGAGTAAGATCTAGGAAAGCTTGACCCTACAATAATTAGCTACGTGCAATCAGGTACAGTCGATGTGACATGTAGCAGTGTTTTCCTCGTCCACATGCTTCACTACGTGTTTCCTGTCTCACCTAGGACCACACTATTTTAGCTTCTTGCCAATAGAGCACGTACTTGGCTTATACTTCCACAAAAACAACAAATGTTGGATGACCACAGAGCAGTCTCGCCCAGACTGATCACAAGCAGCCCGTTTCAACCGAGATCTTGGACAAACTTTGAGACCAAATGGATGGATCCATTCCAAAAGAAAGAGCGAAAGGTCGCAAGGATACATGCCTGGAGAAAAGGGTCTTAAAACATCCTCTCTGTCGAATGATATTTTCTTGGTTTTAGTATGCTAAAACCAACTACAACAGAATGAACCACTCGAAACATGCAGATGATCCTGGTCTTGAGAAATGGTGCCGGAATTGGAGCCGCAGGAGGGGAAAGAAAGAAAGGAAAATAAACTAGAAGCTCTTATTTTTGCTACTCCGAAATTTGCCGCAGAACCCACCAGACAATGCACGTTTCAAACGCCATCCTTACTTAGCTTTTGGAATATCAAGATCCTTGAATATTGGGCTGTCAACTCCGACTCCCATCTCGTGCAGACCGTTATCCACATAAAGGATAGTGCCGGTGATGGCAGATGCCAAAGGCGATGCCAGGAATGCAGCAGCATTTCCCACCTCCTCTGTGTTGATTGAAAAGAAGCCGAGGAACAGGAATTAGAAATTGCAGTCAGACCGGTTTTCCAGGCCATACTTGCATTTAAGAATTTTTAATTAAAAAATGAATAAAATGCTTGATTGCTTCATGAACATTGTTAACATCAGTGTAGCACAAACAAAAAGTACCAACTGTGGTAGCAGTGCATGACTCACCAGCAGCTAGTTCTTTCTGCAAGGGTGCATTTTCTATAGAGTAGTTGATCATCATCTCAATAAAACCAATTGCTTTTGCAGCACGACTTCTCAATGGACCTGTTGATATTTTGCACCGCGATCATCATTGAGATAATATTATCGGGAACAAAGAAAGTGAGATCTGCTGGAAAAGCTACAAACTGTACCTGCAGAAATTGTGTTCACTCTTACTTTATGTTTTCTCCCCGCTTCAAATGCCAGCACCTGCAGTAATCAAGTGGGATGAGAAGCGGGCATTAGAGTCATATGATAAGCTATTGATCCAAAATCCGCAGATCCCAGTATAGATCCATTGAGGAGGGCGAGGAGAAGAAGCACGTCATGTGGGAAAAGGACAAAAGGAGAAAAAGGACCTACTCGCGTGTCACTCTCTAGAGCAGCTTTTGCTGAACTCATGCCTCCTCCATAACTGCAATAGTAAATAAGTCAGCTAGAAATCTCATTGACAGGACTGCACCTAAATGCAGCATAAGAAGAACATATACCCAGGGATGATCCTCTCTGATGCAATGTATGTCAAAGAGATGGAAGAACCACCTGTAAGATAAACATACCAGTTAGCAAGACTGACTGGTGCATCTCTAGGAGATATGACAGTGAAAGCAGGTCCAAAATTTAAAGGAGCAAAACAGTACAAAAGTAAGGTAAGAAAGTTGCCTGGATTCATAATTGGAACAAAGTGCTGGAGCAAAGATACAAAAGAGTAGCTCGATGCAGAAATAGCAGAAACATAACCATGTCTTGTTGTTTGCAGCAGAGGTTTACTGACCTGCAATAGAGGAACATAGCATTTAAACCATAGTCATCAGTAAGCAGTAGCAGGGAATAGGAAAAAATTAGATTAAAAATGCTTAACCTCAGGCCCATTAGCAAGTGAGTGCACAAGGATGTCAATACTTCCAAAATCCTGCTTGACAGATTCAGCAACTTCCTGAAAGAACGTTACCAAATGAGTTGGAATGGTTAATGCCGGAATGCAACTAGATCTGAAGTTAACATGAAAGACGATCCGTTTGTTGATAGGTGAACAGGAAAGATGTTCATGGGAGTACTAAAAGCAAAATAAGCCTCGTATTAATTTCAAATTGAAGGTCCATAACCCTGAAAAATTAGATAAATCAGCATATAGCTAGACGCTCGGAGATAAGCCTCAGCATGGTCGTTAGATGGGGTGATTGGGAAAAGTTCCTGTTTACCAAGAAAGCCATAACCAGTTCAGTCTCCAAGAAGTTTCCCGCCGAGGAATCACTCAATTTGTAAAATATGGACGAAACAAGAGAAAAAAATTAAGGGAGATATTCTTACCCAAAAAAAAAAAATTAAGGGAGATACTATTTCTTATTCTATTTTTCCTTACCCAAAAAAATATTAAGGGAGACATCCTACTCTTTAGGAGAGAAGAGAAGGTCATAATCTAAATCGTTCCTGGAGTTATCTCCAGTATCTGTTATCAGTTAAAGCAGTTCGATTCTTCCCTATCTCAAAGCACTAGAGTGTTTTTTTTCCTCAAATAGCATGTCAACAAGCAGAAAAATACTCAACAGCTTTATGTTACAGGTTCCAACTAGAACTGGAATTTGGAAGAGGATATACCTGGACAGTCCATTTTGCAGAACCTGCGTAGCGCTTATTTGTCCTAATCTGGGGATCACCACAAAAAAGAGCGTATTAATGGCACAATTTCACATACGTAAGCAATTTGTGGGAACTCCAAATGAGCAATTACATCTTCAGGAACATCCTCAGGATTGTCAAAAACCGCATCCAGTGGATAAACTTTGGTGATTTCCATTAAGGAACCATCTGGCAATCTAAAAGTAACAATACAACAAATAAGCTTAATCAGATACGACTGAAGACAAACTAATACTGAAAGCACAAAAGGGTCGCTTACACTCGTGATTCATCAAATTTCCCACGCCTTAGACTGCTCTCAAAAATATTAAGTGCCTGCAAATACGCATCATCATGTTCGGGTACTAAAAGAATTTGGAACAAAACAGGGACAGATGGCATGGAAACGTGATCTACGTATAAAATCCACATACCGGAACCCATGTACCAAGAAGAATTTCGGCACCAGCAGCGGCAAGAGATTTTGCTATTGCCCAACCATATCCATTGTCATCGGCAACACCAGCAATGAAAGCTCTCTTGCCTGCAAAAGTAATGATGCCATTAGGAAAAACTCTGGTACCTACGCTCCTTTTTATTTTATTTTTTATTTTTTATTTTCTTTGTGGCCAGAAGCCAAGCACTCGAAGTTGATGGTTGTCTGTTTGTACTAAGCCAATAATTCAGCTGGTCTCAGGTCTTCTTTCACATAAAAACGAAAAGGAGCGGGGAAAAAGATGCAAGACCTCTTAAGTCAATAGGCAATCCCGGTAAAGGGGTGCTTTCATTTGCACGGGACATTGCTCTAGTAACGACCCCCCTGACCGTTACAGCCTTCGACGCGTGCTTCTGTAAGAACGAGTCCCTGGAGGAGATGCGAGCAGAGCTTGTGAGCTTCGCCCAAGACGCTTCTCTCTGTTCTGCAGCCAAAAATGCTACACATGGCTTGACCGATGATCTACTGAGAGCGACGTCCTGCTTCAGCGAAGCCATGTGCGTCCTAGGAGTCGCAGTCGCGGCCATATCTCCGGCAAATCAAATTCACAACAAATCGAGCAAATTTCCTGCGTACATTTCGCGAGATTCATTCAAAATGACATCTTTCCACCAGTTAGTTGCGTGAAAAACACAAGCACCTGGCATGCAGTGCAGAAATCCCAACATCGTCTAGACCAACACAAAACACGCACTACACAACGCCCTAAGTTACAAGTTCAAGACGCACGCAAAGCCATCGCATCTCACCAGTGCCCGTGCGAAGACACAACGGATCAGACCCGAAAATCAGTGAGCAGCCGGAGCTTCGATTGGGAGATGGGAGACTCCCCTGAGCGATGGCGAGATCAGAGCCGGAGAGAACAATGTCCGAGAGAGAGGTGGAAAAGGCGGGTCGGCCTGCGACGGGGAGTAAATAGAGGGAGAGCGAAGAGGTTTCGATGAAATCGAAGCTGGGTTTTTTTGGCCGGTGGTTCGCGTCTGTTGGGAAACTTTGTAATTGCCGAAAGGCAAAGAGAAAACAGAGTCCTTAGAAATACCTAAACGAAAATAATTAGGAAAAATCCCCCCCCCCCCCCCCCCCCCCCCTAAAAAAAAAAAAACTTTAAATGACTAGAGTAGACTTCATTTCAAATAATATTATAAAGTGCCGTCATTGTCTCAAAAAACGACTTGAAGTGGCTATGGTTGTTTTAAATAAGGGCTTCACCTCGCCCCTGACCAAATTTTTCAATCGATCAAGAACATTTTCGTAAAAAAAATAAATTTAAGCTTATTTTTTGTTAAATTAAATTAAAACAAAAAAAATAAAAAATAAAAAAACAAAGGCGAACTGACCTCCCGCCTCTGGCCGCCGCTCCACCACCAATAGGGCAGCGACTACTGTCGTTGGGGTCGCCGGTGCCCCGACGACGACCCATGACCCCACCGACCAGAGACGAGGGGTTGCTGGCCCTCGCCTAGGTTGGGCCGATGGCCGCGGCTGTCGATCGTGACTGATGGTGACGCCATCTACTTTTGTTCGGTCCTGGCCAATGGCCGCAGCCCTCTTTCGGCTTATGCAAGGGTCGCCGGTCCTCGTTGAGGTATCGGCAACCCTAACGGTGGTAGTCGCCACCCCACCTGTGGTGGGGGGCGGCCACAAGTGGGTGGTCAATACTCCACGCCCATCTGTTTCTTTTTTCTTTTTACTTTTTTTTTCAAAATCTCTAAAAAAAAAGTTAAAATAATAAAAGACTAAAATGTCCTTAACTAAAGTGATTGATGCTATTATTTTAGATTAATATATTCACTTCGGACTCTTATTTGAGAAGTATTATGTCTACTTAGGAGGTGGTTTTGCAAACACTAAAAAAAGAAAAAGAAAAAAGGGGGTCTGAATTTTCAAAGTCTCCCTCTGCTCATCCTCCAGGTTGAGGTAGAGGTAATTTGGTTAACCCCTCCTCCGGTCCTCCCTCCATCGAGCCTCAGGGGTCGACTCCTATGTCAACCAGACGTCTCGCTTATTTCGCATGGTTCTATTTCGACCCATTGGATAGTTGATTCGTTCGGTTCGCAAGCTTTCTCGTGTCAATCGACCGATCCAGTTGTCGGATCAAGTGTAAAGTACTTCGGACTTAAATTTACAGTGCTTTCCCTCAAAAGTAATTTCTAGAAAATGTCTGTCACATGTAAATGGAGCCCAACTCGACAACCATCGACCGAACGCATCGTGGGAATTCATGGATTTAGTCGAAGACGAGGTTCGGTCTCGACTCGACGACCCTCTTTCGTTTTAGATGGATTCTTTCGTTTGAGCTCTTTCGTTCCAAATATTTGAGCAGTCGAACAGCTCACGCATCCCCACCTTGCTGGCTCGACAATGTCAAAATTGTTTGATGTTATATGGTTCGCTCTTGGGTTTAGCCCAATTACTTGGGCCCAGAGATTTCATAAGGCCTCATTTGAGCCTCTTAGGTCCACTGGCGAATATACTTTGCAGCCCTTTTTTAGTTTCCTTATGATTCTGTCGGTATTGCTAGGGATGACCAAGACGGATCGATCGAATCGAAAACCGCCTAGACCGGATTCTTGGACCATAAAATCAGAACTGAGTGATTTTTGGTTTGGTTCGGTCCGATTCTTGGATCCATAAAATTAGAACTAGTGATTTTTGGTCTGGTTCCTGATTCAATGGGGAACCGAATTATGCGCAAATGATCGATATTTTTTTTTATTTTTAATTGATATATTAAAATTTATTTTGGGATTTTAGTAGGTAAATTAACACGATCATGTTGCTTGCCTCTACTAATAAACTAATGGTTCCATTTGACCACCTAGGAACCGGATTGGACAATCTGATCCTAAGATCATCCGATATGGTTCTCAATTCTCGGGTGGGATGAGACTAGACCAGATCGAAAATCGATCACCCATATATTTTACAATCTATCTAAATTCAATTCATTGTTTTATAATGCGACGACATTTCTTCGTCATAGATTAATAGGTGTATCTTTTTCTTGTTTTGTCCTAGCATCTAATGATCTCGAAAGGAAAATTATGACCGAGAAAATCACGTATTCTGATGGGCTTCTTTCACCGATCCATGGCATGCTTGATTTTTCCCCGAGCTCCTCTAAGTCAGCTGGAGCCTTCGATGGACTATAGAGAATCATGTGTCACAAATAAAAGGGAAAATTAGCAAAAATGTTACAAACTTATTGCAATTATTACAATTCAGTCCTAAATCTCTTTTCACCGGTTGCGTTTTAAATCTTTAGTACGTGCCAATTTAATCCATCCGACCAACTTTGGCCGATCAGTGCTGACGATAAAATTTTTCATAGTACTTAACTTGTTTAAAAAGTTTAGTTATTTTTTTTCTTCTCCTTCTTTCTCTCGTCGACCAGCCAGAGATGAGGTCCGGTGAGGTCAAGCCTCACCATGGCTGAGCGAGGTCGATATCTCCATCCCCAATGGCTAATCGCCAATTCGGCGATTGGCTGGAGCTAGAAGGAGAAGAAAATAAAAATTTTAATTACTAAAAATTATTCATGTCAGCATCGGCCAGCCAAAATTGATCGGAATGACTAAATTGACATAAATGCAAAAATTTTAAGACTCAATTGGCAAAAAAGAAAAAAAGGTTTAGAGCTGAATCGTTAAATTGCAATAAATTTAGAAATTTTTTGGCAAAAAATTTAGGACTCTTTTAGGCTTGACATGGAGAGAATTTTCCAATACTCGAGTCCATAAACAAGGGAAGAGTGACACAGGACCAGATTCTCCCAATCACTGTCTAAGGATTTAGAGAAAGTAAATGGGTTAAAGTAGTGTCCAAAAAAGTGATGCTAAAACATGTCGAAAGCTTCACTTCATCCCCTCCATTTTACGGAAAGTGTTTTTCTCTGCGCATGAGATGGCTTTTGACGACCCACCAAATTTGAGATTCTTGTTGTTCCAAAGCGAAATTGTTGCGATCCAAAGCTTATCCACAAAAGAACCTTATTCCACTTAAGCTTTTTGCCCACGTTTACCTTTCGCTCTTCATGCATTAAGATGAAACGGCAGTCCCATGATGTTCGGATAGACAGATTCTTGGATCATAACGTGTCGCAACTCATTGTATAACACGTACAAAACTTAAAAGCTTTACGATCACGAGTAATATTTTACTCTTTTTCTGCTCCGACGGCTAGCAACGAGATGGAATAGGGATCTGTTCTCCAAGAACCTTTAGAAACGTACCAAGATCGACACCCTTGCGTAGGAAAGTAAGTGTAGGATGCTAATTAAAGAGTTAATACCTACACCACTACTTTCTTTGGCGACGTAAAATACTTTGGGTGCGTTTGGAAAGACTTTTGGGGAAAGTCATTGGGAAAATGCAAATACCTTTAGGCTAAAGGGATTTGGTGAAATGCAAATACTGTTTGATAAGTTGTAACTTAAAAGCCCGTTACAAAGTAACTTTGGGTAAAATAGTGTTTGGATCAATTATACTTGCAAGGCACTTTCAGATACCCAAATCTCCAAAATTACGTCCAACTCCCTCAGCAGCCCCTTCTGCCCCTTCGATGCGAAGGTCAAACCGTAATTGAATTACGGATCATCCGATGCCCCGCTTCTCTTCTTTCCCTCATCATCGCTCGAATTGGACGTGAACTCAAGGCTGAATTTACCATACTCCCTCATAGGGGTGTGCATGGTCCGGGCCGGTCCCGGCATGAACCCGAGGACCGGACCAATAGTCCGGTCCCCATACTTTCGGGACCATGGACCGGACCGGGACCGAACAGGACCAGGACCGTCGGTCCGGTCCGGTCCCAGTCCGGTCCTGGTCCCGGCCCAATCACTACAAAGCCTACTACTATATTTTTATTCTTCCTCCAGCTGACCGCCAAGCCCAGCGACCAACCAGAGGTGGGGGCGAGCTTCGTTGGCCCTCATCTTGGCTGAAAGAAGATGAAAATAAAAGAACAAAGAGAGAAAAAAAAAGGAAAAAACAAATCCCAGAAAATATTAAAATATATTAAACGGCTATTGTATTCCACATTGGGGCTCGACAACTTGAGTCACCGAATGCCAAAACACTACTAGGATAGCAAACTGAACGCCATATGAATGCTGGGCCAGTCCGGGATTATTCTTACTCTTGAGAGTGAAGGGGATTCTATTTTGTTTTCAATTTCTTTTGTAATTGTATATATTTATATATATAAAAAATTATATATTATTGGCGGTCCGGTCCGGTCCCAACACAAGAACCCGAGGACCGGACCGCCCAGTCACCGGTCCCATTTATTGGGACCGAGGACCAACCCATCCACCTCAAGGACCGGACCAACCCGCCCGGTCCGGGCCGGTCCGGTCCAGTTTGCACACCCCTACTCCCTCAGCAGCCCCTTCTGCCCCTTCGATGCGAAGAAGGGGGAAGCTAAGGATCCCACGAGCTGGATTCGCGAGCGAGGGCGATCGGATAGAAAGATCTTGGTACCAAACCCCCACGAAGAACCCCCCCTCGGTCCGACTCTCATGGTCGACCTCCCCCTACGGCGACGCCGCGACCGTCGAAGCCTACAAATCTCGCGGTTCCAGACCTTCGTCTCCGAGCGAAATTCGTCCTCCGGGTCGGACGACTCGACCACGGCGAGGCCGGGTTCGTCCCCGACGAGCTCGATGGGCTGGATCTGAGGAGCGAGCGGATCGAGAATCGCGCTACGGTTTAAGAGTGCCTCTACAGAATCGGGATCGTCCCCGACGAGTTCGATGGGCGGGAGCTGCCTCGCCTGGGTTTGGCGCCAGCAACCCAGATCTGACCACTGACCAGGGTCGCCTCGCTTGGGTTTCGCCGGTTGCGCTCGCCGGAGGTCGTGCGACGAACTGGAGCTGCCTCTCCTAGGTTTGGCGTCGGCGACCCAGATCTGACCGCACGACCTTCGTGAGGGCTGTGCTCGCCGGAGGTCATGTGACCCCTCGCGGCGGTCATGCGAGCCCATGCGACGGTCGTCGGGTTGCGCGATGACGTCGGGTCCCCTCCAGCCGGTCGTCGGCCACGCGGCCGAGGTGCAAGCGAAGAAGACGAACAGTAGGCGAAGACAAAGAACAAGCGAAGAAGACGAAGGGCAAACCTGGAATAATAAAACAATTTTGAGGTCAAAAACGACAAACAAAAAAAATGAACAGTATCATCATGTTGTATGCCGAGAATGCTGAAAGCCAAGGCTGCCTTGAGCTTTCAGCCTTTAGAAGGCCGAATTTTGCCCAAAGGTGCTTTGAAAAAATTTACCAAACGTAAAGACTTTGGCCCAAGGAGCTTTGGGTATCCAAAGCCCCTTGGGAAAGCTGGTGCCAAACGCACACTTTATAGGTCACACGTAGAGCTGTGCTAGAAATCTGGTTTGAACATTAATGAACAACAATGGAAAAATTGTCAAAAAAAAAATCCTAAATCTTTTGTAATCTGCCAATTTAGTCTTAATTTTTTTTTATGAATTCAGTTCTAAACATTTTGCATGTGTGCCAATTCAGTCCTTCCGATCAATTTTTACCTGAAGCTGCTAACGTGGCACGGCCGACGATGACGTTGCAGTTTTTAATAATTTTTTTCAAATTTTTATATTTTATATGTTTTTTCTTTTCTTTCTCTTTATTTTTTTTCTTCTCTTCTTCCTTAGCCGGTCGCCGACCAAAGATCGGTCAGAGGTGTAGACTGGCGAGGTAAGCCTTGCCGATCACTGGACACAGGCAGATTCGCTCTCTATTAAGACCGACCCGCCCACCAAACTCAAGTTCCACCTCCTTTGCAACAACCTCTTGAAATCGGACTTCTTGGCCAGCCTCCTCCGACGACTATCCTCGACCTCTTAGAGGTCCAAGAGAGTTCTCTATTGAGTCTGATCCTCAACAAGAGCAAGACAAGCAAATTTTGCGCCCCAGCCAGTCGTTTGACTGGAATGAGACTGAGCCACCCACGACGAGGTTAAACTCACACGGGGCAGCAAGGGCGAGCCTCGCCCAAGCGATAGTGAGGCCAGACCTTGCTAGCCCACACCTATGGCCAAAAACCGGCTAAGGGAGAAGAGAAGAAAAGAAAAAGAAAGGAAAAAGAAAAGAAAAATTAAATAAATAAATTCAAAAAAATTAAATTTATTATCATAAATGGTCACGTCAACGTTGGCCATGCCACGTCGGCGTCGGCAGTGCCACAGCAGCTATTATCTGCCAAAATTGACCAGAAGGACTAAATTAGCACACTTGTAAAATATTTAGGTCTGAATTGACACGAAAAAAATATTTATGACTGAATTGACATAATTACAATAGATTTAAGACTTTTTTTGTTTTTGGCAATTATATCGAAAACAACTGCTTACCTACTTTCTGTGACAAGGAAATCATTTTGTGGAAGTATATTTCGGGCCCCACCAGAGGCCCTGCTAGCCCCTCGTGGATCGGGTAATACTGAGCCAAGTGAGATTTGAAGTCATACAGTGATCTCTGTTGGAGCATGTTGATGTGGACCAAGTCTGCTCCTCGTGGGCACTTTTGTCAAAGATGACCATTGAAAATACGGTATCCTACTCAATTGAATTCGTCCGGCCGATACATCTTTTCATTGACTTTGATGCATCGCAGTATCTTTTTCGGACAGGTGATTTTGATCATTTCTCATTTCAAACAGTCGTGACAAATCAAATATTGTCTCAGGCTGAAGGGGTCAGGGGTAATTCTATAAAATGTGCGTTTGAAAAAACTTTTGGGAAAAGTCATTGAGAAAAAGCAACTGCTTTTGGGCTAAAGGGATTTAGCGAAATGCAAAGGCTGTTTGATAAGTTGTAACTTAAAAGCCCGTTACAAAGTAACTTTGGATAAAATAATATTTGGATCAAGGCACTTTCGAATACCCAAATCTCTGAAATTACGTCCAACTCCCTCAGCAATAAGAAAAATTGAAAACGACCACAACAACAACCGCAGGAGCAGAGGGCTCTAAAATTTCGATCGAGATTGTCCCCGATGAGCGAAGGTCAAACCCATGTTCAAGCATGGCCTCGATCGCTGCCGCGGCTGCCGCCTTCTTCTCCTCCCCCTCTCGATCGCTGCCGCCGCTGTTGTCTTCTTCTCCGTCATGGTTGATCTGGTCTCGTCGCTGCAATTCAAGAAGCGTCTCGATCAACCCCTGTTCGAGCATGGCCTCGATCACTTCCTTCCTCCCGTGGTAAGCGATTTCGCTCAGGCTTTCGAAAGCGGCGACTCGAGTGGCCGGGCCCGGCAATCTCAAGAGGCAATCGAAGGCGGCGACTTGAGCGGCCGTCGTTTGAGGTCGAACGACCTCAGGCAGCCCCCAGCGACCACTAATGAGGGTCGAGCGACTCCCGGCGACCACCGATGAGGGTCAAAGATTCGCGAAACCCCGTCTACCCAGATCTAACGTCGCAACTTCTCTCGAAGCTCGGCGAAGCTCAGGCGACGAAGGTCGAAGATTCGCGAAACCCAGGTGGTGCCCTCCGTCGACATCGCGACCCCAGAGCAGGGCCTTCGAGGTTGCAGATTCGCGGTCAAAGACCCAGATCTGGGTCGCTTGATGCTCGATCTCGACCTCGACTCACAGTAAATCAGACAAAGGCAACAACTCCGGCGAAGGTAGCGGCTTGACGGCCACCATGACTCTTGATCTCAACCTTGGCGGCTAGTAACCTCGTGTTGAACGAGAACCACGGAGCACAGAAGACGTTGGCCTTGGGACGTTGGCGTTGGGAAGAAGATGAATAGCTGCTCTGGACATTTTCGTCACAAAAAATTAGTTGTGAGGTCAATAATGGTAAAATAAAAAAAATGAACAATATTCGGAGGTTGTATGCCGAGAAAGCTGAAAGCCCAAGAGGTTTTTAAAAAAATTTGCCAAACACACTTTGAGCCATTTGCATTTTCCAAAGGGGCTTTAGGCCCAAAGCCCTTTGGGAAAGCAGGTGCCAAACGAACCCAAAGACTGCAGGACTTTCTATTCAAAATAAGAGAGTCGCGACAGATTAGTAGATTACAAGTTAACCCTTTACTAACAACAACAAAAAAACCTCAAAGAAGTCACCGCAGTTTCCATGTGATTTCAGAAAGACGGCGATTAATTCTTTGATTTGCTAGCCAGCAGCCGAGTTTAACTGGTGGCTCGATTGATATTTTTCCGAAGATCATAGAAAAAAAAAATCAACCCCTGTCCCAACTGGAGTTATATTGTTCTCCTAACCATTGGCTATTGTTTTCACCTAAATCGTGTTTAACCGCGCGGTTAAGCTAAAGATTAATCGGCCTGTGAAAATTGACGAGCGATATGATCTCTACCCCGTTAGGACTCGACACACAATCAAATCGAAGTAAAACGTAAAGCGAAAAAGAGAAAATCAAAACTCGTGATTTTTATCTTGGTTCACCCTTGAAATAGTGTTACGTCTAACATAGGATTCCACTATATAATTAACCGTCCGCACCTCTCGTTGCATCACTCAATTACAAGAGAAAAAGATTATATATAGCAATAATTATTCATGAGACTAAGCTCAAATTACTAATGAAAAATTACGGACTTAAATCGTAAAATCCATTTAGTGTACAGGGAGCGATGCCCCCTTGAGACCCCCGACCCGCTCAGCGTAGAGCAGGACCCGTATATTTTCATATGGTAAATTGTAAATTGCTCCGAAAGCCTTTGCAGCGCGCGATCAATTTATTAGGCGGTTTGAATTTGCGCACGGCGGTGTTAAAAGAGGAGGGGACAAGTTGCACGAGGTTGGCCAATTTGACACAGCTTGGTCAAAAACGATGGTTTGTCCATGTACATGCATGAACCAGCTGTAACACTTCGTTCATACCGAACAGAACGTCTGGCCTTTGCGGGAAACTAAGGAGCACATTCAACATGACACAAATCATAGGAGAAATTACCAAAATCATAAACTTATTGTAATTATGTTAATTCAATCATGGCCCCTTTTTTTGCCGATTTAATCTTAAACCTTTTGCAATTGTGTTATTTCAGTCTATCCGACAAATTTTACCGGCCAGCGTTGATGTGGACGCCGACCGACCCGCGATCGAATATTTTAATATATATTTTTTAAAAAAATTATGTTTTTATTTTTTTTTTCCTTCTCCTTCCCTTTCCTCTCCTCCCTACCTCCAGCCGGTTGCCATAATCCGATGATTGGCCAGAGGGATAGCCGGGGAGGCCGACTCGCCCTGTCACGGCGGGGGTCGGCCTCGCCGTTGTTGGGTAAGGCAACGACGGCAAGGTTAAGCCCCGCCACAGTCGGGCGAGGCTCAACCTAGGTAGCCGGATTATGGCAACCGACTGGAGGTGGGGAGGGGAGGGGGGAAGGGAAAAAAATAAAATAAAAAGAAAAAAAAATATAATTCAAAAAATAATTAAAATATTGGGAAATTAAGGATTTTTTGGGGTAATTTTCCCCAAATCAGATGGACTGGTCTTTCACTCTATTGCCACTCTCTTTTGAAAGACAGCTTGTATGGGCCCAAAATGGTGCGTCCCCTTCTCTGATGCTTGAAAGCATTTTGTATGCTAGTTACGGAATGTGCACTAGATGGCATCTACCGTGGAATTAACGAAAAAATAATGTATTTTCCATATATATCGATAACTATATATATATAGTTACGAAAAAGGTCCTCGTTCGATGGAATTATGATAGTCATAAGTTCGGTCGTTTCAATCGTTTTCAAACTACCGAGTCATATGAGCTCGTCGAAAAGAGCCGCGTTCCTATATTTTGGATTTTACGCGCTTACATATTGTCAAGCTTTAAGCTCCGTTACGTGCAAGAGAGCGTCGTATCCTTTTTTCGTGTATGCAATCCGCCGTGCCTGATTTGACATCCGGCATTTACCCAAAACACGTAAAGAAAGTACCGTGCTTATTATAGCCAGCGGTTGCGATGCCTTCGATCGTCGCGGAAGATGGCGACCAATCGTGTGAATTGGGAATTTCTTGCGGAAACATTCGAAAGCGAAATCCAAAAGCGTCCATGTTGCTTGGTTGACAGCTGAGGATGACTCCGATTGTGGAAGATTAATTAAGACGTGGGGCAACAAAAAAATATCTCGCCAGGAAGCGCGGAACCGGTGTCAATTGAGTCGACGAATTAAACTAACCTTTAGTTGGAAATGATTAATTAATTAGGAAAGCGACCGGTTGCTCGGTCGGCATATGCCTTGGACTTAGGCATCGGTCGATACCATCAACTTGATACCTAGTACGTAGTACCTACCCGCTAATGTGAAACCCCCTCACACGTCGTTAGAATTATATTGGTCAAACGAGGTGTACTTATGTGGACGTTGACCGCTGTCCAACTGTTCGTGCGCTCTTGGACCGTGCACGATCCATCTCCGCCGCCCACCCCCAAGGCTCCAACATCGGTCGTCCATTGTTTTTCAGTGGAGGAAATTAAGATAGCGACATCACGTGACATTTGAAGTTGGTACATGAATAAACGTTAAAAGCGTACTTGGTTATTCAATTACTCAAGAGTTAGATTCTATCTGGGAATTTTTATTTTTATTTTTATTTTTACTTTCGAATTCTCCACTTATAGGTTCAGTTTGTTTGGCAAAGAACGACTAATTTGAAAACTTCTTTTTCCTAAAAATAATTGCTCGCGTGGCTTTAAATAACTCGTCCATAAAATGTATTGTCGCTATCGACGACAACTCATGTCTAAATATTTACGCGAATAATAAATGTATTTTTCGTTTATTTAGTTTTGCAAGCTATACGAGCGATCATTTTCATAAAAATAATTTATTATTTCTTTCATTTTTCATGACATAGCAGGGCCATAGTCTCATCATTATCTCTTTTTTATGAAAATGAAAAGATAATATGTAAATTTTCCTAAAATTTCGTTTCCACTTGCATTGCAAGCCGCAACTGCGCAACATGCTTTGACTCGACCGTCGACTATTGTGCCTGGCAAGGGTGAGCAAAAAAAAAAAAATCGGTATCCAACCAAATCGAAACGAACCATACCCAATCGACTGATTTTAGATGGTAACCGGCGGGTACCGGTCCAGTTCCCAAATCCATTTTTGGAACTAGGTAATACTGATTCGGTTCCCGATTTCAATAGGAACCATCCAACCGAACCAACTGAACTGAACCTGTTTATTTAATATATATATATATATATATAAAATTAAAACTATCTCCCTCAAATTTTCATCACTCCTAGGCCCAGGCCAGCTCAGCAGGAATCATGAAGAGACCGATATGAAACTAATGCCAATGGAACTAACAATTGTCAAACAGTTTCATTTTACATGAGACGAATATGAAAGTACTAGTTGCTATGTAGAGTACATAATATTATACCAAATATTTTTCAATTGATGTTGATACTCGGTAGGATCGGTTTCATTGATCCAATCGAAAACCAAATCAGACCGATAGTTTGGTGACCCGATAGATTCATGAAACGAACAGATGATTCACGATTTATATTTTGTGAAATCAATCCCTAACGGACGGTTATTGATTCTAGGGTAGAAACCAACTATTCTGAAATTGATCACTCTTAGTGCATGGACCCGACCCTTGCGAATCCACAGGAGTCTCCCTTTATGCGTCTCTCGTAGGGGTGTGCAATCTGACCAGGTTGACCCGGAATCCGGATCGCCCCACCCGAAAAACAGGGTCGGGAATCGGTTCCTACTCAAACCGGTCCGGGTACCGATTTCAATTTTTGGGAACCGATTGAAACCCGTCCGGGTACCGGGTCTAAGTAAATACCCACCCGGACCGATTTTTAGAACAGGTTTTTTAATTACTATTAAAAAAAAAAGAAACCCTAGTCTACTCCATCTCCCAGTCCCGACTCCCTTTCGTTGCTCAGTGCTCACGACCTCCCCCTCCTCTCAGTCTCTGACTATCTCACGATACACCTCACCTTCTCACCTCTCGTTCTCTTCTTCTTCATATCTCACCATCATCGACGCCGCGGTGATAGTTCTTCGATCTCCGGACGCTCCAGATCGGTCGTGATCCGTTTCCCCTTCCGTATCGGAACCCGATCTCGTGTCAAATCTCGCCTCCGCAGGCCTCGAGCTCGAGCCGGGGTTCAAGAGCGCCATGTGGCTTAATCTCCTCGACGTTCTGGAGCTCCGATTCCAGTACCGCAGAGGCGAGAAAGACGCGTTCTGCTCTTCGGCCAATCAATCGATCCAGCACGTCGGCCATGCCGAGGAGCTGGGTTTGAAGATCGTAGGCAGCGATGGTCTAATAGGATACTTCCTTGGCCTCTACGATGATCACCTCGCGGACTCAGAGGTCTCCGAGTCTCAGCGGAAAGCTCTCGAGCACCTCGCCCTCGCTAGGTTCACTCTAATTCTGCGTCTTTTCTTGGTTTAGGGAAGTTCCGTGGTAGCAAGCAGGCCTCATCTTGATTTAAGATGGAATCATGTCACTTGACTATCGAAATTTCATGTTCCTAGCTAGGTCATTAATCGGCTAGATATAGAAAGCTGCGGATTTAAGATGATAACTCGCTGACCTTGTATATCTTCAGAACGGACGGAATCACACAGAGCGAGTTTTGTAAGATGCTTGGAATCGAGGCTAACAACTTCGCCTATGAATTGAAGTCCCTCGAGTCTCAAAATTTGATTACACAGCAACTGGCAATACTCAGAATGGGAAAAGCTCGCTGTCCAGGTTATCTTCCAGCAAGTTAACAGCCCAGCAACATGCTACATATTTCTCATACAAGTCGGAAAAATTAGGCTGAAAGAGATGCTTATCAGAGCAGTATGATTTTAGTTTTTGTGTGCTTCACTCTTTATTGTATTAGTGTTGGTATTGACGCAATTTTAGTTGTGAAATTTCTCATTTGGTTGGTGCAAATTTTGTCAGATTTTGTCGTTTTGTTCACCGTAATTTTTATTGCTCCTTTTATGGAAAGGAAAACAGGGTGAACTCAAAAATCGGACCAAAAAATAGGATCAATTTCAAAACAGGTTTCAAGATAAACATGGTCAGGTATCGGTTCTAAAAAGTGGGAACTAGTTATAATAGGGTCGGGTACAGGGTCTAGGTTTGGAACCAGGCTATGCTTACCCCTAGTCTCTCGCCGTCGAGGGCATTTACGTCAACCCACATCCCCACTCACGTGACGAGCGCGTGGGACTAGGCCCAGCGAAAGGGGCGCTGGTGATTGGCTAGCCAAGATCAGATTTGCGGTGTTCGCTCAACGGATACCCGCCACGTGTCGCGCAGAGCCAACAAAGCGTAGCCGTACGCCACCCAATCGTTGTAAGTGGGTGCAGGCGATCGGGGCCCTCAGAGTCTTTTTTGCGGACCCCAAACCCAGTCTGTACCCAATATTTTCTCCAAAGGCCACCATAAAAACGGGGCGTCGCCGCTGCAGCAGAGCCATTCCCTCACAAAAACAGAGAGAGAGAGAGAGAGAGGCCGGCTTTTTTTGAACGGCCGATAGAGAGAGGGGGAGAGGGATCGTTGGGGGGCGAAGAGCTTCGTCTGTTCAGGTACTTCGTCTTCTTCGCTCTCCGAATCGGCTTGATCTCTTTTCGCTACGCTTTTGCATTTCGGTGTTTTTTTTTTTTGGCATGAATGCGATGCGACTCGCCATCGTCGAGAGCTGAGCAGACGAGAGCTCCAATGGCGCTGGTTAGGCGAGATCTAGGTCGCATTGCGGTGTCCTTCGGATCGATGAACGTGGATTTCCAGCTTTACCGCTCCGAGCTTCCTTTTTCCGTGTGATTATAGACGCTCGTGTTGTACTTGAAGCCGATGGCGTGATTTTCAGCCTGCGAGTGTCCGATGCAGTTTCCCGATTTTCAGGAATCGCGACTGAACTTCTGTGAATGCATCAGCTCTCCATTTGCAATTTCTTTTGTTTCGGTCTTCGTGTCTTGGAGCTTTAAATCATTGATTTCGAGGCTGTTTTTCCGGATCTCATGCTTTTCCGATGAAGACCTTTAATATCTTAAGGTCCTCTTTCATCTTTTCTTTGTGCGTCTTCACGTGAACTCAACTCATCCGTCTCTTTTCTGAAGCGCCCAGCATTAGTCTATTCCTGAGGTGGTGGTTTTCTCTTTTATTTATTGCGAAAAAGGTTGAGATATTTTACGAGGCTCGGATTGCTTTTGTCGCATCGGAACGCACGTTCTTTGTCGGTTCTATTCATTTATATTCGTTTTGATCGAACATCTTCGTCCGGTGCGTACGTTCATGTGAGTCTCTCCCAGTCGCTACAGACATTACTTCGCATATTTGCATCATCGTGCACTATTTTTTTTAAATTAATCCTGTCTGATACTAAATAAATCAAATTACGTGACGGTATGTTGCCTTTATGGTACTTTTTTCTGTTTTGTTTAATTCCCTGTTTTCACTTGTTTATTCTCTGCTTCGATTCAAGTTCAGCTACCTGATTCCATCTCGTCTCTTTGTTAATGCGGGTGTCGGGTCTTTCGTTTAGCCTGTCTTTTCGCTCAAAAAGAGAAATGGGCCTTTTTTTAAAATTTTGCTTTTGTTGGGAGGAAAAGAAAAATATCTTGAAGCTTTGGATGGGCGAAGTCAGATTAGGCGGTTCAAAGTTTTCCTGCAAGGAGACGCCAAATTTCCTGGCTGGCTTTTTGGTTTTTTCCCCGGATTTTAATGGTTCGCTCGCACTGATATTTTCTTTTCCCCGAAAAATGGGGTTGGTCACAACATCAATATATTTTTTTTAATCTTTTTACTATTTATAGTCCACCTCCAATCCCGAGGGAAGTTAGATCGCGACTTAACCTTGTATTTGAAAAGGTCAAGCGTCTGCTTTGATTCTAATTTGTCGTGCTTAAGTGGGTAGGTATTGTTACTATTGCTGATGAGACGACGGTCAAGATTTTTGGCTCTGAGTCGCAGCATGTTTTGTTTTTTCTATCATGTATTCATTCTTTTGAGGGGATGAAGTGGTATTTTCCTCTCGAGGGGGTTAATCAATGTGCCTAGAACTCCGGGCGTCATTTAGTTGACTGATTTCAAATTTTCGGTTAGCTGAGATGAGAGGATCTTGATTTGTGACATGTCTGCGTAGTCAAGTGGAGTCGGCTCGCCCAAAGGCTAAATAGCACGCTTGTTTTCCTACTTGGGGTGTCCAACGTCTGTACGGCATGTTCCTGTTCTAACTTCTAACTGCCGTTCTTTATTGGCGTGATGAACGTCAATGCTGATTTTGTCAAGTTAGGTAAAGTGTTGGTATTCTGTGATAGTGGCCAGCAGTCGACGGCACTTGCGTCTCCCACCTGTAAGTGCTGCTTTCCTTTCAAATCCGGATCCCTTGCCCTGATTCCATCAGGAGCAGGGATGCTCTTGTTTCATCTGAAATGTCCATTTTGAATTGAATGGTCTAGATCCTTTGATAGGGGAATTAAAAGAGTTTTTTAAAAAAAAAATTGATCTGGATCGTCCATTTTTGAAGTGGACGGCCCAGATTGGCCTGCCCTGATTCCATTAGGGCAGGCGATCCAAGTCCCTTTCCGAAGTCGGTGGATGAAGAGCGCAGGGTCTCTTGAACAGGAAAATATGGTAACCTGGATTTTGTATTATGTTGAACACCTTATTTGCTTAGTGCGAGTTTACACCAGAAGGAAGCTTTATCCCATCTTACGAAGGAAATGAAACTAGTTGCCGCATTCCAAAGCAAGGATTGGCTCATTTCATGTCCTGAGCGTAGGCCAAGTCCATTTCCTAGGGCATATCTTTCCAATTATCGTTCTTTCTTTGAGGTCGGACACATCACATGGTAGCTGTGGTTGAGATTCTTATGCTTTAGGTGGTTTGGCCCGGGGGTTTGTGTGTGGGTACGCGAGTTGTAAGTGAAAAATAGTTTTCCTCATGGGTAGTAGTTAGATGAGGTAAAGGTCTTGGATTCTAGCGTTTTTAAATGGTGCTTCTCCCCACATTGTTCTGGCATGGAGGGCAAGAATGTGCTACTAGGCAAATATACGATGGTTTAGCATAGAAAGATTGTTTAATAGAAGCTTAAGAGCTGCTTTGGCTTTTTTCCTTCTCAATTGGAGAACAGATGATAATGCATGAATCTTCTTGCGCAAAGGCAAGGACTTGCTTAGCTGTTGGGCCTCTGCACGCCTTTGTGTTGGCAGTGCTTCTTTGTTTTCTCTTGGTGTGAGGGAACAAAGGAGATGAACTGTGAGAAATAAAAAATTATCAAATGCTTACATTGATTAGCCCCAAAAATGGGTGCCTCTGGTGTGATCGCATTTTGCACTTTTTAAAGTATTGTTGCATTAAATTATTATATGTCGTTCGAGAAATTACAGCTGCATCATTGCTTGATAGTGCAAACAGGTAGCAATTTCTCTTGATCGGACAGTTTGTGGCTATTAAAAGAAGCTCCAGTAGATTTGAAGACGTTTATATTTAGGTTTATTTACTCTCTTTTTTTGTTTGGTACTTTGTATATGCAGGTCGTGGAACGATGGGTGCAGGTGGCAATATGTCTGTTCGCCCGGCGGTGAAGAAGTCAGAAACCAAGCTTCGCAACCGAGTTCCTTCTTCAAAACCTCCATTCACGTTGAGTCAGCTCAAAAAAGCCATTCCGCCTTATTGTTTCCAGCGATCTGTTCTTCGCTCATTTTCGTACGTGGTCTTTGATTTAACCATAGCCTACATCTTGTTCTACATTGCTACCACTTACTTCCATCTCCTTCCCTCCCCTTATTCGTACCTAGCTTGGCCCATCTATGGGTTCGTGCAAGGCTGCATTCTGACCGGTCTCTGGGTCATAGCCCACGAATGTGGCCACCACGCCTTCAGCGATTACCAATGGCTGGATGACCTGGTTGGCCTCGTTCTGCACTCATGCCTCCTCGTTCCTTACTTTTCTTGGAAATATAGTCATCGGCGCCACCATTCCAATACAGGCTCCCTTGAGCGCGATGAAGTCTTTGTTCCGAAGCAGAAGTCTCAGATCCGATGGTTCTCAAAGTACCTAAACAACCCACCAGGCCGAGTGATGACGCTCACCTTCACACTCACCCTTGGTTGGCCCTTGTACTTGTTGTTTAACGTTTCCGGTAGGCCTTATAATCGATTTGCCTGTCACTATGATCCCTACGGGCCCATCTACTCTGACCGTGAGCGGCTGCAGATTTACATATCTGATGCTGGTGTTCTGGCGGTCTTTTATGGGCTTTACCATCTTGCTGCAGCCAAAGGACTTGCATGGGTTCTGTGCGTCTATGGAGGACCCTTGCTTGTCGTGAACGGGTTTCTAGTGTTGATCACTTATTTGCAGCATACTCACGCATCACTTCCTCATTACGATTCTTCCGAGTGGGATTGGCTCAGAGGAGCTTTAGCAACTGTTGATCGGGACTATGGCATCTTGAACAAGGTCCTCCACAATATTACAGACACTCACGTAGCGCATCACTTGTTCTCTACAATGCCTCACTACCACGCAATGGAGGCCACCAAGGCGATAAAGCCGATTTTGGGAGATTATTATCACTTTGATAGGACTCCAGTTTACAAGGCCGCGTGGAGGGAGGCTAAGGAGTGTATTTATGTCGCGCCCGATGAAGGCGACCAGAACGAAGGCATATTCTGGTACAGGAACCAATTATGATGACAATCAAGAGCTCGGTTTCAGGATCTGCAGTTCGGTAATCGCTTCCCCGACACTCTAGATTTGTATTCTGGTAATTTTGGATGTGGCGCTTCCATTTGGAATTTGACTTTTAGTTCTGCTTCGCTTCAGTAATTTTGTTGACCCCCCAAAAACCCAATTCATTCGATAAGGAAATTGCTTAAGCATTAAAGGTTAACTTTTACTGTCTTCCTAGTCTCTTTCTTTTTGACAAAAGTCTGAATGCTGTTGTGGTGGAGAATCATATATTTGAATGATTTCGTGCGCCACTTCTATCCGCTGTTGTGCATTTGCCGACCGCTTCTCTGCTTTGTCATATATTTGAATGATGATGCAAATGAAATCAAAACATGACAAGTCCTCAACTGCGCACTGGTCTATGTTTCGGGGAATCTAGAAACCTAATTTGACAAAGCTGAATTTCCTGGGATCAGAACCTTAGACATACTAATGGATCTGACGTCGGCGTCGAGACAACATTTGTGGTGAGCAAATCTCTTGATTGACAAATTGGCTATGGTTCTGATGAATGCTTCTCTAGCCCCATTAGTAAAGTGCAGTCGATCTTTTGACTGGCTATATAAAGCTTGTACGATTTTGCCCGGACGGTTTCCTAGGGAAACAAGAAAAGCGATGGTGAGAAAGGAGGATCCGGTTCTCCTGGATTATAGAGCTTAATTCCTAGAAGGTTAAGGCTAATTACAAAAGCTTCCTAAAACTATACACGGAAGCATGTTTGTGCGCGTGTATCAATGTTTCGAATGTACAGAGACAAAACATGGACTGATCAAGGTCAAAGTAAAGGATCGGAACAGAGCAATCGAAGTCAAAATTGGAGCTGAAGGCTGATCGATTCTTATTGAACAAAATGTAAATTGCCCTTATTAGGGTGTAAGCATCGCCATTCGCCAATCACAATGAGTTGGTAATCTAGTATGAAATTGGGATTGGAAATGCACCGGCGTTAGGCTTAATCCTGCCTTCGTTGGCAATGTCAACTTGGCATCTCATTTCGATGCAATCTGTTGCGTCGTTTCACTTTCATCTTGTGTTCCGTTTTGAGGACTCCTCCCGCAAGTTATAGCGGTCTATCTAACCATGCTGAAACCCGGTCATGAATGAACCATCTTTCCTTCGGTGACAACGCTACCTTCATTTTTTCAGCGACATTTTCCCGTGGACATGAACTTGGACGGGTCGACCCTCTCGGCCCATCCAAGTCCCCTAAGGCCCAAGGCATAATTTCGATGGGTCCAAACAATCGGAGTTTTTCTTGGGCCTGGACTTGTTTAGGCCCACCTAAGCCCACTCTTTATATTGAAAACGATTTTTTATCGCTAAAGTATCTATGCGAGGTTCGTAGGATTGATTAACGTCGTGCTGTCTCTCTCATTCTTTCTTTTCTTGACCATGGTGTCAAAAATTTGCCCGTCAACAATGTTGTATTGGTATTTTAGTAGTGTTGGGAAAACAACTGTATCCAGTAAACCCAAGCAATTCAGGAAATATGATGACACGAAGGCTCAGTTTGTTTGACAGAAAATGTCATATTTCTGGAAAGTAATTTTTAGAAATTTATTTTCAGGAAAATGATCATATTTTTCGGTATTTGGCCGAAACTTGAAATTGAATTTGAAAGCACTTTTCGTCGTTTGGGAAAGAAAATTGATTTTCCTAAATAGACAACTATTACTAGGGTGCTACTGACTTGCACTTGCCCAGCTAGAGAACCAAGTATGGGTATGAGAGTCTCGGGATCGGCCTAGATGGACCTTGATCCGAGCGCCAAAGACTTGGGCATAGTCATTGATCCTGGGTCTGACCTCAATGGACCCTTGCGTTGGGGATCGATGCAAGGGCTCTAGGGCCCCAAGGTCGACCTCGATGGACTCAGCAGCGGACCCCAGTCCAGCCTCGATGGACTCGGGGCGGAGGACTGGGGCACAGGCCTCAAGTACAGATGCCGTGAATTAGGGTTCCGACATCAATATCCTGAGCGCGACCTTGATGTACCTAGGTTCGGCTTCAATGGACCTAGGTGGGTGACAGGGTCTCATATGTAGCCTTGACTGAATCGGGCGCGACTACTGGGGTCTTGAAACCTACTCGCTGGACCTAGCCCTTGGAGTTGGGGACCCAAGCATGGGACGCGGTGTGGATCCGGATCCCCTGCTTGTATGGCAGGGGATCATTATTACCTTGGCCATTAGATCTTCCCCCTTTTTATAGGGGGGAAAGATCTAATGGCCATAAATGCTATGATCCCCTGCCATACAAGTAGGGGATCCGGACACGGTGTCTTTGGCCTTGGTGTTGAGTCCTCGAGCTCGGGCACCAGGAACTTAGATACCAGCACTGGGGTGACAAGCACATCCTTGATGGACCTGGTCCCGTGCATAGGTCTCGGGCGTTATGGACTTGAGCCTAGCCTTAATGGACCCAAGCTCGGGCGTTAGGGATCTAGGCACGAGCACCGGGATTTCGAGCTTGGCTTCTATGAACCCGGGCGAAAGCACCAAGGAGCAGGGCAATAGTACGAAGTCCTAGGCCTTGCCACAGGCGTCGGTGTCCCAATCCAACCTATGTTAACTCAAATACGGCCTCGCTGGACTCAACCTCGGCCTCGATGGACCCGAGTGGACGTGGTCCCCGACTCGTTGTCGCAACAAGGGTTAGGGTTCATGTGCCAAAATGTAGAGTTTTTGATCATCTAGTCATATTTTGGAAAATTGATTTTCAAAAAAATAAAAAAAATCATTTTTCTGAATTTAAGTATGGATTTTTCGTTAACTCATTTTCCTAAGTGATCCAAATTCTGAAAAATTAGGAAAATATCTTTCCATAAAATGTTTTCCTCGAAACAAATAGAGTCGAGAGTGAAAGGGCAAAGAAGTTGGAAATTTACGAATACGAGAAAAGGAGATTATGCCGAATCCTAGCGGTTTGAAATCATCCTCTCCCCTAATATTTACAGTAGGTTGAATTTCGAAATCTTATGCTAAAGACCAAAGATTTTTTTAAGGGAGAAAAATATTGATATCTCTACCATTGCATACTACCTAAAAAACAAAAGGAAAAATAATAAAAATGGTCCATAAATTTTGACTCAACCTGTAACACTGTCCTTAAAATTCTAAATTTTTTTAATGTGGCTTTCGAACATTAGCACAATGTGCAATGTCGCCCATAAAATTTTAATTTATTTAATATGATCTCTGAAAGTTTGACATATGTTCAATTTAGTTCATGAGTACATGACATTGTCCTTGAATATGAATTAAACGAAAGATAACATCGAATATTTTTATGTAGTTTAAGGGATTAGATTAAATATTTATCAGGAATTTAAGTATTACAGTGGACAAATCGAAAAATTAAGCGTCATATTAAATAAATTAAAAGTTTAAATATCTCAATATATATTGCGATAGTATTTATGGATTATTTGTATAATTATTTCAAAACAGAAATTTCAGCAAAAAAAAAAAAAAAAGTACCCCCAAAAAAAGAGGGGGAAGAAAAGCAAGAAAAAGAAGCCCCCACGAGACTGCAGGAATCCAGCTCATAATCTCGTGCAAAGCCGTGCACCCAAAGTCGGAACCACGTCAAACGGCTTTAACCATTCCCTTTGATCGGGCCCCACTTCCGTCAGGGCCTCCGCGTAGCCACGTGGGAGTTACAAGGGCCCCCGTTTCATCTAGGATCGAACAACATGGGACCGGCACGAGACTCGTGTGATTCCCAACAGATGACGACGCGAAATTGGCATTATGCCCCAAAGATGTTGGTACGTCGAGATTCTGTGTCGCAACGATTTCGATTCTCTTTTTCAAAATAAATAATAATAATAAATATATTTAATAACGTAAACGATTCTGTTTATATTTTCGAAACAGTTTTGAAGTAAAAATAAGAATAAAAAAAGTTAATTTTGAAAAAAAAAATCACTTTTGATAATAAAAAAAGCACAAAGACTCGGGTAAGGATCCCCACTGTCGGATCACCCCAACTTTTTCCTCTATACAAAAGAGGGCGATCCGACGGCCCAAATTGAAGGTCTCCCCTGCCCTATGGGCAAGGGGATCCGGATCCTAAAGTCTTAATTCTTTTAAAAAGATTAAGTTTCTCGTGGATTTTTAATCTTTAAAGAAAATTAAAATGAGATTTGAAAATTTACTAACAACTAATTTTTTAAAATTGAATTTTAAAATAAGCTTTAAAATTTAACAAAAAAAAATAATTATTTACAAAAAGGGAAATTAAATTTTTTAAAAATTTCAAAAAAATAAAAATAAAAATAAAAATGGGGTAGTTAAAAAAATTTAAAATGCTAAAAAAGAAGAAGTTGAAACTCGTTTTTGTTGGGGAACAAAAATTTGTGCAATTACCAAATGCCGTTTTGATTTTCTAAAAATAATCTAAAGAATAGAATTGAAAAAATATAATTCTAATCAGAATCACTTTTTTTGGAACGAATCGTTGCACTTACCAAAGAAGTTTCGATTCTCTAAAAATCATCTAAAGAACATAATTGAATAATATGATTCTAATCAGAATTACTTTTTTGGAATAGAATAGTTGCAGTTACCAAAGAAGTACCGATTCTCTAAAAATCATCTAAAAAAGAGAATTGAATAATATGATTCTAACCTGAATCACATTTTTTGAAACGGAATCGTTGCCAAACATGCTCTTAGTGGAAGATTTTCTTTTATCTCTCGCAAGTTCGTCACGGCTCGTGTTCACATATTGCGTAATGCGGCTCGCCGACTACTGGCGACGAATGACCCGCCAACCTCTGACTTATTTTGGATCGCGGGATGTACGAAATAATCACGACTCGGATCTGAATGTTTCCCGACCGGACGTGGTGTGAATGGATATTCAAAGCGTTACGTTGTCAAGGAAAAAAAAAATTGTATGTACAAGAAGAACGTTATTGTGCCTTCGAATATAATGCGGCGCCCGCGTCCCTATTCTCACTTTCCGATAAAATGGCGGGGTTCGGACCCGACTCCCACGAGAGAGGGATTGCCAAGCAGCATGGCAAATATGTCTGTACGATTTTCTAAGGTCCGATCACGTCTTAGGACTAATCTCGTTCTTGTAAATTTTAATACAAGACGAAGGAGAGCGCATCATCTCCCAAGTTTAGTGCAGTTTTTTCGCGGGAACTATAATACTATTGCTACTAACAATGAAATTAATCTTTATTGCAAATGTTTGATCTCGTTGGAACATAATCTCATGTTTGTAGCGTAGCGTCCGGACTGTAGAATCATTCTGCAGAGAATCGCTCAGCGCCGTGCGCTGCAGAGATAGTGATGGGCAGCAGATCCGATTGCTCACGTGCGGATCAGACGGTTTCGGTTTCATCTCATCACATGCGCTTGTACGCGTCGATGTGGTACGCACGTTAGTACCCAAATTCGATATTCCCCTCGCCGGCCATGATCCTGCGCTCTTTTGCTCTTTTGAATTTGGAACGTTTTGCATTCATGACAACTCAAATTGGATTCCGATTTGGGCTTCCTGTAGAAATAATTTCGTCTTCCTTTTGGATTTGCAAGAGTTATAATTTAAGTAGTACGCAACACGATTCCACACGTCATTTCTAAAAAAATAGAAAATTTTGACACAGTGGGACACGTTATTTATTAAATTTATATGTACATGATAAATTATCATGAATATATAAAAATATCAGCGATGAGTTTCTTCTTCTTTTTATGTTAGAGATTAATGGTTATTATTTTTTTTTTGACTGGCTGCTATATGACTTATGTATATATACTTTTTTGACAAATTTATATTTGAGCCCTAATTTATTGAAAATATTTAAAATTGACTCCATGCTTGTAGAAATAACGTGTCGGAATGTTGGACTTGTGTGTCGCTGGCGTGTTTAGAGCGCTGACCACGTGTCGATCACATATCGGAGAGTGTCAGACTGTTGGGAACGATACGATACGGAGGTCCCCGGAGAGTGTCGGTGCTTACTAGGTTATAATATATAATTGAAGATTGAAAGTGTAAATAAAGGTGAGAATTTTGGGTTTTAGAGGTTCGAGTTCTTTCCTCCTTTTCCCATTATTCATTGTGTGATTGTGGAATCATCGTCCAACTAGGATAGTTTCTACAATTTAACCGTAAATCTTTCAATTGGATCAAGGGTCAGGCGACGATTGAGAGCCCCTTGCTTGTGGTTAGAGAGGGCGTCATAGAGGGCCAGCTAGTGTTGGGAAAATATTTAAAGAAAGCATTAAATTTTTTTAAAAAAATAATTAGATTTATTTATGTTAATACTTTCTTTCACGTTTACGCTTATTAAGCGACCACCAGCCCATTCCACAATTGATGTATCAGAGCAGCGTTGGGTGGTCTTGGGTCTTTCATCTCAAAAATTAGCTTAAAGGATGAGACTTTTCCTCATACTTATTAACTGACCACCAGCCTCTTTCGCAACCGATGTGGGACAACCCATGTCATGTGGGATGGCCGGCGTCTATGACAATAATTTTTAGTCAAAATTGATCGAATGGACTGATTTGACACAAATACAAAATGTGTACGACGAAATTGATCAACTTGAAAGGTTTTGGACTGAGGGGGAACGTGCATTGATGGATGTGTTGTTCAAAGCTGGATTAGATGACATGTTAACATGCTATATCACATGGGACGTGAATTCTAATAGGTGAGTGAGAATGACTGATGGATGGGAGGAGGTGGTTCGATCTAGGTGGGGAAAAAGGGAAGTTTGCCAAAAAAGAGGAGGTCTTTTTGGTATGTGTCGGGGACAAACTCATGGTCCACTCTTTCTTGGACGGATTATTAGAAAATAAAATAAAATAAAATGGAAAGATTGCTTAGGTCCTGATATTTATTATTTGGACAAAGCTCATGATATTTGTTTTTGTGTGTGTGTGTGTGTAAGCTTTTAAATTACAAAGGCTGAGGAGTTTCAACATAAGAAATACGACACACGACACATGGTTCCGCAACCACTACGCGGTTTCATATGTAAGGAAGGTCGAGGATCCTTTAGTCACGTACCGTACTCGCACGAACCGAAGCTCTGTTGAAGCTACTACGTACGCGTGAGCGTGAACGTGAACAGAGCGCGATTCTGTTTCTCTATAGCTCCGGGCACGAGGCGTCGAGACCCGGCTGTCTGGAGGTTCGTAGAATGCCGTACGCCGCCCTGGAAACCGTTTAAGTTCCAGCTTCTAGCTCCGCGCCGATGGCTCCGGCCCACAACAATTTTGCGCGTGGTCGACGGAATCTGAACGGTTAACAATGGACGATTGAATATTACAAAAAAGGCGAGAATAGCACAATTACTCAATCCTGCGGTCTTATAACACTCCTTATAGAATATCGAGTTTAAGTCATAGCTATATATTGTATTTTACTTGTCATTTAGGATTTGGGAAGGGCTTTTTGAAAAAGTACTATCACATATATGATAGATGAACGGATCCCCTGCCTTAAGGCAAAGGTACTTTTAAAATTGGAAGATCTGTGCCTTCCGTTTCAAAAATGGACGGCCATAATTTAAAAAAAAAACCTTAAAAATTCCCCTCTTACAAGATCTAGGCCGTCCATTCAAAAATGGACGGCCCAGATGCTTTAAGGCACCACTTCCTTAAAGGTAGGAGAGCCGAATCCATATGATAGACTCATTACATGAGTGATGTGACGTCTAAAGTTAATTATACGAGTAGGGAATTGTTTGGAAATCAACAGTTTTCAGGGAAAAAAATAAATAAACGTAGGTAATCTATAGTAAGGTGAGCCAGACAATGTTCACTCGATTTTTTTTTTTTTTTACTGATTTAGCTTTAAATAATTCCCACCATTGAAGCCGACTAGACTTTCAAGAAGCTAATAAACTGCCGGCAGAAGTTCCATACGATGATTAAAAAATTAAACCGTTAGCAAGTCAAAGTTAATTTACTAGATCTTACTCTTGAAGGTTTAACCAAAGTGAAGATAGAACATGAATTTGGTAAGGTAAGGTTTTAATTTCGGGAGACGAGGGTCGATTTGGTCAATCGATTATCAAAAAAACGAACACTGGACCCTATTAAGAGTGTATTTGTTTCACGAAAAACTCGAGATTTTTAAAATATATTTTTAAAGAAATCATCTATTGCTTACAAAAAAAGTTAATGCAAACTATTTTGGGAAAATTACCAAAAAAATCATAAACCTGTTGCAATTGTGCCAATTCAGTCTTAAAACCTTTTTTTTTTCGATTTAGTTCTAAGCCTTTTGCAATTGTGTCAATTCAATCTATCCGATAAATTTTGGCCGGTCGGCACTGACGTGAACGTCGGCCGGCCGAGACCTTATATTTTAATAATTTTTTGATTTCTAAGGAATTTTTTTCCCTTTTTTCATTTTTCTCTTCCCCTTCCCTCCTTCCCTCCATCTTCCCCTTCGTTCTACCTCCCCCTTCCCCTTTCCCGTTCCACTTGCAGCAACCGACGACCGGCCAAAGAATGACCGGCGAACCTCTCACCGGCCTCGCCATGGACGGAAAAGGCGAGCTCGCGAGGCCGAGCCTCGCCATGGCCGGGCAAAGGTGGACGTCGCGAGCCCCGATCTGGAGAGGTCGAGCCTCTCTAGATCTGGTCTGGCGAGGCTCGGCCTGGCCTCACCCGGCTATGGCGAGAGCCCCGCCAAGGTCCAGCGAACACGCAGCCGTGGATGATGTGGATCGGCCCGGCGGCCATCGACACGTAGACTCACGATGGGAGCGACGCGGCGGCTGCGGCGAGAAGGTATGGGGGAGGGGCGAAGTCGGAGACGATGGGGTTTAGGTTCGAGTTCGTGTTGTTGAACGTGGGGTTCTAGTTCAGCTGGTTGGAATTATTCTTCTTCTTCTTCGATGAAGTTGAAACCCAAAAACGAGGAAGAATGAAACTCATTTGCAGGCGAAGTGAAGCCGAGGAAGAGGGAAGGGAAAAAAAATAAAAAAGGAAAAAAAAATCAGAGATATCCAAAAAAATATTAAAATATTAAGTCGTTGGCCGGTTGTCGTCCACCGTAGCATCGGCCGGCCAAAACTCGCCGAATGAACTGAATTGGCATAATTGCAAAAGGTTTGGGACTGAATTGGTAAAAAAAAAAGTTTAGGACTGAATTGACATAATTGCAATAGATTTATGACTTTTTTGGTACTTTTCCCTACTATTTTCATCATTCACGGCTAGATTGTTATTGATAATGAAAATATTTTCCGTTAACTGATTTAAAAAGAGATATGACAATTATTTTTCGAAAAATATTTTCTAAATTTTGAGTTTTTCGGGAAACAAACATATATATCTTAAAGGCATGAACTTCCTCTTCTATTTTGACTATCATGCTATGCTAGATAAATGATTATGTGATGTTCTTACAGTTACCGTGAGTTTAACGGTTTGTTCTGATATTTTTTTTTGCAAGAAATATAGTTGTGGGGTCCACCCTTTTAAGAATTTGTGGCCGACAATATGTTATTACTCTCACAATTACCAAAAAATTGCTACACTAGCAAAACCCGTCATGTTGCATAGTCTTGCATGTTTTCTTGCATTCTGATTTTATTCTTTTTCTATTGCTATTAGGAAGAAAAATGGCCCAACAACTAATTAAGAAAATTCCGATATAAATCAATCTTATGGACCTATTTTTAAATCGCGGTATCATTTTGCGACAAATCATAGTGTAGGGCGTTTTTAGTTTGGGAATGAGGGGTGGACCAAGGTTTGGTTTGGGCAAATGGATCCCATGCCCCGCCGAAATCGGGGCAGGGATGCCCTGATCATTTCCAAAAAAAAAACCAAAAAAAGATCTCCTTTATTGTAAGAGATTTGAGCCGTCCGTTCAAAAACGGATGGCCCAGATCGAGCAGGGTACACCTGCCCTGATTGAATTATTTATTTTTTTCTTGCATTTCAAGAGACAAGGATCATACGATTTCCTGTTTTAAGGACAGGTTGTTTCTCTTTAAAAAAAAATGAAATAATAAATTCTGATATTTTATCCTCCAATTTTCTTTTTCCTTAAAGAAAATCTCTATATTGTGCTCAACCATGTACATAAAGCAGACTCCTCCTTCCTCGCAACAAATCAACCTCTCTCTCTTTCTCTTTCTCTCTCTCTAATTGAGCCATGGAAGAGATGATCTTCAGGAAAGAAGCATACATCCCGAACCCTAGCCCTTCACCACTCGCCATGCACAGGCACTCGCACGCCATCTCCAAGGTGAACAGCAAGCCCAAGATACGCATCATCCACATCTTCGCGCCGGAGATCATAAAGACTGACGTCGAGAACTTCCGCGAGCTTGTCCAGCGGCTCACTGGGAAGCCTCCCTCCGAGCAAGACGGCACAAAGAACAAGCCGAGAAGAGTCGCCAAGAGGGCCGACCCGAGAATGGTGACGGCGGAGAACTACTCGCCATCACTGCCAATCGCTGCCAGAGTCAGCTGGGACGCGGAGGATCAAGAAGAGGAAGCGCAGGGTCGTGGCAGTGGCTTGGACTGCATAGCGAGGATGAAGGTAGAGGAGGAAATGCGCGGTGGTGGTGAACTGTTCGGTCGTCCGTACGAGGAATTGGGTTGCTATGAGGAAGAGTTTCCTTTGATAGCCGTGGATGTTTCTCGCATGCATGCCTTTGAAGCTGCTCAGCTCGCCTGACGAGTTCGATCGTATCTGCAGAATTAGTCACTTAGTTTCTAGGTATTATCCTCGGACTAATTTCAATGATTCCCCTTTCTCAGAATTTTGTCTCCATCGATTTCCATTATTGTTTACTGTAAATACAGCACGTCTTCTGCAGACCATGCTTCTGTTCCTCCTTCCCCCCTTCGGAACTTCGATGTTGCTAATGTCAACTCCTGGAAATATCTCCTCGGTTTTTAGAATGATTCGGTTTGCTTCGTTTCGATGAAGAGCTGGTTCTTTTCTCCTTCCATGGTTGGGCCGGTCTGATCTCCCTCTCTCTCTCTGAGCTAAACCATTGTTTATTGATGAACAGTGCTGTGCAGGACTGTAGAGAAAATTTGATTGACGAACTACTTTGCTTGCAAAGCTTGATATATTTTATCAATTGTGTAATCTTCGATGTAACCCAATAGTTCTCGACCGTAATTCGTTTGTATAAATTTGATTTAACTATGGTCAATTTGACTACGGAATTCTTCCTGCTACTCCCTTAGGCAGTAATAAATTGGACTATGGGTACACACTTTTCGTATCATCTCGCGTTTATTTGGATGCTATCTTGCGCGTGGATACATGGATCGAGCGCGCATTTCTCCGGCTGTTTCGGGCTCGATTCTGATTAGCGAGAGAGGTCGTTGGCATGAGAGTCGGCATGGTTTCGAGAGGACACATACCGACGACAACAAACGGGAATTGGTCGATATATGTACTTTGGGCTGAACCAGAGCGATAGCCATGGAGAATCCCTGTTGAGGGTTGTGATATTTTTTTTTATGCATAAGATAATCCCTGTTGAGGGTTGGTGTTATAATCATTTCTTTGACTTGTAATCCAAAGTCAACTTCCTGGTAAACTTCATATGTCTGCAAATTGCAATAGAACTTTGGAGGGCTAACGTGTGGATAAGAGCCATATGATCAAGTTTACTCTTAGTCTTAGCCCTGATTACAAAATTCAAAAACGACAACGAGGGTGGACCCGACCCGTGAAGCCATGATTTGACTGTGCCCTTCAATTGCTTTCTGGGTATTCCGTAGTTTGATTGGATCGTACACCTAATTCGTGGAGATACATTTGTCTGGCGTATGGGGGTGAAAAAGGAGTTTCATTCAATTCCTTTTTTTTTTTTATCAACTTTATAGTTTATAACTGAGCTGTTGGAAAAGGTGGAGCTAAGCTAATAAGGGACTCGAACGAGGGAGGAAATTATCCGAACAATGTTCGACTTATTGTGCAGATATCAATTCAATCATAAACTTTTTAATCTTGTTAATTTTGTTCTAAACTTTTGCGCGGAATTTCAATGCAATCCTTTTGGTCATCACTGGAAATTACCGACACGACAGTTTAGTCATCGCCCGGAAATTACTGACATGGCGGTTCGGTCATACCCTATCATCTTACGTGGCACATCATCACGTCAGTAATTTTCAGTGAAAAAGGGCCGGACAGACTATATTGAACATTTGCGCAAAAGTTTAAGACAAAATTGAAAATTTTAGAATTGAATCGGCATTCGTAGTTTTTTTATGATTGGTTGGGCATTCGTTCCTAGAGAAGACTTGAAATTTTTCACAAATGAAAACTAAGAGACATTTGTTTCCATTCTTTTGAAAGCAATCATAAGTTTATCATACGAGACTTAAACCTTGTGATTTTTAACTCATTTGTGTATGTTTGAACTTTAGCGATTGGTATTCCACTTTTATTTGATATCGAACACTTCAAATGTATAAAACATATCAGTTTCGACAATAAAGGTCATAGTTAGTATTTTCTTCATATAGTCTATAGAATTTAAAATAAATCCTATTCGCTCCCCTAGTTTTCGCCTCTCAGTGTTAATGTCGGCCCCGCATATTGCTTTCGCCGTTAATTAGTGTTCTTTTCGATCTCTACGCATTTCATCGTGCCACCGAAAATTCCCTCTGCCCACATAAAAGCTTTATCGGACACCCGTCAATTTTTATGATCGTGAAAAAGCTTTACTTCTGTTGGACTTCTTTCCTTTGATCTGTGGTTAAGTTGAATATCGAAGAGTAGGTAGGTTAATCTTTTCTGAGATGACAAAAAGATTCTAACCATTGAGCTGCGATATTTTCAGTAATTCCGCAATGTTCAACTTTCTAAGCAGTTTCGTGTTGTCGATTAGATTTCGATACACTCACGGCACTGTCTAATGGTATTATACTTCTAAACTTTAGTTTCTCCAATTCGAATTTCTCGATAAATTCATAAAGTGTAAAAGTCACGTTCTAACGTCGTGTCGACAATCACCATCCCTGAAAATTGTAAGCAACTTCGACAGTAGAGAGTTTGGCCGCCATTTACGAGTCCATGAACGGTGGGAGGACCGTTAAGCTTCCGTTAATCAATTTGAGCTCCGTTATGATTCTAGAAATAGTGAGATTATAAATGAATCAACAGGTACCCCGGACAAAATATCAGCGAGCTGAGATTTTTAGGATGATAAGAACAATGCTGTCTCTTCATGCAAAAAAAAAAAGAGAGGAAAAAAGAGCGATTTTGTCTGGGAGTATGACGTAAAGGCAAGATTTGAGAAGGGGTGAGTCCGGACTCCAAAATCTGCAAAACGACGTCCAATTGGAGTCGTTTTGATTATCTTGCCAACCCATAAGAGGAGATAATGTTGATCAATCAACGTCGGTTGCACTCCTTGACCCCCCCCCCCCCCCCCCCAAAAAAAAAAAAAACGTGGGTTGCATTCCTTTTCCGGTGGGCTCATACTTCCCACTAACTCCCAATTATCAACTCTTTTGCATCTTTTTCTAACAAAGAATTTCAAAATGCCTCATCATCAATGGCTGAAATATGCCACGATATTATCTAGTTGCAAAGCACGTTTTATCTCTACAGCACGAAAGCATACCAGAAACAGGATAGTTGACCTCTGGCAAGACCTTGCAAAAGATTATTGCTTTCGCTAATTATGCTAGGGAATCGGCTAATTGTTTACCCGGACACTGCGACTCTGAGTGGATTCTGTGACCGCGAGGTATTCCATCTGCGTGGAATGCAACTGAGCAGAAAGGAGCCGAAGCATGGATGAAAGAAGTGAAGTAGCAGATAAGTGAAAGAGGAAAACAGTGAAGCTTCTGCGCCGTGACTATGCTTCAAAAAGTAATTTATTGTTGTCAATGTCAATGACATACTTTCTAGCTATCATACTCCACGATTGGCTCGACCATTGTTGGAGGCACCTCCAATCTTGTGAGGACTTCGGGTACTCCATCGGTACTCCTTATTATCTGCAACCAAATACAAAACTCTAATGACTGCCAATACTTTTGTAACAATTACATGTCAAATTCAAAAAGGAACCTTGGTAGGATTGGTCCCCAACTTTTCAGTTCATTTATGGCTAAACATAGACGAACGTGTTTAACCTTTCTTGGAACGGACATTCAATTAGGTGACTAATTAGGAAATCAGGCTCAGGCACAATAGCTTGATAAAGGCAGTATAACCATGTTTTTCTATATATTTTAGCTCAAGAAAAGGGCAGGGAGAGCAACCATCGTGACTAATCCTTCTGAGTGTTACCAGGATAGTAGAAAACCCGCTTCGATACTTATTTGCATTTCACTTTAGGTAGATAATGCTGGTAAAAACTCACAAGTATCTCTTCGTCGAGGTAAGATATCATGAAAAGCCTCTGGAAAGTCCCACCTAGGCAATATAAGAAAGAGTTTAGTGAGGAATAAGGATACATGGAGTCATAGAATGCAAATGTTCATAAGAGCATCAGAAGGACATATGTTTCCGTCTTTTGGCATAAGTACAAGTTCAGTAACGAGCAAGCACCAGGTGGGTGCATCCCATTGCTGTCCAATATACCAGGACAACCTTCAGCATTCGTTTACACTCAGAGTTTTCATCATTACACTCATCAAATTAACTGGGCAATGACAAGAAATAGCAGGTGTCACTCTAAAGAGATTTCCCACGCAGAAGCAAAAAGACTCTCCCTAGAAAGTCATAATATGTCATCCAAGCTGAATACCACTATTTCTACTGCCACATCCTGAATAATGTCTTCCCATCTAGTAAATCATGTGAACCACACACATCTTCCCTTTCTTTTAGCTTGGTCGATCTCACCCATGATTTTCTGTGAGCCATGTATGCTTTGACAGCATACTTTTGACTAAAGGACACAACAGTTTTGGTAGCATAAGCCAGGAAGAACAATTTTTTTTTAAAGGTGTTAACGTCACCTTTTTTATGCTTGAAATCAGAGTTGAAGTCTCAGCCAATTGATAGGCAACAGTACTTTTGGAGTTCAATCGTGCCAAAGAACAAAAAAGAATGCAGGGTAAAGTAAGAAGATTAAATTATGAAGGATAAAAGATACTCCAAGTAAATAAAACAGTTAATTTCACTGATTTGCTTACTTAGAGGTACTTTTAATCCACTGGTGATGGCATCTCTAATTGGAACAGGAAGTTGCTGCACCGTGCTAACTGCCTGGCCAAGTGCACCTTTTAGCTGGTCCGGTACAGTTTCTTCAATAACAGTTGGTGTTTCGAACGTCCCTTCCACATATTCCTCCTTCATCCGAAGCGGGCCCTCCACAGATAACTTGGTGGACAAGATGAATTTGCTTTCTAGCTTCATTAGAGAAAATCCCTTGCTATCAAAACCCTCAAACATGATTGTCCGGCCTTAGACATAAATGCAAGTCAACAATAAAAGTAACCAGGTATATCCATATCACCAATTTACTTGTATATCGCCTACGAAGACAAATTCCAAATAGAATTTCCACAAGTTATTTGACATAGTCCATAAGACTACATTCGTTGAGAAGGAAACCCAGTGTCATGATTTCATTCCCTGAAGGAGGAAAGAGTGCCCATCAAAGAAGTGACGATCGATTTTAGTATGTAGAATGAAAAATGGATCTTGAAAAGAGAAGTTTGTTTTAGAATTGTTAATTATACGAAGAACAAGGATCCCGCACAATAAGTTCGAAAAGAGACATATAAGAGGAAGAAGGCAAAGTTGAAGATGACACCTGAAAACTCATACTAATGTGAACACATTACCAGCCTGGACATCCAAGATTTGAAGAGTAGAATAGTACTCCTGTCGATCACAGAATGAAGTCTTACCAGATGATTAAAAATGATATTGAGATGCACAGGAACAGAAAAGGAGCTTCTCTGAGGTGGTTTGAAAATGCAAGACAAATGTCTTCAGATGCTCAAGTGTCGAAATGTGGTTTTGGGAAACTAGGGTTAAAAGGGGCAAGAAAGACCTAAAAGACACAAGGGAGAAGACGACAAGAAAACATATGGAATGCTTGGATCTTACGGAAGACTGTTTTGCTAAGACTTGACTTATAGAAGACTTGACATAAAATTGAACACAGTGCATATAATGAATACATAGGCGACCCTCTTAATGAGAATAGATTTTCAGCTGCTGTTGTTGTTGCTCTCGTGGTGTATGCTATTTGCAGACAATATTGTGTTTATTGATAAGACCAGGGCTGGGGTTAACGCTAAATTAGAATTATGGAGAAACACGTTGGAGTCCAAAGGATTTACGTTGAGTCGAAGTAAAACGGAATACTTGAAGTGTGAGTTCGACACGGCAGGAAGAGGCTCAAGAAGCCGTAAATATGCTCGGACAGGAGGTACCCAAGAAAGATACTTTTAGATATTTGGGATCAATATTGCAAAAGGAGGGAGAGATTGATGAGGATGTAAGCCATAGAATCAGAGCAAGTTGGATGAAATGGCGCAGCGCATTAGGATTTTTGTGTGATCGCAAAATTCCTCCTAGGTTAAAAGGAAAATTTTATAGAACAACAGTAAGGCCTGCCATGCTATACGGAGCTGAATGTTGGCCAGCACAGAGGAAACATGAGCATAAAATGGGAGTAGCGGAAATGAGGATGTTAAGGTGGGTGTGTGGTCATACAAGGATGGATAAGATAAGGAATAAAGATATTCCACGAAAAGTTGGAGTAGAGCTAGTGCCAGAAAAAATGAGAGAATATAGATTGAGATGGTTTGGGCATATTCTCCGAAGGCCCCCAAATGCCCCGGTACGAACAGAAGTTTGCTATCGAGAGCATACCACGAACAAAGAAAGAGGTCGGCCGAAACTTACTTTGGGGAAAGTAGTAAAACAAGATTTAAGGGAGTGGGAAATAGATTGGTGTACGGTTTGTCTCAGGACGGAGTGGAAGAAGGCTATTAGTATTGTGGAGGGGTAGTTAGTGTGTGTGTGTGTGTATATATATATATCTTTGTTTATTTATTTTTACATATTTTTCTCTTTTCTCTCGATTGATTTTGCTTTATTTTTATTAATCTTTGGGGTTCATCGACCGCCGACCCCAACTAGTTTGGGATAAATATGTTGTTGATGTTGATAATGTTGTTGTTGTTGCTCTTGTCATTGAGTTATGAAGGAAATACATAGGAGATTTATGAGCACAGAATTGTTCAGCTCTACAGCCACTGAGCATATGCACATACATAATTGGCATAAGGGGATTAAAGGCAGTGAATGGGATAAAAAGACACATGAAGTGAAGGAGCACCTTGATAGCAATAGCATTCCATACAGGGAAACCAAGTAAACATATTACATTTCAATGCAAACAGTAGCTTTGATTTATATCTCCCTTTCAAAGTGTTGGAATACATAAATATTAAATCACGTCTTCGTCGAACAGCTTAAGCTTTTAGAACACTCGGCAGTGGTCCCACCAAATCTTTCATGGTATCAGAGCAGGACCTACTGAGTTCAAAACTTTTCAGGCCCTTATTTGCCTCCCCAATAAATATGTCCATGCTTAGTACTAGTCAAAAGACCAGACTATACGTGAGGGAGAGTATTGGAATACATAAATATTAAACCACGTTTTCTTCTAACAGCTTAACTTTTTAGAACAGTTGACAGTGGCCCCACCAAATCTTTCACAAAGCAAGAAGGAAAAGGTAATGGTGCTATTGAGAGCATGTATACAATTTCGACCCCATCTACACTCATTTGCGTGTATGGAAGAAATAATAACTAATAAGGATCAAGAACTAAGAACTCGAATCTCTACTCCAGATTAAGAATTCTCACCATAATAAATTCAGATATTTAAATAAAAATAAACATAGCATAAAGGAATATTAGCCTGCATGCAATCTCACAGTCCATCATCACCAAGAAATTCATACAAAGTTGAGCAGTGAACAAGTGCCCGTTGGCTTTCCAGAAAGACTAACTTGTGGAACATGAGAAGTCGACAAGCATCTTCACTTAAATTAGAGCAACAACAACTATATGAGCAAAAATCCAGGAATTACCGAGTTCAGTAACTTCAGATTAGCTGTAATTCTAGCGTACCCATCTTTAATCATGACATCCATTTTTGACAGATTGGCCAAAGTTGCCGGAAATCTCCTGCATTAAGATATTAGATTATCAAAATTGGAAGCCATGTACGAAGACAGATTTTGAGATTCAGCAGGGAAAGCTTACCCATATCAAGAAAAAAGCAACTGATAAACTCATATCAAGCAAAAGCAACTGATAAATGTAGGGATTGCTTCACACACACACACAGAGAGAGAGAGAGAGAGGTGATAACTCAAAACATACTCGAATATCACTCTAGCAGCAGTCAGCCCAGGGCTTCCAGAGCCAAACCATTCAAAGTTCCATCGGCCTTCTAAAAAGGGAGACCTGGGTTGCTGAACAAACAAGTAAGATTCACAAGAAATAGGTGATACCTAAAATGTTTGAATGAAGCACCTACGTTGTCGGCCTAGGCGTCGGATTAAGTCGCTCGAGACCAATTATCCTCTCATTCACGTCAATTTGTTGCATATCAGTCATCTTGCCACTGATCAATGCCTCAAAGCCTCCAGAATCTTTGAACTGAAAATACAGTAGCAAAGTGACGATAAAAGAAAAGTTTGTGCTGCAGGATTGGAGCTATGAAGTCCCAACTAGCTACTAACTAAATATCACACATCATGACATCCATTTTCAGCTCATAACATAAGTGATTAAGGCTAATATCCAAACAATAACTACATTTGTGAGAACGAGGGTTCTAGAGATGAGGAAGCATTTGATGTGAAGTAGCAATCCATGAATCATGCTTATACCACCATAACGCTATCAGCATAAACAGGAGACACAAGGGAAGGTTTTGACTATAAAACAGTGCACATGTACTTCTCATTCTGCATGCAATCTCACAGATTCATGCAAACATGAATGATGAGGGAAAATTTTGAGCACAGAGCAGGACAACTAAATTTGCAAAATTTTCATCTTGGACGGGTAGATTTCCAAAGGTTGTGCATATGGATCAGCAAATTCCGATTAAAGAAATAAAAAGTAATGACATCCTTGGACGGGCAGGCTAGAAGTAAGTACATCCTAAACAGAATAGAATTATGACTAAAAAATAATTTCAAACAAGTCTGCTTGAATCAAACAAACTAGAAGAAACTCTGAATGTCGACGTACTGCACAGTTCCGGGAATCTCCAGTGTGCCACTTCCCTATCAAATGCATTCTTTAAAGAGCACAGAAGATATTATTTGACAGTAAAGATACACTAAGAATGATATTGAAAATTATGCATTGTGTGAGCCTCCACAGTCAGATAAAGAGAAAGGAAGACGGTGAGAGCTTGAAGCTAGGTAGACAGTGAAGCTGGAAGCGAGCAGTCAACTCAAAATCTTCAAACAAAAAAAATACAAATTAACAATTGCAGAGCACATAAGCAAACAAATCACATCACATAGAGAGAACACAACAAACGGAATGAAAGAAGAGAAATTAACTCCATTCACTAACTCGAAGCGGCTTCGGATTTAAGATATACAGTTCCGGCAATCAACATCTAATCAATCACAGCAAGCCAATCAACTCAACGTCCATTAACTTACAGCGAGGAGGAGCGATTCCTTGGCGGAGAGCCTCTCCATCTCCTTGGCGTAGGTCGCCGGAGCTCCCTGCACCGCCTGCTGGACCATCGACACGCAGAGGGGGCCGCCAGAAAGCCTCCGGCGGCCGGGCATTTTCCGGCCGATGACTGGGGAGAGCTTCGACGGACGCGAAGGGAGAGAGGGAGTGGAGGAAGAGCGAGAACGGAGGGCGACAGCTGAAGGAAGAACGGCCTGAATTGCAGTCATTGTTGGAGAGAGAGAGAGAGAGAGAGGAGGAGAGAGGGAGATCGAGCTTTGAGAAGACACGGACTGGGAAAGGTAAGAAGCCGGTGACCGGGAAAGTCGCAGAGAAGGGAAGTGCGAGACTGTTTTGTCCGGGTCCGCTGAGAGGGGTAGTTTCGTCCGAAATCATGGATAAAATAGGCGACAAGGAGAAGCGAGCACTTTCCGCTACGGGATCTGCCCTTCCCCATGTGTCAGTCCTTGGAGTTTGAGCCGTCCATAATGGACGGACGGTCCAAATTTTTTAGGGAAAAAATCAAAAAGGGGCCCCAACTTCATTCATTCTCTCAAATAAGAGCCCAAACTCAATATTGTCTCGAAGAAAGGCCCAATTACCTTACTTGTTTCAAAAAAGGTCTGGCTTTTGTCTTCTTCTCTTTTTTTTTTTCTTTTTTTTTTTATCTTTCTTTTACTTTTTTTTCCTTTTTCTTTTCCCCTCCCCTCCCCTTCTGCGGCAGCGACAATTTCTTCTTCTTCTTCTTGTCGTTCCCGCAACATCTGCGATCTCTTTGTGCAAGAAAACGCAGGAGCTCACATGGAGGGAACCAGGAAACCTCCATGGTCAGATCTCCCGCCGGAGCTTCTCTCCATGAGCGGCGGCCGGCTCCACACTCGTATGGACGTCCTCCGGTCCCGAAGCGTCTGCTCTTCGTTCCGCGTTTCGCTCCTCGATCGCCCGGCTTCGCCGCGACGGCCGGCGATTCCCTTTCCGAACACCTCACTCAACGGGGCCCAACCTCTTCCTCCTCGAGAGCACGGTCTACACCGTTGAGACACCGGAGGAAGGAGCCGCCACCGGTCGCGCGCGATGACTGCTGAAGCTTGAGTAGTCGGAGCTGGGGTTCAAGCGAATCCTCAGCCTCTTCTCGGGGAAGCCGATCCGGCACTTGCCCCAAAAATTCCCAGAGGTACCCGATTGTCTCCAATCCCGAATGGTTGAAAACTTGAAATCTGTAGGGAATACACGCTTGAATATGGCAGTATAATCGGAGGGGGTACGCAGAAAGTTGTGGTGCATCCGGATTGTGCATGGACTGATCAAAGATCAGTGTTTGGTTTATTTCATTGATGGACAAGGGCAATTATTTTATTGGAAGTGTGAGGATGAGAATCGGAGCCATTTAGGCTGGGTTACGATGATATTGTGGATTACGAAGGCAAAGTTTGCTTCCCTAATGGCTTGAACCAAAGCAGCAGTAGCAAGAGCCTCGACGCTCCGATTCCTCAAGCAAGTCGCCGAGCAACAATCCCTGAACAACTGAAAAGCGTGGTCCGAAATGTCGCAATCCAACCCCAAAATCGAGGACACGTCTATGATCTGCATGTACGCCCTCAGATTGTCCACAACGACCGTCGACGACGAGGGCGTCGAGCTGGAATTCGCCGAGGAGGAGGAGGAGGGGGGATTGGTGGACTCGAGAGTTCGCTCGAGTTTGGCGAGGTGGCCGGAGAAGGAGAGGCAGGAGCGCAGAGAGAGGGGGGAGTTCTCGAGGGACCAGGTGGAGAAGGTGGTGATGAACCCGACGTCTCAAAGGGATCGTCATCGGAGTCGGAGGGGGTTAGGGCTTGGGGAGGGACTCTTCAGGACAAACAGAGACATCAACGCCAACGGTGGACTGTGGCTGGAGAAGGGGAGGGGAAAAGAAAAAGGAAAAAAAAGTAAAAGAAAGATTAAAAAAAAAAACAAAAAAAGAGAAGAAGACAAAAGTCGACCCTTTTTTGAAACAAGTAAAGTAGTTGGGGTCATTTTTGCGACAATATTGAGTTTAGGCCCTTATTTGAGAAAAGAATTAATGAAGTTGGGGCCCTTTTTGGTATTTTCCTAATTTTTTATTTTTATGAGGTAACTTTTTGAGTTTTTTTTTAGTAATAATTTGGACCGTCCATTTTTAACACGAACGGCCCGGATTCAAAAGGCAGGACCTGCCTTTTTAAGGAAAGGGCAGACGATCTTTTACTTGGCTACCTTCCTTTTGATTGGTTATTAATAATTGTAAAGAAAAACTACATAAACATTCATGAAATTTGATTTAATGTATAGTATCAACAAAGTATCAATAATGATTTTTTAAGTTATTCAATATCCTCATTATACTTTGTCCCAATATATAATGCTATCCTTAAATTTTTAATTTATTCAATATAATCTCTAAACTTTTGATATACGACAATCTAATTTACAAGCCAAAACCAGTGTCGAGGAGGCGGAGGGAGAGCCTGCGGTTTCCAAATCGTGTCAAAGAATCGGGAAAAAGCAACGAAGGCCCGAGACTTTAACGATTTGAACTATGGTCCCATGTTGCCAAAAACGTGAGCCTACTTGGAGATGCTTCGTGTGGAGCTCTGGTATCGACCCCAAGTACTCTGGTATCAGACCGATGATGGAGGGGAGTCGGTGGGATTGGTAGGAGTTCAAGGAGTGGATCTTTTGAACGACCGGTGAACAGTGGATTGGTCAAAAATGGAGGAGTAACTAGTGGAGACGTGGAGGCGGGGCAGGACGTGATGGAGGCGGCCAGAGAAAACATTTCTTCATCGTTCAAACATTCAGTTCTGTTAGGGGGTTGGAATTAGAAATGGCTCGGCGACGGGCAGCTGTTGACACCTAAATTTTGATTTTTTATTTAATTATTTATTGCATAAAAAAATTAGGTAAAGAAAAAATCAAGTCAGTTTTCATATAAATCGGATCGACGACAGATAAATGGCCTTGAGCCTAATTGAATTAACAGCACATAAGCACGTGTTGATGCAAATTTGCTCAAACCCATTATCCTTCACAATTAAGTTTCGGTCGCACGTGCCTGCTCAGCTAGTTGAGGAATAAAAAATTGAGGGAGAAAGGAAACTTTCTAAAGAAATCAATTCCTCCAAAAAAAGGCCCCATCGACACACGTGGGTCTGCATATCTTATGGTGATATAAAGGACTGAGTTAATTTGCCCAAGAGTCCGACCAAAAAAAAAAATTGCCCAAGAGGATAAGGAAAGAACCAAGAAATGAAGGAGACTGGAACACTTGGCAGAATCAAAAAGGATATTCCACGTGCCCAAAGAGGCCGAATGAAAGAAATATTTGATTGATGAAACGGGTTGAGCATAAGATCGGAAAATCAATTTGAAAAGGAAAGAGTGAAATGGATATGCACATTCTAGCAAATACCACTATTTTTGATTTTGGATCTTCCAAATCATTCTTCAGGATCATGTGACAAGACAAGAGCCCGAAAAAAAGATCACGGCAAGGCCGAGCGGTAAGGCGGGGGACCGCAAATCCTTTTTCCCCAGCTTTGCATCGAATTAAATCACATGCTCCACCGTTTCTACAGGCCCTGTCAATTAGAGAACTTGTTTTTCCTTTTGACCATGTTCTTCGGATTGCGAAAAGGAATAAGAAAACCCTCTTGCTTAGCAGGGAAAGATTTACTTCTACCAAAGATGGATCCATAATGTCTATTCAAGCGGTTTATTAAGGCCACAATTACCACAACCATATTAATGATGAGGAACGCATTGATTAACGCCATGTCGTATAGTGCTGCCACGTCATTAAAGTCTGTCGTTTTGTCATATTATTGCATATTGTATCATTCATCATGTTATTAGCTTGACACATCATTAATGCTATGTCGCATTCGTACGTCATTTAAAATAATGTTAAGGTTAGTTTATTTTAAACTAACGAGAGAGTCTAGCTTAATGTCGCATGTCATTTAGATTAAGTTCATGCCATTTTTGCATAGCATGTAGGTTAGAATTCATGTTGTTTTACACGTCATTAAAATTCATTTTAAAAAAAAAATCATGACATTCATGTCGTATTAAGATAGTTGTCACTTATCGTAATTAGAATAACTGTGTTACATTCATGCATTGCATTCATGTAAATAAAATAAAAATAAAAAAATTACATATTTTTCCCAATTCTTTATTTAGGTTCCTAATCAACCTACCTAGAATGATTAGTGGCGGCGGCGGCTCCAAAATTAAAAAGTAATTTGCACATTAATTTCTTGAACCAAAGTTACATTTTGATAGGATTTGGGAGAGTCTGAGTTAGATTAGTCAATTTAATTAGCCTAATAATCTATTAACCTGAAAATTTCTAATTTTAGGTCGTAACAGGTAGATTATGGTGCACAATAGGATCCATTGAATTGACACTCCAAGGCGGGTCTAGGCTAAGCATCTCGAAACTTTTCGGCCAAACGGTCCGAGAAAACCTTGCCCAAACTTCTCCACTACACTGTTCATGTAGATATTACGACTTGATTGACCTTCGTCAAGTTGGATCTTTTAAGTGTGGTCATTTGCCTAAAGTTCATCCAAGCCATGTTAATATATCTTTGAGCCGGGCCCAGGCGAGGCGATACTTTCACGCGAAGCCCACTCGAAAAGGTGGACACATTGCTGTCGAGCCATTGGCAGGCACTTAGGTTCGTGATGAGATTTATTCGATCATGTAATGATGCTATGATAATTCACTATTGCCAAATAGCATGATTACATGAATACAAATCCTCACCAGACTACTCTCAAGCATAAATTGATACACGAGATTTTATTTTGGTTCACTATTAAATTAGGGCTACGCCTAGCAGATAATTTCACTATAATTAGCACATCGCATATTTCGTTACATCACTCGATCACAAACGAAAAAAAATATATATAGCAGTAGCTACTCATGAGCCTAAGTTCAAGCTACTAATAAAAAATTATGGGCTTAAATCGTAAAAGCGCTATGGTCCAGAGAGCGTTGCCCCCTTGAGATTCCCGTCGGGGCGACTCTCCCGGACCTATGTGCTTTCCTACTATTGGAGAGTATGAATCACTCGAGACCCGACCTGAAACTGAGCAATACCGAGCTCGGCCAGGCCTGATTCTTTTTTTCTTTTCTTTTTTTGGAATCAAAATCAATTAACAAACACATCAAATGAAAGAATATAAAAAGAAAAAATAAAAATAAATTAAATTAAAAAGAAAACATGAGTGTTAAAAAAAGTCGGGCGGCGAGCCGGCCCGGCCCAAGTACCAAACCAAACCCGAAAAGACCCGAAAATCAAGTGAATTTTTGGGCCGGCCTGCCCAGCACAGGTTTTTTTTTTTTGAAACCCCTATGAACCACACCCAAACACTAGTGCTGGGTATAATTAAGCTTGCGACTCGTGAGCTGCTCGGAGATCTGGAAAACGGTGGTTGAAAGCTTGGTCGGAACAAAGATTCACTGCCACAACCCATGTGAGTCTCCTCTCCACTGTTCTGATCTAATTTTCCTTGATCTCAACGGCTATATTTCCCCCCCAAATGCCGCATTTGCCCATCCCGATTCCCAACGGTCCATTTCCCTCCACAATTATAATGCAATCATCATTCCCTGAACTTAGCATTCATTTCACGCTCTCCCTGCCTTAATCTCTCTCTCTCTCTCTCTCTCTCTCTCTCTCTTCCATGGAGGAACCCAGTTCTGATGCATCCGCCACCGTCCAGCACGTCGACAGGAAGCGCTCGGACCAGCTCCTCAGCAAGTTCGCCGACTCTGGCGACCATGAGAGAAAAGATCCGAGGGCGCCAAAGCGCCGGAGGAGGGAGCGACGGGTAGCGGCCAGCACGTTGTCGCAAGGGGGCAGCCTCGACCTGAGCGAATCGCAGTTATTGGGAGAGAGGCGATCACTGCTCCCACCGGCAGAGCGGAGGTCGGCCTTGCTCCGGAAGTTTGGGGTGATCAGGCGGTCGCAGGCGGGCGCTAGGGGCATCAGGAACAAGTCGCTGTTGGGAGCTATTGAGAAGGTAAATTGCACCAACAATCGCATCGACTTTTTCTCGATTCACATGTAATTAGCGCATTGCAAAATCTCTGAAGTTCTCTCGGAACTGAGATTGACTGGTTCTGGTGCTAATGTTGAGTGCAGACATGGAGGAGGACAGTCGAGGGAGCGTCGCGAGTGTTCATGGAGAAGCATTACAATCGTCACAAGCGCTTAATAAGCGACGCCGTTTAAGTTTCTTAATCATAATTACAATATTCAGGCCGGATTTGGCCGATGGAGACATGGTTGTGAACGGTAAATTTTTAACATATTTTTCTGTTTAATTCGTTGAGGGTTCTTAGCCTGTTTTTTTTTTTTTTTAATTCTGTTAACAAATTGTCCAATGGGAGGAATAATACGGAATAAAATCCTCTTTTTTTATTCTCAATTTTTGATGTGCTAAATCGACAATTCAGGGACAAAAAAGAGAAAGTACATATCTATATCTTTTAAATCTATTACATCAATTCGTAAACCAATTCAAAGACAAATATGTAGTTCTTCCGAAACTTTTGGAAGTATTAGTTTGTTTGTGCGCTCAACTTGACACTGAACTCAACACCTTTGATTGATTCGACACACAAATTGATAATCACGTGTTTAAGATTTGGAGTGATGATGGTATTGGATCACCCATTGAACTAAATGGAAAAGTATTTTATGCGAGTGTTGGTGTAGTGTGATAGACTAATCACTTTTTCGGGATTGAGTCGGACAAAAAATGGCCGACCCATATTGACACATTTCCATGCGATGTAAAATTAAATTACACATAACCCGGCCTGACCCATGTTATGAAAACACGTTAACGTTCTAGGACACACCCCTCGAGGAGCTGCACCTGTCTACGAAGATCTTTTGGGTTGTGGTCTTCTTGTTCTATGCCTCGCCTTTGCACTGAGAATGGGTCTTCACTGTGTTGCTCCAGCCGGGGAGCTGCCGGCGACGGAGGTGCATCTTCCATCATAGCTACGCGAGTGTGGGAATGGAGACTGGAGAGTATGAGGGATGAGAGATGAACACTCTCCGCCGAGGGTTGAATTCTCCCCCAGAAGAGCGTCGGCAGAGGAAGCAGCCAAGAGGAGATCCTTGTGGAAAAATAAAACAGGTTAAATTATGCGGGGGTGGGCCACCAAAAAACGGGTCAAAATATGAGTCTCTTTAGCGACCCATTTATGACTTTTTTTTTGGGGATTTGAAAAAATAGGTTAAAATGTGATTTCCTCGTAAAAAAAAAAAAGAGTTTCCCGTACTAAATTGGACTCTTTAAATTTGGGTCACAAAATGAGTTTGCCGAACCTACTCAAATTGTAGGTGGCATTCAAGGTTAGGAAAAAAAAAGGAGCATCAATTCGTATTTTCGCCGACGCAGCCCATTTTAAAAATTTAAGGATGTAACATAAATGCTAAGGAAAAGCCGGACGATAAAATTATGCTATCAAGTGATGCGATACTCGTCACGGATCGTTTTTCCAACTTCGACATCATTTAGCATAGCAGATTAAAAATGCAATTTTGAAGAAGATAATGGATCAATTATGTTTATGCAAAGGGACGAACTTTGCGGAGGTCTCTTTTCACATGCGTCCCATGCGTTTGCCTCGCCTCCCGTTCGGAAAGCAAAAGTTGGCCCCCGAAGATCCTTCGGGACACAGCCAAAAAAGTTTCACGACTTAGGTGAAAGAAAAAGACCATTCCTCACGTGCTGACGACGTCGCACTTTTGACCCAAGTCGAAGAAATTTCATGCGCTTTTTGCACTTTAGTCCACCTAAAAGGAGTCTTTTGACTTTAGAGGCCTCGAGCCAAATCACTTTACCACGCTGCCAACACCAACCCAACTTCATCACCCACTGATGAACAACGGCAAATGCGATGCCCGCGAAGATTCCGCACTCGATCGGAGAAATGACAAACTCGACGGATCGAAATGATCATGTTCGTCGCTATTCTCTAGCATTGTGAGTTTATAATGGTCGATCGGACCTTGGTGAGGTAGGAGATGTTATTTTTCCGGCTTATATGGATTCTTGTCGTCTTGGTTGCTTTGTGGAGCTGTGGTTCCGAGATAGAAAATATAAAGAAAAGGAAAGAAAAGCCCTTTCTTTAAAGCTCTTCGCCACCAAGAAATTCATGATCCGGGGCCAATCTGGGAAAGAATGAAACTTTGGGGGGTAGATTGAGACAATCTCCAAATTCCTGGGAGGACTGTAATTAATGCAATGCTTTAGAGTAGAAAACAAAACTTCCGTGTGCTTGAACTTTAAAAAGTCAACCGAACTTTGTGTCTCTTTGAACGAATTTGTTAAGTCTACCAATAGTGGTCATTCTCTATCTTTGATAGGAGATCAATAATTTTTAACTACCGATTTTCAATTGATAATTTTTTATTTCCTTTTCCGGCACTTAATACAATCGGCACTTAATATTTGATAATTGGATTTTCGGCACTTATTTTTCAATTTGGCGGAATGGGTCTTCAATTTTTTAGGCTTTGATTCGGGCAAGCAAGCGTGGCTTGAAAAAGAGATATGGACCAAACTTGATCCTTACTTAATGGTAAAGAAACTAGCTCTTAGCAGCATCCATGGGGGCATGGATTTGTTCAATTTATGCAAAATCGGAATTTGTATTTTGAAGTAGTTTGTTCGTCCGTCCGACAATATCCATAAATTATAATTTGAACAAGATAAAAGTGGAATTCTCAATTCTTATTATCTATTAATGTAAAACATGAGGTCGATAGCAGTTGCAAATTTCTAATTGTCGTTGTTCTACGACATGATACACTTGGTTAGTACAATTAGATTTATGAGCACTGTTGATTATATTTTTCACCTCTTATTTTCTTGAAGCCCTTTTTTTTTTCCTTGTCGAATTCACATGCTAAATAAATAAATCCACGTAAGTAAAAGCCTGTAATGGGACTGGGACTTGTCTAAAAATTCAACGCCTGCCCCAGATCTGCACACGTGACGTCATCCTCCGCTATTAATGGCACTCCCGTAATTCTGCTCCCAAAAGAAAGAGAAAAAGAAAAAGAAAAAGAAAAGAAAAAAGGCGAGCATCGCTCACGCGCCTCGTCAACTTTTCTTTCCCCTTCCCACCTCTTCCCCCCTTTTCTCTCTCTCTCCTCTCTACCTGCGCCATTGCAAAATCTCTCTCCACTGAAAGTTCGCAGCCACTCCAGTTTCTCTCTCTAGACTCTGCAGGGCACACTCTCTCCGTTCTCGCGTCCTCTGTTCTCTTCTTCATCACCTTCACCTTCACCTCCTCTCTACACTGCACCGACCGTCAATTCGCTCCGCACTCTCTCTCTCTCTCTTTCTTCCTCCGATGCATCGGTCGCAGAGTCAACTCTCGCCTCTCTAGCCGTCCTTCTGGGCCTCCGGTTCGGCGATTCTCTCTTCCTTCTCCGGAACGTCGCCCCGGTTCGATTTCCCGGACTTTCCCCGCTCCTCCGAAATCCTCCTGGACGGCTTGATTCCTCGCTCCGGTTCGGATCCGCCCCCGGGAAATCCTCCCGTTACGCGCGCACGTTCTGAGGCTTTTAGGGTTTTCGAGAGGGAAATGAGGGATGTTCTCGTGGCTGGGAAGGATAGCGTCTGCTTGCTGGAGACCGGTCAGTCGATATGTCCGTATGAGCAAGGATGATTGCGGCGGTGATGACGAGAAGGCCGACCCCACGCTCCAAGACTCTTTGCTTTGGTGCAAGGACCTGGAGAAGCACTCCTGCGGAGAGTTTTCCTTCGCGGTTGTCCAGGCCAATGAAGTGCTCGAAGACCAGAGCCAGGTGGAGACTGGCCGCTTCGCCACTTTTGTGGGAGTCTACGACGGGCATGGTGGCCCCGACGCTTCTCGCTTCATCTGTGATCATCTCTTTCTCCACCTGATGAGTGAGTGTTTTCCTTCTTTTCGGTTTCTTGGTTGTGTGGCATGGGGATTGAGTTCGCGCTTTTTGTCGAATTTGTAGGTGTTTTTAAGATAAAAAATCTACCAATAACTTCCGGGACTTGTGGTGAATCGTTCGTTTTAGGAAACAGTGCTTCGCAATATTCTAGTAATTTTGGATGCTATTGGTTAGCTTATTTTCGATTTGACAATCTTGGTAGTAGCGGCTTATCCATGGCGTTGTTTTCATACTTTCTGTTTATATCTGGAAGTAATCTTGCTAAAGCTATGATTGTGTTTTTAATCAATCTATGTGATAGATATAGAGATCTTGGCAAGTCACGCTGGTGAAAGATGATGCAGTTTCACGAGCTCGCAAATCATACAGCGCATGTTTGAGCGTAGGAATGGGAATCCTTTTCTCTAGATTGGAGGAAAGACTGTTGTCATTGAAATCACTGGATAGTAAAATAAAAATAAAAAATAAACTAGACGGAGGTTAATTTAGCTTTTCTATTCACTAACCTTCTTTTAGTCTAAAGTGAATTCCATTTGTTTTTCCTTTTGAATTGCCGCTTTGGTGAAAATGACAAATCCAAACTGGATATTTACGATGAATTGAGTCCCATTCACCTTCATCTTGACTCTAGCATGACTGCACGATATTCTGTTGATTGGAGTCTTGACTCTTTCCTTGGACAAATAGCTTTGGAAAACTTATATTTTGCATTTGAGTTATTCTCGGTACATGATTGAGTACATAGCAATTAAAAGCTGAGTTTCAGCTCGAAATTGACTTTGATCACAAATCCCAGGGTTGGGTATAAGTTTCTTCTAAGTTAGGATTGCTTTCTGAGATGAAAGTTGATAGCAATTGTGACACACCAAAAAGAGTTCAAAGCACAGCTATTCTCTGGCTCATATATTTGGCATCGAATTTCATTTAGGCTAATGACTGTATTCCAGTGATTACGAGTCTATGCTAGCATCACATTGCATGCCACTTACTTACAGGACTTGCTCGTGAACGTGGATCCATGTCTGAAGATTTGATTAGAAGTGCTTTCTCTGCCACTGAAGAAGGATTCCTTACTCTAGTGCGCAGGACATGTGGAATAAAACCTTTAATTGCAGCAACTGGGTCTTGCTGTCTTGTTGGAGTCATATGGCAGGGGACGTTATATGTTGCTAATGTCGGTGATTCTCGTGCAGTGGTAGGTTCCTTAGGTAGGTCAAATAAGATAGTGGCCGAGCAATTGACTAGAGACCATAATGCTAGTATGGAGGAAGTTAGACAAGAACTCAGATCCTTGCATCCAGATGATTCACACATTGTAGTCATGAAGCATGGGGTATGGCGTATCAAAGGCATTATTCAGGTTTGCTTCTTGTGTACTGTGTAGTGTATTATGCCAAACGATATCCAGAGAGCTGTGCGTGATCATACAGAATTATTGGGTGAAGGAATTAGCAATCTCATATTCTCTTGGAAGGACATGTTCCTCTTAAGTATGTGAAAGATTTGAAATTCAACTTAGCAGTTTTTTGATTGACACTGGATCATTCTTCATGCATGTTGTTGTGGGCCCTTGTGCCCTTTTTTTTAATAAATTTTTCCTGGCAGCATCTTCTGTTCATTTTTGTCCCATTTCACTGGTCACCTCCTCCACCTCCCCTTCCCCAAACTCTTCTGTCATGTCTCTACTGTTTGTAACTGTGTAACTGTCATTCACAAAGATTGAATGGTTGAATTGAAGTAGCGGCATTCAATTGTATATCATGGTGGGCAACCTAACCACTTGAAGAGCGTAAGTAGATGATTGCTGTGGTCTATAGGGATGCGATACTAACTCAATTATTTTAAGGACCGATAAAATTGGAATTTAGAACTCACACGACAATAATCTTTCTGTTATTGTCCCTTTTATCATCCTTGTGGTGATGATCTTGAGGTGTATTGTCATGGGTAAGGATGTTTTTTACTTTTAACCTTGTTACTTATCAGAAGAAAGAAGAACATTCTTGGAGTGTTTCAACTGAAATATTGGCTATTCTGTTCTGGAGGGATTTCTTGTGTGAACGTGATTAATGTGATGTATAGTGCTTGGGTAAGTAGAGCGAGGGAAACTTGGGGTGTGTTTTTCTGAAGTGGTGGCAGATTGACAAAAATGGCCGTGATCATTTGCGGTTATTGTTTCACGGCGCATGGTTGCTGTGGTTTGGAATTGAATAGCAACTAATGTACTAGACAAAGATTGTGCAGTTGCATGAACATGACCGTGATTCATTTGAAAAGAGTAATTGGCATGAGATTAGCATTTTATGTTCACCGTTGCCTGATGGCATTAAACATTTGGCTGCAAGATGTGATGAAGTATGTGTTGGTGATTGAGGTAGATAGGTCTATCTGGAAGACAAGTTTCTCTTTTGGAATTTTTGGTTATACATTGAACCTTCTCTCTTGAGGAGGTTTTTCAGAAGAGGGCGTTACAATACTACTTTCTCTGTTTTCCCCCACTTTGACTAGAGAAACAAAGAGTTTGGTTGCATTCCTCTCAGCTTACTTATTGAATTTTTTTTTTTTTTAATGTGTTGCTGTACTTGGTGGCAAAAGGCCAAGTGGAGGTTTGCCAATGGAGACAAATTTGACCTCCTTAATATTGAAAGCCCAACAAAGTTTTGAGTTGAAACTAGATTAAACTTTTTAGCTAGCAGCCAGCCTAAAACAGCCTCAGAAAAGCTTTAATGATGCAGAAATTGCTCAATAGCTTCCCTCTAACCATATTTGTTGCTTGGCTGCCATATGGTATTTCAATCATGATGACTATCAAGTGTCATTCTTGCTAGCAATATGTGGTTTTGGGTTCTGCATATTGTTTAAAAGAAAACACACGATAGAAAAATGACTAATGGCTTTTCTTTGACTAAATTAAACAAATTATCATTGATGTACTCAGGCTGCCTCTTTATCTTCTGGTAATGATGTAGTCTTGGGCTAAAGTTTCTATAGTAGAGACAGTCAAAAGGTTCACCAGGTAGAAACATCATTGCTTCGAAAATAGGTTGTGTTAATACTTTCTTATTTTTTAAGGCGTGTGATAGATTTATATAAATGAAATAGCATGAGTGTCCGTTTAGTCTTGTTGAAATAGAAATGCCATCTCTTTTTTGGTTTTTTTCTCGCGCCTCTCTCTTCCCCAGCATAACGAGTGAACTTTCTTGCAGTGGCATCTTGCTCTTTTTTTTTTTTTTTTTTTTTCCCTTCTTTTGACCAAAGGAATTCTGTTTATAGTACACTCATTATGTATATGCATTTAATTAAGTGCTGATTATCACTTTGTTTCAAGAGTTCATCTCTCTTATTTTCTGTGAAATTTTGTCAGGTATCCAGATCTATAGGAGATGCGTACTTGAAGAGGCCCGAGTTCTCTCTTGATCCTTCATTTCCACGGTTTCACCTTGCTGAGCCCCTCCGTAGGCCTGTGCTTACAGCAGAACCAACCTTGTGTTTGAGAACTCTAAGACCTAGTGACAAATTTCTCATATTTGCATCTGATGGTCTCTGGGAACACCTTTCCAATCAGGAAGCTGTTGAGATTGTGCATAATAACCCTAGAGCAGTATGTTGATTATCTATTATAGTTCTTCATTTTAAGATTTACATCCATATCGACATTGTCACCTTCCTTTGCTCTTCTTGTATTATAGGGAATTGCTCGAAGACTTTTAAAAGCCGCTTTAAATGAAGCAGCCAGGAAGAGGGAGATGAGATATGCTGATCTTAAGAAGGTTGAAAAGGGAATCAGACGCTTTTTTCACGATGACATTACTGTTGTTGTCATCTTCCTGGATCATGAGATGCTAGGGCAAAAGGTATCTGTCCCAGAGCTGTCAGTCAGGGGCTTTCTCGACACTGTCGGACCATCAAATTTCAATATCCTTCAAGGGATTGATGCCAATGCGAGGTCTATTATCTGAAGGTTTTATAAGTTAACTTGCATGGTCAAGCTGGTTGAAGGCATGTTCTTCATTTTGAATAAATCCCACGTTGTTTCAACAATGAGATCGCTCTGTCTGTTTTACTCCTCCCTTTGAGCTTATTTTATTTGAGCTGGATTCGGTCACTATGCATGTATGGGATGACGTTGATACTTGTGAGCAAGCTGCTTCTAAGCCCACTTTCATAAATTGATCTTTACATAACTGAAGTTCTTCGGTCTACATTGATTTAAATTGTCCTTTCTTGTTATTGAAATCGTACATAAGTTGCACGTGACCACTGTTAGTTTGCACTCCTGTAGCTCATTTCAAGTCATGATAGCCAATTTTCGGGGTTTTCCTTTCAATAAAAGGTTGATCCTACAGAAATTTCAAGTTCTTCGTGGGCATTTTTTACCTTACCCATTTGTAATCATGGGTAGCCAATATACATCCGTGCCTTGAGGGTTTGACGTCTCAGTCCTCATCCTTTCTGCTGCTCAGTAGTTGAAAGTCAAGTTACATTGCTTTTGCCTTTCTCTTATCAAGTTAGAGCCCAGTTCTCATTTTGATTCCAAGATCACATGTTTGTCTATATGGCTGGCTTTGGTTGCGTCGGCAATGCCCTGCTTCCTCTCGTGCTTACTAAGCGAGTGGCCGGGGTTGGTCAGCAACTAACATTGTGAACATCTTATCTAGATTGAATGGATCATCTAGTAATAGGTCAGTGACACCAGCTCGATGACGTCGTTAGCTGCATCCAAGGGGTTTGACTCAAACTTTTACACTTCATCCATCCTTGGATTCATCCTCATATTGCATCAAACATGCCTTCTGGTCTTCTGGTTTGTGCCTGAATTACCATGCCAATGGCTAAGGTGGGTTCGAATTCCAGCATGTAGGGTTTGTGACTTTGTGCTTTGAATTTGGGAGCTGGGTTCTGATGTGCATGGTAAAACTGGTGTTATTCAACATGTGAACCCTGTATTACGACAACTTGTCGAGGTTGATTTTTCTGGCAGGGAATTTACACTACCAAAACTTAATGCAGAGGTTTCATTAGATAATTATAAACTTCGAGGAGATAGTTTCTCAGTCCTAAACAAGCAAGAGATCGTTTCGTAACGGTGTTTCGTAACGGTCATTGTTCCTCGTATCTAACTAACTACTACTTATATATGTCTCTTCTGTTTTACTAAAATCATAACGGTATCTTTACACACAACCGAAAAAAAGAAACAACACATTAATCAAAACAATAGTTTTATCGTTTATCAAAAGTAAGCACATTATAAAATAAAAAATTCGAAGAGATACGAGTGGATCACTATAAGTGGTAGTGAAAAGCGACGCTATCGAATCTCCCAAAGAAGAAGAGAATTGCTAAACTGATGAGATTTGCAATCTTTTAACTTCAAGATTTAGAATAGTGAAAAAAACGAAAATCGTAGGCTTTCAAGACAATAGATTGTATTTGTTTGTGTTTTCAATAAATTCATCCAATTTTACGTAAAAGAATATTCTTTTTATCCGGGAAAAATGAAGAAACGAAATTACCAAAAGCCCGTCGTTTGTTAGGAACAAGGTGGAAACGAAAACAAAACGAGGGAAGCGAGCGAGCAAGCGAGGGAGAGGGGAGGGCAGAGCAGAGCAGAGCCTGGCGTTTACTTTGACTCGAAGTCTTCGATCACGTCCTCTCCTCTCTCTCGTCTCTTCCACTGAGCATAACTCACACACACGAGAGCTCCAGGCATCGCTATATGCACGGGCACTCTTAGGGTTTTCGCGCTTCCCTGTTCATCATCATCCGCCGATGAAATCTGAAAACCTTTAAGAGTCGGGGATTCGGAATCCACTGGTCCTCGGGGACGGCTCCGATCTCAGGACTTTTTGCCGTCGAAAACTCCCCGCGACGCTTCCATAGGATATGGAGGGAGACAGGCGTCAGAGTGAGCGGAATGGCGAGTTCGGATTAGGCGCGAGCGATCGCAGGCTCGCCTACTCGCGCCAGCCATCGTTCCGCCAGTCCTGGGAGCCCCACACCCCAATCTCCATCCATCACGACGATTCGGCGAAGCCCCTGCTTTCGTGCAGCGCTTCGAGCGTCGAGATACCCGCGGGGTTTCATTCGTTGGGGGAGGGCGAGGTCGGAGGAGAGGGGAAGGGCTCGAGTAGGCAGACGAGTGTGTTGCTTTTGGTGGTGTCCTTCTTCAACGTTGTAAGGTCTGGAAATAGGTACATGAAGAGGACGTTTTGGTTGATTTCGCTTAATGTGGCGTATTCGACAGCCGAATTGGCTATCGGCCTTTTCACAGGCCGAGTAGGTAATGGCATTGTCTCTTGTTGACATCTGCTTTGAGTATACCCAAAAATTGAGTGACATGGCGATATGTTTGCTTCACTTTGATTAATACTTGGAAATGATTTGGTTATTTTGCTTACTGCTTTTTTCTTTTCATCACTTATCTTTTAACTATCTAGCCGTGTTCTTATTTTGATTGATTCAATTTTTAGTTCTTTGATTGAAGCTCCGTGCAATGTATCAAGACTTAATGTTATGTAAGCATGCCTGTCTAGAACACTAATTTGATGATTTAGGAAGCTAATTTTTGAATATAGATTTTGCTTCTTCAATTGTGTCTTTGATATTTTCTCAGGTTTGGTTTCCGATGCATTTCATCTGACGTTTGGCTGTGGACTCTTAACCTTTTCATTGTTTGCAATGGCTGCATCTCGCAAGAAGCCTGATCGATATTACACTTATGGGTGAGTAATGTTGGACTTTACCGTCACTGACTAGACTGCGTATCTAAAACCTCTCAGAGCTAGTTGAATTCATGCCTTTTATGTTATTAGTGAGCGAGCCGTGTTCACTTCACATTGTGAAGGTTACTTTGATGTTATTATGGATGAGTTGATGAAATGATTATTTACCAAAAGTTCTCGAGTGCGAGGCCCTTTGCTTTCTTTCTCAGCCTCATGTTTTTCTTCCCGATTGAGAAATCAACCAGATAAACCTTTCTTGTTTTTGAAAAAATGTACGTGCTTGACTGATCATTATTTTGCTTCTTGCAGGTACAAGAGGCTAGAAGTTTTGTCTGCATTTACTAATGCCGTAAGTTTGTCACCTTTTCCTTACTAAAGTGCAGGTTGTGTAGCTAGTTTAGCCCTTCTTCTGGGAGCCTATTTTAAGCTGAAGTTACCAGCCATCTTCTCCCCTTCAATGAAGGAGAGAAGATATTCGACACCGTAACTTTGCTATCTGAACAACCAGTTTTAGAAAACACGCGAGAGGATGTATTTCTGTTAGGCTTCCTTAGGTGTAACCACTTGTCTATACTAGAAAATGCGGCCTGTTCTGGTTTGCCCTTTTATGTGATTGTTCCTCCCTTTCTTTCCCTGATTTTACTGCACTGGTCTTCTATCACATCATTCATCTACCATTTCCTGGAGCTGATTATGTTAGATAAACTAACATGTGACTTCTGCTGCTTGTTTAGACAGCTCTTTCTTTTGTTCATGTCATTTTCCCTTGCTGTTGAAGCCCTTCATGCCTTCATCCAAGATGAATCTGAGCACAAGTGAGTTCTTTATTTTTGTTTTTTGGGAAATCTGAAAGCATTATCGGACAGAACCTTCTTATTGCTATTGCTGAATATTTAAATTGAAAAAGGACAAAGGAAGAGAAGACAAAAATAGGTCGTTATAGTGTGATTTAGTGTCAAACTCAAATTCTTTAATTATAGCTGATGTTTCTGTTGAAGTCTCCCTCATTCAAGTATTAACTAAGAGTACGATATATGGAGAAAGGCTGAGAGGTCATTAGGTTGTATTTATCATTGGTGCTCAGTTTGTCTGTCTTGTGGGTGCATGACTGAAATATGATCGCCTGGATTGGGTTCAGCTTTTCCCTTGTCATATGTCCTGGTTGTATATTATCATATATGCATACATCCTTTTGTGATCTCTTCGTACTGACTAAAATGCAACTGAAATTGTAATGTTATACATACTCTTTTCTAATGGCATCATCTATCTTCTGTCTTGCTTGTGGTTGTAGGCACTACTTGATAGTTTCGGCAGTTACCAACTTATCAGTGAATCTTATTGGCGTTTGGTTTTTCAGGAACTATGCTCGTATTAATATAGGTAAGTCTGCTTAGTCGCCATACTGGTTTTTTCCCTTTCACTTTTATAATTTGAATGGAAATGCTTATCTAGTATGCATGATCATGTATCACCATTAATGTTAGAAGTAAATCCCACTGGAATCGAACTAACTGACTGTACAGTGGCTAAATTAAAATATTGCCCAGTAGTCCCTTACCGTTTTGGAAATTCAAAATCGTCCCTGTACTTTGTTTTTGGTTCAAAATGGTCCTTATACTTTTTAGTCGCCATGCGTCCTCGACCGATTTGGTAACTGATTTCTCTGACGTGGACTTAACAGGGTCAACATTTTGCTGACATGGACTAACTCGTTCTCCTCTCTCTCTCTCTCCCTCTCTCTCATTTGAAAACATGACCCTTTCCTCTCTGACTCGAAAACAAGAACTCCACATGGTGGTCATGGCTGCTGAGCTCAGGAAACAGTGGTCGCCGTCGCTTGCAAGCCTCAGACAATGGCAGCTACCACGTGGTGGTTGTCATCCTCTCTCTCTCTCTCTCTCCAGCCCAATCTCAGATGTGGTCATCAACAATAGGAAGGAATTTTCAAGCAGCTTAGGTGGATCTTTCACCAGCCCAAAGCGTACTCCACTTTTTGACTGGGTCGCTTGCGCTCCTCTTTGGACTTGATATTCGATTCCGCTCTCTGGATTCATTCTAGCTCAACAATTATCATCTTAAGACTGAACCCATTGGAATCTAATGAAAAATCTTGTTCAGTAATTTCCACAAACATTTTAGCTTCATTCTCTTCTTCTAGTCTCTCATTGCATGATTCTCACTAAACAAACATCTCTGATCAGATTACAAGGTCAAATCACTCAAGTATATAGAGAGGGAGAAACTCCCATAAATTCAATCAACATTTAGTCTGATTCAACTAAAGCAAGAGAGAACACCCCCGAAAACTGCTCATGGAAGCTTGAGGTGACAGAGGCCACTGGATGGTGGTCTCTTTTTTCTCCCCAAATACTAGATCTGGAAAAATAACCATAGCAGGAAATGTTACTTGTGGCAGCCTAAGAGACAGTGGCCATGTTGTGGTGGTCGAGCGTCTCAGGTCATGGCGATTACCGCAAGGTGGTCGACAATCTCAGCAGTTTCACTCTCTCTCTCCGTTTTTTCAATTTGTTTGAATTGCTGATGTGGTATCTTGTGAGCTATTTGATTAATCGTAACATGATGCATTTATTCTGGCATCCACCTGAGCACTCTGGCTAATGAAGTTAATAGAGGAACTGACAGTGACTCCCTTTAAAAAATACGCGGACCTTTGCATAATAAAAGCATGGGGACGATTTTTTATTTCCTACAATAATGCAGGTACTACTGGTGACATCGTCCAATAAAAAAAAATGTATGATACACTACACAGCGCTACCAAGTACCTGACTTGGGAATCCTCAACTGAAATCAGTGTTTACTTACATTAAAAAGATGAGGAAATTTTGGCATATATATAATTTGCTCTTCAGTTTCGGGCTTGGAAATATTGTGAAGTAGTTTGCAGAGTTCCAAAATCTTCTGTTATAGATGGAGTTTGTATTCCTGATCCTCCCTATCCTCTCACTTCGCATTCTTGGGAACTCTAATCAATAGGAAGATTTTGAAGAAGGGAGCTGACCAAAACTTTGAACTTGTGAAAATTTTCATTTATGTTCATAGTATCTTACTTAGCATACCTTAAACAGACACTAGGCTAATAAAAAGAATGTAAAGCATGAGTATTTATATAAACATCTTATGTGCTACTTATCTCTCGTTCTGTTTGCTTGCAGTGTATAGGAAGGCTGAAGACATGAATTACCACTCAGTTTGCCTGCACGTTCTTGCAGATTCCATTCGCAGGTATAAAACCACTCTTGCATTCTCTTTGGCCTTCTACGCATTTGTAATTTAGGAATCCATCTTAAGCTTGTGCGTATTTGTTTCTCAGTGCAGGTTTGATACTTGCATCCTGGTTATTGTCCATTGGGTACTTACTAATTCCATTCTTGATTTATTTTGTTGAAGAAGATTACCTGCAAGTTTTGCTTGCTTTTTTCTTTCTCAAGTTTTCATGAGATGACTTTAATCCTTTTGCTCTGCAGGGTTCAGAATGCAGAGGTTCTGTGTTTGGGACTAGTTTCAGTGGCAGTCTTTATGCTTGTTATGCCACTCTTTAAAGTGAGTGGGGGTATATTGCTCCAAATGGCTCCCCCCAGCATGCCAACTTCAGCACTGAGCAAATGCTGCAGACAGGTGATTATGTATTTCTTTATATTCTGCTCATGTAAGTTGGTCAATTTATTAGCGCTTACTGAAGGTTTCAAAACTGTGTACAGATTACTGCTCGAGAAGATGTAAAAGAGATATCTCAGGCTCGTTTCTGGGAATTGGTTCCTGGTCATGTGATTGGCTCACTTTCGGTGCAGGTAACTTTAATATGTATCATTTAATAGGTGTTGCCCTCCTTTCTTCTTCACCTGATTGTTGTTCTCTTCTGATTTGATTTCTGGTAGCTTACTTTATTATGATGTAAAAATGATTAACAAGCTTCGGGTGTTGTCTCATGCTAACAGGTGAAGAATGGGATGAGTGATCAATCTTTAATGCAGTTCGTCCACAGTTTGTATCATGATTTGGGTATTCAAGATTTGACAATGCAAGTAGACGATGTCTGAGCTGATCTTTTTGTTGCTTTATTCAACGGTTAGTATTTGAAACTGTCAATGTGTCTGCATTACATGAATCTGCTTTCACGCTTGTCATCAACGATGGCTGGATAGTTGTATTAGTAGTGGGATTTAATTCTTTCAAGTCCAGTCATCCGAGTTGAGTCTTTTATGCCTGATCCTTATGTAATGAAGTTATTGGAGGGAGAATTGCGAGAAACTCGCTCTTTTGTACTCGTGTTTGTTGATGCAAGTGTTGATTTTCCTTGATGAGGTAGCGAATCCCTGGTCTGAGGTTTGTGATACGAGCTATAATGGATTGATATATTTTGAAGAAAAAAGTCAAAACATATCCAGTAAATTTGTCTACTGAGCAATGCGGCACATTCCTGTGGGCTGTCTAAATGAGCCTACTAACTTAAATAACAACACGCAGAATGGGACATTCCTTTATAAAACTATTTTAGTAGACAGTCTTATTATATCTACATCGTTCTTTTCGTGAGTCCTATTCTAACTTGGAGTAAGTTATGAGGGTGTTCCGCCGATGGTAATGCAACTGCCAGGATTTAGGGCTTCTAGGTATTGAGCATGAAACCTGACTACTTGAATTCAGTTTGGTTGTTCCTAGAAGATATGGAATGCTAGCCACTCTTGCTTGAGTAAGAAGCTTGGTTCAAGCGCTATACCACCAATTGTTTTATCAGTATATACTGCACAGACGTATGAGTCACATCAAGCAGTTTTCCAGACTGAGTGAAGAAAAATTTTAGGTAGTCTAGATTTAACGCCAATTTTAGGAGGCTGTCCTTTAGCGCATTTTCATGGAAGAAGTAGCATCCGTTCGCCCCTTTAGATTTCTGATAGAAAACGAAAGTAATGAATGTAGTAAGGCAGAGAAGTTGGACATCCTCCTTTTGACTTGGCTAATTTTAGGGCTTTCCAGATTAGTAACTCCTTCGATGCATGCAACCCAAGGGATTTGTTTTGAAGCCGCCCCAGAGGGCATCATCATATTCCCAATAATATGGTGCCGCTTTGGTGGTGAGTAGGGTCCTCACAACAAAAGCAATTGCCAAGACAAGCCTTCCGGAACAGCCTATTTATATGAAAAAGAACGATAGGGCTCGATCGCCCCATGTTTCTTTTCATATGTGGGCAGTGAAGGCTCGTTTAGTAGACAACGAGCTCCGGTTGAATAGAAAGTTTTTAGGTTTGGAATCCTTGTATAGTAAAGGGGCTTAGCATGTGGACACCAACATACTCCCTGATAATTATGCGACAAGCAAGAGCTCCTCTTAGGGAACATGTATCGATTCTAGAAATTCAGCTCATCTGTAAAAGGAGGATTAGCGTAATGAACAATTCCATCTCCCTGGCCTCGGGCGAGCTCAAGTGATGCACCTAGGACCGGCAGACTCGATTGTCAACGACATTGGATTGGGCTCAAACTCCATTGGTTGAAGCGAAACGGCTGTCTGATCAATACTCATCGCCTTTGGCCGTGAACTGCGATGGATTTTGGCGATTCGGGGTCGTTTAGATAGATTTTGGGATGTTTTTCTATTTTTAGGCAATTTTACAATTTTAATGGTATTTTTGTAATTTTGCGTTATCTTTGTAATTAGGGTTGACACCTTATAAAAGGTCGTCTTTAGGGTTTTGGATTACAGATTATTGAATATTGACATATTGCGATTTGCTATCGTTTTGAGCGAACATAAATTGTTCCTCATTTATCGGTTTCAATTCTTCTATTTAGCCTTGCTTTCTATCGCTTCGGCATCGTCAAGGCTCGGCAGGCCGCATTTGTGGCTGGTTGCTGCTGAGGCCTAGGGAGTGGCAGAGGAAGAAAAAAAAGGAAAAGAAAAGAAAAGAAAGAAGCAAAAGAAGAAAATAAAAAAGTAGTTAAATAAAAAAAATAAAATAGTTATCCAAACAAAAAATGGAAAAAATATTTTTTGGTCAAAATAAAAATTATTTAAATGAAGAACACTTAATAAATTTGAAGCATGTAGATAGAGAGAAAGAGAGAAGAAAGATATTGGTCTCCACGGAAAATTATTTCCTTAATTTTTTTACTTTTGAATTTGTTCTTTTGATTGACAGAAAATGTTTTCTTTGATTCATTTATTGTTTTGTGAACCGATTACTGAAAAATTCGAAAAATATTTTTCTAAAAGTTGTTTTTCGCAAAAAGTAACGGGTTACCTTAACGTAACGAAACGAAGGGAATGGAAGATGGGAAGGAAGGCTGAGCTGAGATTTTAAGACCACTGAAAGAGGCTATACCTGCTAGTAAATCAGTAGGAAGATGCACAGGAGATACAAACAAGGAGATAAAAACATGCACATGATGATGATCCCAACATAAACAATATGGTTTCACACGAAACTCCCCGGGCATGACAATCGACCGCGTGTGAACTTCAAGCACCGAGTAGGAAGACGTTTCCAGAAACCCTCCTGTTATTTTTCTTCGCCTGTCTCACATCGACATTGTCCCAACCATCCTAAGTTCCCGACACCATAAATTGATGACAGATTCCAACATTCTCTCCATCGATCGAACATACACACTCATACTCACCAAGAGGGGGGAAAAAAAAGAGAGAGCAAAGGAACATGAACTCTCTCAACGACGAGGCAAGGCCGGTTATCCGGCACTTCAGCCACGAGCACCCGTTGGAACTCACTAACTTCGACGGAGCCGGCACTGCCGTGTGCTCGGCCTGCGACATACAGATGATAGCTGGCAGGGATTACTACACCTGCCGAGCCTGTCCCTTCTCTCTCCACCGTCCTTGCTTCGACATGCCTGAGCTGGTCCACCACCCGTCCGATCCCAGCCACGACTTGAACCTCCTCCTCACGCCGTGCTTCCACTGCAGAGCTTGTGGACGCCAAGGCTCCGGCTTCTCTTATCACTGCCGCTTGTGCCAAGTCCAGTACCACTCGCTGTGCTTGCTCATGCCGCTCGCGAAGCGGAGTCACTGCCACCCCCATGAGTTGCATCTCAAGTTCTCTCCTCCTTACAGCGATTCCCGGGGCTTCCGCTGCGACCTCTGCGGAAAACCCGGTTCCGATCAGTGGTTGTACCGATGCGATGCATGCGAGTTCGACGTCCACCTCAGTTGCTCCTCCGCTGCTGCTTCATCACCAAACCCTCCCTTCCAACCTCCGCCAGTCGCTGCAAACAATGGGAATCCGCATGTCGTCGATCACGGGAACCCAGTTTGAATGATAATAAAATGAGTAACCCAGGGTGTCATCCATCATGGACTGGGAATGAAGGCTCCTGTTTTAGTCAGATTAAACAGTTGTCGACTGACTTCCCGGTCTAAGGGTCAGACACATTAGCAATGTTTTGTAATGCTTAAATAAGATGACAGTTCCGCTTTGACAATACAGAAACGTTTGTGTAAACAAATGGGCCGCGAGCTTTCCATCTTCTAGCCATCTTTCCAATTTTCTCATACGCAAGGCAAATGTTCATCGGCAACGATGAAACACTCTCCGTCACCCTTTTGGAAGAAAACAAACCAGCTTTCGAAAGTTCGCCAATTGCTCAGGAATTATCAGAATGAAGTTGTTGAAGTCAGGAGCCACTTACTAAAAACAATAAAGCCCTCAGACATGGTTCCGATTCTTCCTAGTGTAGGAACTGTGAGAACCTCAAAAGTGTGTGGTCTGTCAATGTCCAAATGTACCTAAAGGGAAGTTTTCAAGATTATCGCATGTCATTTGTCTTCTGCTAAAAGCTTCCCTGCGCTTCTCTTCTCTTTTTTTTTGTTGGTTGGCTTCTAAGATGAAGGCCCACATCTTGGGCTGAGCAGAGAATGAAAAGAATATCCCAAAACTTTATGCGAGACTTTGGAACATTTGCGAATACCCCAACATTTTCATCTTTACTTCAGCAGGCCGGCCGGCCATTACTTTATTGTCGACTTCGTTATCTTCAAGTTGGGATTTGGGGAGGTGACAAAGTGCGACTTCGTAATCGAGAAAGACCGAGGCCGGCACAATTCTTTCGCCATTCTATATTCCAAATGGACTCAATTCCATTAATTAGTTAAAAATGGTACGAACTTCATTTGCACAGCTCAAAGCATTGGATGTTGTTAATCATTCTTTTTCAGTCCGTCTTTTCTTGTGTAGTTGCTTAAGAACCAAATAGCCGGGACTCGTCGAACAGCCGCTGAAATAGGTTCTCTGCGACTCCAAGAGGAGTGAGCAGCGATGGAAATAGAGAGAAAGGAAGCTGTTTTTCATCACTTCAGCCATGACCATCCACTGGGACTCAAAAATTCGCCTCCTGCGCAAAGTGCTCGGTGTTTCGGTTGCAAACTATGTCTTCTCCCAGGAACGGACTACTACCACTGCAAGAGCTGCCCTTTCTTCCTGCACCGGCTCTGCTTCAACATGCCGAGGAAGCTGCGACTTCCCGACCATCCAGGTCACTGCTTGACCCTTCTCTCAACGTCCTCATCCTTCCGAGGTGACTCCACTTGCAAGGCCTGCCAACAGCAGGTCGACGGCGGTTCTTTTCGCTACAGCTGTGCGGTGTGTAGCGTTTCTTATCACGCGTTATGCTCGGCCCTGCCACCTTCGATCGCAATCACTTCTCACCCTCATGTGCTCAAGTTGTTATTCTCACTCCCATACGAATTCAGGTGTGATCTGTGCAATAAACCCAGCTACAGAGGGTGGCTATACAGATGTAGCCTCTGCGAGTTCGATATTCACCTCACCTGTGCTATTTCTTGCCTTCGAGCGGACGTAAATGGGGAAGAAGATGCGAACAAAGAAGTAATGCCACTACTAGCGCAAAAAATTACCAGGACTGAAGCGGCTAAAAGGGTCGAGACGCCTAGCTCTTTAAGAGATAACATCACCATCAGAAGTGGCTGGACGGAAAGTCCCGATTTGAGTAGAGGAAAACTTGAGACAATTTCGACTCCGCCGCTCGCAGAACAGACTCGTCCAGAGGATAAATCGCCTCTGCTTTCTGAATGCCACGCGACTCCAAGTTATCAGTTCAGCGATGCGTACTTCTCGATCGATTTGGCAAAGTCTTACTCGGGCTATGTTGAGAAAAATCAGCCTGGACAGGAAGCTACTGATCAAGATGCTACATATGTTTCTGGAGCAAGACAGAAGATGAATTCCGTTGGTAACACGGTGCCGGGCAAGAGCGTGGGAGTGTCCGAACAAGAAAAGCAGCAAATGAATAATTGGGACATAGTCGGACACGGCTTAGCATCGCATTACAAGGTGCCAGATGCTAGGACGAACCAAGCATATGTAACATGGGGCGGGGCTTATCCCGTGCAGCACTTCGCACTTCAAATGGACCAAAACAGATACGTCGATGGATCCATCAGCAAATCGCAGAGCGAAGATCAGAGCCTCGGATCAGCTGCAGTGAGTAAACTATTACTGATAAGAACTCCAAGTTGCCTTTGTTGTATTGAACAGTGGACAGAAACATTTTAAAGTTTGTCCGAATTGCTTCCTAGCACTTTCTGTATCGAATATTGATGTTCTCTACTATGTCTATGTACGCAGGGAAGGTGTCCAAGTTGGAGGAAACTATTTTTCTGGTGCTGCCATTCCGGCTAAAGAAAAGCTAGACAAGGTGACTCGGGAAGTTCTATGCGTGAGCTCTTCGATGTACTTAACGAAAGTTTTGCGAATTTGTGATTTTAACTTGGTCTCTGAGCTGTATTAACTGGAAAGAATGAGTGAGGCTGGCCTACTCAAACATGATATGGCCGAAGGCATGTACATTATGCATACACCAGCTGGTATATGCTCCATAACAGCTGATCTTTTTAGTTTGCAAATTCATGCTCCCTAGATGCATTCTGATATATTGAACAAGATCCTATCTTCCTTCTTCACGTTTTTCGGGTTTTGAGACGTGAACAGGCCATGAAGTTAGAAGAGGGATGCCGCAATCTCGACATGGATCTTTGTCATGCACCACGTACATGATTCAATTGTCCCTAACATCCGACGTCAGATGCGCGAACGGAAAAAAAAAGGCATGGTTTTGCAGAGGGATCGAAAGCTATAGTCGATTGTTTAGCAGCATCCACTAAGAAGCTTAATTAACAAGGATTTAGCAGGGTGCTCTGGACTTAGGAAACTCGATAATTCTGAACTGGTAATGCGAAGAGTATTTAACACATAAACGAACTATTACTATAACAAACTACACCCATTTCAAGAAATAGAGACGGCCATACAAGACTCAACAAGAAAGATATAACTATCTGACACAGTTTTCATAGTGTGATCGATTCCGCCCATTGCATCATCCGCAAAATGAGCCTACGCGGACATTTTCATATCACCAGCAACCAACCCTGGCATACTGAGATCGTTTCTTTGCGACCTCGTGCGCGTCCAAAAGCTACAAATCGACGGGCACAGAATCACTCGACGATACCTCGTTATTTTCTCCACGAAGCAAATAAGCACAAGAAACCCTAATGTTTCTTCCAAGGAATGTTGATAGAGATGTCCTACATAAGTGGCACTCCATCTATCTTGATCAGTCTCGACCCAAAGATCATCGTTCAATAAGAAAGACTAAAGTTTTTTTTTTTTTGGTAAAAGGTAAGAGATGTATTGAACCAAGAAAGCGCTAATTACAGAATAAATCTCCGCCACACACCACCGAAGTGTCGCTAAAAGCACAAGGGCAGCTCGGGTATAAGAAAGACTAAAGTTCATCTGCGAACTATTCAAATACGAGTGCAAATGGTACAATTCGGAGAATTGCCGGCTTCCCAAACGAGCTTTTTGACGAGTAAGCTAGTACAAACATGTACATATAGGTCAGGACAACATAGTATACTCCAATTTAAATTACTTGTGTTTCGTACCAATAACATAAGTGAATACCAAGTTAACTTTTTGGTGAGATGGATGATTATTAAAATTTCCGAAACCGAAGCGCACAGAAGAAGAGCCAGATTGGTGGCAAAGGCAAATGGGAGGGTGGTGTCCATCAACATCACCATACTAAATTCTAATAATGCTTCTGCTGTCCACCAGCCTGGCTTGTCGTTACCTTTTTTTTTTTTTTTTTTCACTCACCCCTTTCGTTTTCTTCTCAATTTTTTCATTTTTTTGGGGCAAATTAGCTTCCAATAGGTCCCACCCGACACATCCTCAGTACACGTCATCCTTAATGAAAAGGAGGAGAGAGAGAGAGAGAGAGAGAGAATAATTTTCTTTGCTATGGTGGGGTATGGTAGAAGATGGGAATATGCACATAAAGGCGGTTCATTTTTCGCCTTTGCAATCCAGGCAGCTCCATCTTTTGGGAAGAAACGAATGGCACAGAAGAAGTAGGAAGACGTCGGGAAGAAGTCATTTCATATATTCAGTTTAGTTAAACTATGTCCATCGATCCAACCTAAGAAATATCGGGACCCGTTATTTCAATCCCGTTGATAAATATAAATCAACGTGTTATTTCTGATTTCATCCGTCACGTCATTTTTCCGGATGATTATATCCGTTATTGGTTTAGAGGATATCGATTTGGTACTTTACACGTCAAACAAGAACAAACGATACGAACCCTGTTGATTTTCTTATGAGATAAAAGCTAAAGTCAAATGCTTGAGTAGTTTTTTTAATCTCAAAAACCCTAACGAAAATGAGATAGATAAGAAAAAGGGTTTGGACGAGTTAAACCAAAACATATGAATAGTGATCAACGTCCCATAAAAACTGTGCCAAAAGTATAACCAAGCCTTAAAAGTATTGACATATACAAGAGATTGAACAAGAAAAAGTTAAAAATAAAGTTTGACGTTGCCTTACTCATGATAAACTTCCGTCCAATGATAGTTAAAGAATTTTGCCTCGTTTCGGACACTACAAATGAAATATGTTTTTCTTTACGGATCCGCTACGCTACTGCGGTTTTTCCAATAATGCAGTTAAAATACACAGAAAATTACGGTTCCAAACGCTGTAATTTCTTTACACATTGCTTTGGTTTTATTAGTATAATATTGGGAGGTGTTCAGAAAACTAGGTTTAACTGTACAAAACTCGTATTTTTACCAAACCGGGGAAATACATTTCCATGAAAAATCTCCACTTCCTTCTCTCCGTATCAACTTCATTTCTGCAAAGTTAGCGAGATCTTGCCCTAATCTCTCTCTCTCTCACTGGCGCCTATACCTCTTTTCTCAAGCATTCTTCCCTCGTTGTAGTAACGTCAAAACAAGTCGCCGGTCTCTCTGTTGCCGGCATCTTCGAGCTCTGTCATCTAAGTCACCGACAAATCGTGATTCGAGTCTTTAGTTTCTGATGGTTGGAATGGTTTGCCAAAACTGTGGTTTCTTCCTTCGGTTCTGTTGATTCTGCCTTTAAATCTTCTGTGTTTTTGGAGGCCTCTTGATGGAATCCAATCAAAGAGTATCGAACTTGATGGCGAGATCTTAACCCCATTGGAAATAATAATAATAATAACTATGTCAATCGCATGTAAGAAACAGCGAGACCCATGTTTCGAGGACATCCATTCATAGTACTCTACTACATACGAATAAGAACAAAGAATATGAACTCTCTTGAATATTCTTGGAAGATATATGAAATCTTGAAAGCGAAATGCTTAAGTAGTTCTTATCTTTGAAAAAAGAAAACCCTAATGAAGAAACAAAAATGGAACGGAATTACTGGCATGGTGATATATCTAGGCAATGTGACGTTAGTATAGAGAGGCAAAAAAAAAAAAAAATTGGGGACGATGACGATTTGAAATGAATGTGAACTGGAGAGAGCACGAATTACATATTAATAGGTCCTAAAAAAGTTGCACTTGCTACTAAACTCTAGTGCAATGTGATCAACACTTCGTGTGCGGGACAAAAATGGATGAATAATGTGTATTTCCTAAGTCCACCTATCAATCAATATAATCGAGATAGACCTAATATTTCACATTCATAGAAATAATTCACTAATTCAACCAGCGAACTCACCAAGAAAATAAGGTGATAAACTACGTGAAAATTAGTATACTGCACTTAAAACTATCTGTGCATATTCATGATTTCGGTGGAAATAGGATTATGTCATAGATTCATGCGGAAAGCTTTCCATGCACAATTCACGTAGGGATGATATAGATACAGTCGGCTATCAAATAGAACATGTCTTTCGCTCAGTAGCTGTTTATCTGTCAAAAATGGACCATACCAACTTAGATGAATTCGATGACCAAAAAAAAAAAAAAACTTAGATGAATTCATGCAAATCAAAATCATCCCAATGAAATGGGTTTCGAGATTAAGAGCGTGACAACATCATTGCGTGATCTAGATGCCAGACGCATGTCACTTTGCCCAGTACGTCTTCATCGACCACTCAATCGCAGGAGACCCACTCGATTAAAAAAAAAAGACATATCGGAAGTGCGTCAGATGTACATAATAGGTCGCTCGACTGGACGTTCATTTCTTTTGACCTCATGCATCATCGGTCAGGGGTGGAGACCTGATGGCTTGAAAGAGCCGAACATGTGTGTTGATTTCATCGACATGGAGAAAAAGATGGAGCGAAGCATTTCCTTACATGTGATAAAAATTAGGGCTACGGATGTGAGGTTCCAAACATGTCTCGTCTCTTCTCTGCTCTCCGACAGCTAAGCTGTCGTGGAAGTTTTCGAGCTTTTGGCATTTCATGAACAACTTCAAAATTTTCCTCGGATTTATGTAGCCCATTACCTTTACACATAAATTGCGAATCTACCTAAGATTAGTTTGATTGGCTCACATTATTCTATTTTGAGCTAACATGCCATCGAAATAATGCCGCACATCTTCCTCCTTTTTTTTTTTTAATCTCCCTTCTGTTCGTAACTTTTGAATGAATTTGTCGAATGTTTGTCCCATGTTATGATCAATTTTCTGACCACACAATCCAGATCGCATGTGCCGGCAGCCAAATGCCAGATCATACGCAGTTTCATCGTTAGTCAAATAATGATACAGTGATTATCAAAAGCTTCGGTCTTCTGGGGTCGTTCCATGCACAGATCTTTATATAAATTAATTAGTAATGACTTTCCTCAACCCAAAAAAGATAAAGAGTATAAATATAACACTGAGCATCAAAGAATAATCCAAACTGAACGAAAATTGAAAACCAAAGAGAATACGAAAATCTCCTCCGTCGTCGGAGAACACACCTTTCCTTTTATCTGATTCTTACATGAAACAATACACAGCTCGATAGAAACAGTTGACCTAGTAGATCAATACCCAGACCTTCCTTCTTGTTCCTCACAAGTTCTTTCCCCGACATTGTCGAATGCTAGGTACGCTAATAAGATTAAGTCGAATCGCGCTGCATACCGATACATGAACTAGTCCTAGTGTGGCTAGCATTGTTGCTAACCCAGACTTGGCATGGCATTCGCAATGCTTCTCTTCTCCACGCTCCCATCATCATCGCGGCGCGTCGGCGGTTGCAGCTGCGCTGCTTGCTTGGCCGAGCAGGCTGCTCATGGAGCGAGCTTTCACCATCCCGAGCTTCACCTTCTTCTTCATCGTTGCCTTCTCCTCGATGTCGCCGTCATCTTCTTCATATCCATCTTTGGGGCCTTCCGCTTTCCGCGGAGAATCTAGAGATCTCTCTTCCGGGAGTAGTTCGTTAGCTCGTGCCGGGGATGGCAAGTTGGGTCTCTTGCTTTTGCTCCGGACACTCGTCATGCTCCTGAGCCTCCCCTTGCCCAAGTGATGCTCGCACAATGAGTACCCCACCAGAGTCTGTTGGCAACACCGCCATCCTCTCCCGTTGACGCGGCTGCACCTCGAACCCTCCATGAGCACGCTACCTCTCCCTTTCTTCTTTGCACTGGAGCTCTCAGTGCCCACCGAAACCTTCTTCTCTTCCCCTCCACCTTGGCCTCGCCCTTCTTCGAATTCACGGTCACTATCCTCGTCAATATCGTCTCCCCTCGCATCTTTCTTGCTCGTTCCTGCGTTCCCCGACTTGGCTGACTTCATCTTCTTGCCGCCGCTATATTTAACATCTAGCATCGCTGATTCGCCCAAAGTCCCTCTTCTCTTCTTCAGCGGAAACGCTCTCTCCCCCTCGCACCATCTCTCCGCTGCTAACAATCACACAACAACGCACATTCGTCGAATCCGTCCCGTGGTCTATCAGCAACACACTTTCCTGAGCTTTTTCATGACTTTTTCGAAAAGGAAGACTCACCTTGGTGGGAAGGAGATGAATTCACAAGAGACCCGCTTGGATATTCCCCAGCCAATGCACTGGGGCGCGCAAGATAGCCACACAACACAACCAATGATGAGCATGGCGAGCCATAAAAGAGAGAAGATCGACGACCACACTCGTGCGCAGAAAACTTGAGGCAGAAAAGGAGGGACGAGAAGAGGAAAAAACAACCCAATAATAATAATAATGGAGAGTGAGTGCAAGGTGCAACAATGAAGGGTGCAAAAATGTTCTATTGCGTCTTTCGTTGGATGGGGACCAGCATCCTATGCTAACGTGCGCCGCATCAGAACTGTATGTATATATCTATGGCTCTATACATATATAGTAGTTGGCCAAATTTATAACAAGGAAAATTCAAAAGAAAGAAAGAAGAGGGTGAGATTAGATTCAAGTGACTGGTCTACCTGATCTTTAAGCTTTTTTCTCTCTCTCTTTTTTTTTTTTAAAACCTTTTTACTACAAATAATTTTCATGTAGAGGAGAGAAAAACAAATTGGTTAAAAAAAAAAACTTTTTATGTTAATTATTCTTGATTGTCTGTCTTACCTGGAATCATTACCCTTCTTCTTCTCTCCTCCATCTTCTTCTTCCTCTTCTTGCAACAACAACTCCTGTAAAACTTACGCATCACATGGAGGATCTATATTCAACAACAAGACTTACACCAATATGTCCTAACCCCACCTATGAGGAAAGGGATGGATCAAATCAAAGACAGTACAGCTCTTGCGAAAATCACATTGAACAGAAAAAATTGCATTATTCCAAGCAAAAAGCAAAAGAGAGGAAAAAAAAAATGAAAATCGAGAGCACCCACCTTCACAGAACAAAGGGAAAGTGCATAAAATGAACGTCTTTCTGTTCACTTACCGGGAAATCTGTCTTCCTTTGGCTCTCGTCCTGAGCAGCAGCGGAATCGGACGAATCCCGGGCTTCCGTCTCGGGTCCGAGCGGTTGGGAAGGCCGATTGGGTCGATCAGACGGCTGAGAACTGGTAGGGCCGTCGGCTTTGCCTTCTTCATGGACGGACCGGAGTTGCACCAGGTAAGAGCGGCTGGAGAGGGGATCTGAGAGAGGGGCCGGCGAGAGAGCCGAGAGAGGAAGATGGACTTGCCTCTTCCTGATCCTCATGCCTCTTTGTCTGCTTTGGTTGCCGCACGAATATTGCGTAGGAAAGGTGCGATTTTTGTTCACCAAACAAAAGAACGACCCAGCAGAGACACGACCCACCAGCTCAAACAGAACCAAGGTCTGATCTTCAGCGAGGTCAGATTATGGTGTGGAGGAGGTGAAGGAGACGAAGGAGATGGGGGTCAAGAGAGAGAGAGAGAGAGAGTGCAAAGGCGAGACCGGAAGAATACTTACTAATACAACACCAAGACCGAAGGAAGAAAATGTCTTTTATATTTTAACTCATACGAGTCACGCACAGCAGACGCACCACAAGAAGCACACAAGAAGAGAACACATCAATATGGTTTCTCTCTCTAACTTTTTATTTGTTGCACCACAGGAACAAGGAGAGAGAGAGAGAGTAGAGAGAGTGGGGGAGGGACGCACGTGGGAGGGCGGGGCAGCACGTGCGGAGACGGGCTGAGCGGGTAACCGGTAAGTCACCGCAAGGAGTGGAGGAGGAGGAGGGAGGAGACAGCCCAGGGCAGAGGCACCCCCTTGTGGTGGCGATCCTCTGTGGGAGGTTCATCCCAAATCACATGCCCTGATAAAATCATACGGTAATATCGAAATTATCGAGATACCTATAAAAAGGTTATAATCAATTTCACTTATCAGTTTCTACGTGCGTGGTGTTGAAACATTTCAAGTATTTTTTTTATTAAAAAAAAAGGAAGTATCAAAAGTTTTACGGGGTGTTAAAAAAAATTTAAATAATCACCTAGTCATGAAATGATGTTTTATTATTATTATTATTATTATTATTATTTAATATATTCGTTTTTATTTGTTAATATTGTTGGGTGTGGTGTGGAGGGAATGGATGGGGGCGGGCGGAGGGAGGGAATGCTACAAAATGATGGGAGTGGGTGGTTTTATCGTTCCTTTTTTAATCATAGGAACAAACCACAAGCAAGTGGGTCCCCCTCCCTTTTGTTGTAGCAGCGACCGAGATGCTCTTCATTAAAACCCTCCTCCTCCTTCCTTGTCATTAAAGAAAACCACCACAAACACACCCCCCTCCCCCCTCCCAAGAAAAAATAAAAATAAAAAACAACAACAACAACCACAACCACAACCACAACCACAACCACAACCACGGCTTCTCCCCCTCCTCCTTTTTCCTGCCGAATCCATCGTATAGATACTTACATGATCAGACAATCATAGTTGAACCGACTCATTTAGATTCAGATTTGAGCAAAGTGTCGGCTCGTCTATCTTTCTCCTTCCCATTGGACCTCCCGTTTCGACTATTCAAATGTGACTCGCTTGATCAGGCAATTACAGTATAATCGATCCGGTTAGCTTCGGATCTGGGACAAAGTGTCGCCCTGAATGGTAAGGGATACTCGTACGGTACTGTTATTCCCTTATATGTAGACATGTGATCAGATAGGTACATTTCATTTTTCGTCTCGCACTCTCGAGGAGCATTAGGCCCTCCAGCCAAAGAGTCATTGCTCGACTTCCCATCCGAGCAAATTGATGTCTCTACCCAAGTTGCTAACCTTGTTGATATCAGGGGAGGGAGGACCGCGAAGTGATAAGACGTGCCGTGATGGGCAATGAGCCGATGTAGCTAGGCTAGATAGGGACGGGGACATCATGATGGAGGAGGCGCGAGAGAGATCATTTATCCCAAGGGATGTTTTCATGGTTTATCTATCCGGGCGATCAACATCCTTATCTAATTGAATATGATCTAGATGGAATATTAAGTATGTCTTCCACGTTTAATGTTAATATATTTTTTTTGTTGATCAAAATCGAAATTTTAAAACTCATAGAGGATATTTATTTATGTGCAATTTAGGTTTGTGTGATGTAATGTGAGAATGTGGCATTAAAATGTTACACCTAGCCTTTCCGATGCCGTAATCACGTAGATGCACTGAAGTTATCGCGTCACGGCCTTGATTTGACAGACATCAACAATTTTTTTTTTTTAATGTTTTGTGCTTATGACATGAATTGTCATAAAATCTAAATACATGAAAGGGTCGGTTGAATAATTTGTTAACCACGAATAAGGGGAAAGTAGCTTGCTACTCTCGCCCACTCGCGTACTGCCCATTTTATATTTTCTCTCTCAATTTTGCCTTAACTTTTCTTTGGGATTTCCCCTTATTTTGTGTCTACTAATCTACTTTTGAATGTACTTGACAATGATTGTCATAACAAGATACGATGTATTACAACGCAGCCGTAGGAAAATACCACTTGATCTTGATATGAAAAACATGTATGCGGATTTACATTACAGTCCAATCAGTTCAGTTCAGTTTTGTTTTGTTTTGTTTTTTTTTTTCCATTGTGCATGTAATGTCTATTCTCAACACGAAATAAACAAAGTGCGTCTTTATAGAAGCCGTATCGATATCAAATTCTCATATGCTAATTTGGTGTATTTCAAGTATCACACATTGCAAAAAGTTCCATTAAATAGATCGAAAGATACATGCGGACTACTAATAAAATAAACAAAGCCCTAAACTTTGACGATATCTCATATATACTAGGGAAGATCAAAGGAAAAGACCGCACAAATTATATATTCACCCATGTCACTAATAGAGTGGAGTACGTTTTAACGATAAGTTGGTGTAAAATACCGAATATGTTTTGAATTTTTTCTATAATTTTCTCGCCTATAGTTATTTATCAAAAGATTGTTCTTGGTACATCTTTTCATCTAAGAAAAAAGTTTTATCAAAACAATTATCATGTACAACTATTCTCAATGTGGCGAAGGCACGGGTTAATTACAAGTGTAGTATTATTTCGATTGATGGGTGAGATGAGCAAACTCGAGAATGTTGGGATAAAATGTTAAAGATATCAGGGATTACATTAATGATGAAAAATCATCGGGCTAAATAAGTGTGTTTACCATTTAATCAAAACCAATTTGCATAAAACATGCATTAATAATTGATTTTTTTTTTTTGCTAATTAGATCCTTAAATTTAATTATTTTTTATTCGAGTTTATCCTTTTGCTCAAATAGATAAAAATATAGGCCTGTTTATTGCTGTTAGGTGCCCGGGTGAAACTTAAACAAGGAATTTTGGAAAGAAGAAGAAAGGTAAAGATAAAAACGGGGAAGGGGAAGTGGCTGCGACGGGGGGATAGCGGCAGCAGTAATTGTGGCGTTGCGGAGGCACCGGCGAGGGCTCAGTGCCCTTGCTGAGCTTAAGTGTTGCCTCCACTTCCGTTGCTGCACCGCAACATACATGGAGAGAGAGAGAGAGAGAGAGAGAGAGAGAGAGAGAGAGAGAGAGAGAGAGAGAGAGAGATCTCGCCACAGATCTGAGCGAGATCACGACCCTTGCTGCACGCGGCTGTTGCGACTTGAGCTCGTCCGACAAGATGAGTTCGGACATGAGTGCGCACTTTCAGAGCCAGAGACTGGCGTAGGAGCTGCTGGAGAAGCGCTCAGCGTAGGCGCCGGCGGCCAGGATAGGACATGACGAAATCTGCTCGTCTGACAAGAAGACCCTCTCAACAGTATGTCCACCAGGCGCTCGGTGAAGGACCGAAAGCCGTCGACCCAGTGAAGAGACCACTGGGCCTTGTGTGCGGTGTAGGCAGCCCTCGTTGCCGCTTGGGCAGCGGGGCGGCCTTCCCTGTCGCTAGACTTGCCATCTCCTCCTCCGAACCCTGGCCGTTCGCACCCCAAACACCACCACGCCATCTTCCTTCATTTCCCTGGAAGAACACGAAAGTCAACGAAGGAGGAGGAATGTTGGAACTTCTGCTTGATCTGCCACGGTTTCGAAAGGACAGAAATGAAATTCGGCCTAGCCGAGACCTTTATGTTGTTCTACATCACAACAGCGTGAAACCCTCACCCAGATCTGCTTGGAATCAAAGGCGAGGCGGCCCTCGCCAGTGCTGCACGGCGGTGGCAAAACACGGTCGGCGAGCAAGCCTAAAGTCCCTATTGATTTAGGTGGGGCGCAGGAGAAAGCAAAGAGAACTGCGCACGGACGATTCATTCATTCAGATACTAGTACACAATGAACTTGAACAAGAGTCTAGTAAATTTGTGGCGTTATCTAACATATTCAACGGTTCAGATGGATCCATCGCTTCGAACTTAGAAAAGCGCTCGTTTACAAAACAAGGGGTTCCGAAATGGTGGTGGGGTTGAAGCCAAAATGGAGAGCATTCATCGTGAAGCCCTTATCCGAAGGAATCTAAAATTCGCTTGAAACAGCCACTTTGCTTTTTGCTTAGGAGTGCATGCCATGTTCCTTTCTTACCATCTCTTTCATAGAGGGGGGCTAGTCCTCTTGGCTTTGCAATTATCTAATTGTTGTCCATTGCCAAAGCGCATATGCTTTCAAAGTCCTTTTTATCTGCCTATCTGTTCTCTATTCAAATGGGTGTACACAGTCAAGAAAAGCGCAACCCACATCTGCAATTTATTTATTGGCAAAATGAGAACAGAGGGGAAAGCACAAATCTTGATGAGAGAGATGGACAATGCATAGGATCCACGCTCCAATGGGTGGAATGGAGTTATCCAAGTTCAATGGAGTTCATTTGAGCTTAGTTGCTTTTTTCCCTTTACCAGGAATAAGGTAAGAGATTTGAATCTCCGCGATGATCCGCCACTCAGATTAATCAATCGGATTCAAGAAGGATACACACCCTCCTATGTGATACACATTGATGTGTTGAGCTTGACACACATCTTCAAAAAGAAACGTGAAATTTTGATCTCCTCTTTCATACTCGGCGAATCATCTCATCTTTGGGTAACACATGGTGCAAATCTAGTGTGAAGTCACATTGTTCATACACACAAGTTATTAGAGAAGTCTCAGGTCGGAGAATTGATATGGTATTAAGCAGTTAATATATGCTATTTGACCCATAATTTATTGGTTTAAACTTTCGAGTGAATGTGGGTTTAACTGGATATGCGACGAGCTCAGACTTGAGCTTTCTCTTGGCAAGCTCTCCGTCTGAAGGTATTTGACTTCTGCTTCGCGCTCTTAACACCTCATCTGAAGGTGTCATATTTCTCTTGCACACTTGCAACGTATACGAAGGTGTAGGGACATTCTCTGTGCACCGACCATTAGCACGTGTGGCCTCTCCTCAAAACCCCGATCGATGAACCAGGTTGCAATCTATCCTCCTTATGATCAATTGAACATTATTTCGTTCAAGCCAGCTCCTTCCCGAGCACAAGTCAGGAATCTCTCCACAACAATTTCGAGCAAGGGCTAACGATCATTTCACTCCTATCAGCAAAGCCGTTCGTCATTCAGATCGCTGGAACTTACTACAATCTAAAGCGGAATCGAACTTTCATGGGACATTACTTACCCAGCTAAGGTGTCGGCCCAATAAAGCGAGAAAGGGACGGTTGGGCCGAGAAAAGAGGAGCTGTCGGATCATGGCCGGAAATGAAAAGTCAATGTCTTATCTGCTGTTTCCATCTCTCTCCTCTCTCTCTCTCTCTCTCTCTCTCTCTCTCTCTCTCTCTCTTTTTAACCCTTTCTCTCAAAATCTACTGCTGTTGCCCTCCCTTGCAAGGCTGCTGAGGCCTCAGATTCCCTCGTTTTAGAGGATTCCCAAAAGTGCAATGTCCCACTTCATCCACTTATCATTCGTGACACATTCGATCTTCAAAACAAAACAAATTTATCCACCAATAATCATGTCGGTGCTTAGCCACGAATTTGGTTTTTGCTTCGGCCGATTTTACTAAAACCACTTTCTCGTGTTGTCTGTCCGACGGCGCATCTCGCCTTCTCGACGAAGCGATGAACAGATGGGATGCATAGAAGAGACTTAGGCCTTAAGTAAATCGTGGTGAAGGAGGTTGCCGGTTGGCTTTCCGCCAGCAGCATCCCTTACCTTGGAGGAAATTGATTGACAAGGAAAGAATCTCTTCTTTTACGAGATAAAAGGAGCTTCTATTGTTGTCTCAAAGATTAAATCGGCTCCTAAATCAGATTCGTGTAGTGATGTCGCATCACCACGATAAAAAGGAAAACGTCTTACCAATCCCTAGAAAGGCCGTCTCTCCTTTGGCTTCTCTGCAAGGTCTCGTGGCAACGAACTTGGGTGCACATTGTCAATTTTTCAGTGGAGATATTTTCCTAGCCAGGACACATTGTCAATTCTTCTTGTGTTCAATTTCAGCATTAATTGATGATTTGAAAGACATAAAAGCAACCAGCTCGTGGCGTGATTATCGCCAAAGCCTAGGCATAACGCGAGCTCTGCCTTTTCTTCCCAGTTAAGTTGAGTTCTAGGGTTCCTACACTCGTTTAGAGAAACGGAAACCAATCTGATGACTTTTGTTGTGAGATAGTGCGGAAGCTGCCGAATCTGGTGGACTGAGTTCATTGTTCAGGAGAAATCCGAGTTTGTCTAGGACTTTATAGACGTACGTGGTGGTTGAGCGTCCGTCAGGTCATCGACAGAACTGACATGAATGACGAGCACTATAACTTAGCTGAAAATATGGTGCCAACGTGTGTTGAAGTTCAACACCTAATATTATTAATTAATTACACTTGCACCAAGGAGAAGTAAATACAAGTTTAGGGCTTGTCTCCATAAGTGTATTGAAGCATTTAAATGTTGTTTAGGTGTTGTCTATGGAGGAGTAAATGCTTGGGGCTTGGAAGAATATTTAATTAGGTGTTGTCTATGGAGGAGTAATTACTAGGGGTGGTTAGCATGGAGGAGTGATTACTCTATTTTGTTTGATTAGGTATTGTTGTCTTCTAGAGTGTTTAGTTTCTTCTATAAATAGGCTAGTCTTATATGTTGTTTTCTAAGCTTTCTCAACCTAGAGAAAGACTTCAAGTGTGGTGTGTGGTATGAGAGAATAGGTTGTAATAGTTGTATGAGATAATCTCTGATTGTTATACTTTCAGTTTAGTATAACGAGTTTATCTTGAGTTGTCTATTACATTTTTCTCGTATTATCACCACAAAGCTTCCGCATATCTGAGAGTGATATATCTAGCAAGATTGCGCACTCTTACAATTGGTATCAGAGCCCAGGTTGTCCAAGGATCGTGTCGGAACCTAGGCGGTCAGGAACCGGAGCATCAGCAGCCGGAGACCGAGGCGGTCAGGAACCGGAGCAATCAGCAGCCGGAGACCGAGAACCTAGAGTGGATGATCGAGGATCGTAAACCTGGAGCCAGCAGGCCATGAAGCATATCAAAGCCTAGGCGGTCAGGAACCGGAGCAATCAGCAGCCGGAGACCGAGAACCTAGAGCAGACGATGTAAATGGTATTAGGTGTTGAGGGGGAGTGTTGAAGTTCAACACCTAATATTATTAATTAATTACACTTGCACCAAGGAGAAGTAAATACAAGTTTAGGGCTTGTCTCCATAAGTGTATTGAAGCATTTAAATGTTGTTTAGGTGTTGTCTATGGAGGAGTAAATGCTTGGGGCTTGGAAGAATATTTAATTAGGTGTTGTCTATGGAGGAGTAATTACTAGGGGTGGTTAGCATGGAGGAGTGATTACTCTCTTTTGTTTGATTAGGTATTGTTGTCTTCTAGAGTGTTTAGTTTCTTCTATAAATAGGCTAGTCTTATATGTTGTTTTCTAAGCTTTCTCAACCTAGAGAAAGACTTCAAGTGTGGTGTGTGGTATGAGAGAATAGGTTGTAATAGTTGTATGAGATAATCTCTGATTGTTATACTTTCAGTTTAGTATAACGAGTTTATCTTGAGTTGTCTATTACATTTTTCTCGTATTATCACCACAAAGCTTCCGCATATCTGAGAGTGATATATCTAGCAAGATTGCGCACTCTTACAACGTGGAAAAGTAAAAACGTTAAATTATGTCTCGAGTTTGAGCCCATTATGTAGAGCTCGACGCGGCAGAAGTGTGGTCTCTATTGTGTAGCTGCTCGTAGTATTGATTTAGATGAGCCCGCTTGGAATTTGCTTTCCATGAAAAGAAGGGAAGAAGGGATTCCATGTTTTTGAGTCCGGCAAAGTTGTGACTTGGCTTTGGATTCTTGTTTTGACCGCCTTTGTTCTTCTCGGATTCACGAACGCACATGAAACATCCGAGGCAGCAAATGTTAGTTCTGCCCGTGAGTTTGCGTATCGAAACGAATAAGACGAGTGATACGAATTGAATAATTCATCCATAGATTTTTTGAATAAGTTCTTTGTAAGAGATTATGAGATGATATTTTTACGAGTTTGCTTTGGATGTAATTTAAGACTGAGAAATATACGAACGTTTGAGCACCTGTAAACTCTGTAATTCTCCGGATTCATAAAATAAAAATAAAAATTCTTTGCTGCCGACTCTTCCGATGGCGTAGATAACTATCTTCGGACGGAGCCATGTGGGATTTTCAGATGTCCTTATTCCATGTTCCCTCATGTTCATTGAATCGCAAGATCTGTTACCTTTTGCGTAATTTCACATCAATTTCGACTATTATCTAATTCAAAGCTATACTACGTAAAAGCATATGTCCATGTTAGAGAGTGAGATTTTCCTTCGCGAAGAATATACTGCTATTTCAATTTGAATTTCGTTAGCGAGTATCCCAATAACATTAGTTAAGCAACCAATATAAAAACTTTACGGTTTTTAATACACCGATTGTCGCGTGTCATGCACAACCGGTGCATTACACATCTAATTAGACCAAGTATAGATGACAAGTGCTTCCAGGATATTAATTTACAGCTCCCCGACCAATTTATCAAATTTTCAGAACCTCCACGGACATAGGATTCCAAACATCTTACTTTATACATCGGACTCTCTTTCTAAAGTTTCCAAAAAGAGTGTTTGAGGATTTCCCTGCACATGAGGGTCCGGTTTCGACGGTATAGATAAGTAGACCTGTCAAAATGGGTCTAAAACCCATTTATAGACCCATTTTTCTTTAAATGGGTCACTCTTATTTCTCTTGTTAGTCATAAATGGGTTTTACAACAAGAAGACAAAAATAGATAGGCCTTAATGGGTTTGATCTAAACCCATTTAATTCAATCTCATCTTCTTCTCTCAATAGTCGGGGACCGAGGGCGGGGCCGGGTTCGGGGTCGGAGACCAGGCCCGAGGCCAGGGGCCAGGGCTGGGGTCGAGGCCGTGGTCAGGGTTCGGGGGCCAGGGTCCGGTTCGGGGTCGGGGTCAGGGGCCGGGGTCGGGGTCCGAGGTCGGGGTTCGGGGCCGGGGCAGAGGTTGGGTTTAGGGTCGGGGCCCGAGGTCGGGGTCCGGGTTTGGGGCCGGGGTTGGGTTCGGGGTCAGGGGCAGGGACCGAGGCTGGAGCTGGGGGCCGGGGCCTGTGGCCGAGGGCCGGGGTTGGGTTTGAGGCCGAGGTCAGGGGTCGGGGTTCGAGGCCGGGTCCGGGGCGGGCGCTGGGGCGGGGTCTAGGGCCGGGGCCGAGGCTGGGGCCGGGGCCGGGTCGGGGTCCGGGGAGGGGGCGAGGTCGAGGTCCGGGGCCGGGTTCGGGTTCGAGTTCGGGTTCGGGTTCGGGGTTTGGCGTCCGGAGCAGGGGCCGAGGCCGGTGTCGGTGTCACGCCCCGAACCCGGCGAGCTCACGAACATCCCACCAGGCCGTTCCTTTCTGATAATCTTCCAAAATCTTTCGGCCCACAACACATATGATCCGAATACATGCGGAAGCTTCAGTCATCTCCACCCATTCAATATAAATAAATGACTTGGGACAAATAAGACACTCTTCACATATATGTATACTACACTTCAAATCTTACAGCGGTCAAATAGTAGTGGTTCAATTTCATGTACGCGAAATCAAATACAATCCCTAAGGCCACATCTAGTTTTATAATCATTAGACCACTACTTCCTCGCATACCAATTCATGATAAGCTTGGGGTTTCATCTCCTAGGACTTGAAAAATGTTAATCCCCAACGGGGTGAGATATAAACCTCAGTAAGTAAACCCTAAACCTAGACTAGACCGTCAGTCCTCCCAGACCATGCAACCCAGCCAATAGGCAGAAACTCATCCAGGAAATATTACATGGCATTCAATTATCAATTTCTCAAGTACTTGGCATAGACAAGTCACCATCGAGTACCACACATGCTATGAGAACCAAACTTCACACATTAGCATAAACGAACACACAACTTTCACAATTCAATCATCGCCAGGGCTCCAAGCCGTGATGTATCACCAGGGCCACAAGTTGCGATATAGTTCACACGATTCACTCATCGCCAGGGCTCCAAGTTGCCATGTATTTCACAATTCAATCATCGCCAGGGCTCAAAGCCGCGATGTAATTCACAAGATCATCGCCAGGGCTCAAAGCCGCTATGTATCGCCAGGGCTCCAAGCCGCGATATAATTCACAAGATTATCGCCAGGGCTAAAAGCCGTGATGTATCGCCAGGGCTCCAAGCCGCGATATAATTCACAAGGGCACTCTGGCCATTCATTTGCGTTAGGACTCTCTGGCCAATTACGATGCAAAAGGGGCTCCAAGCCAATGCGATCTCCAGGGCTCCAAGCCAATTGATCGTTGAGGCACTCTAGCCCATTCATAAATATCAGCACCACAACCAAATCAATAACAAGGCATCACAGCCAATTCATTCACGCAATCACAATTGCCAATCATAATTCAATTGTCACCCAACCATACTAGTCCTCATGAAAACCGAGGTCACACTACATCACTCCAATCATGGAATTCATCAATTTGACCTCACATGAATGCATATAGATTGACCACAACAATCTCATGCATACGACACCCAATTGGTCATAACAAACCACCAATTCATCAATCAAACTCATCCAACAGTGTCCTAACGTTCGAGTAAAGGTTTAAGGGACACTTACCTCCCCAGCCAAGCTAGAAACTTCAACTCAACGACCCTCCTAGGTCAGCAAATCCACGGTCAAACAGGGCGCCCACGGTGCACCTAGGAAAAACCACATCGAAACTCAATTCCATTGCGCCAAAACTTCAGTTACACATACAACACCTTATTTTCAAGTCGTCACAGTGTTAATTCAATGCTTATAAGCATGTCAAGTGTTGTTCTAACAAGGCAAGTCATCATAACTTTCATTCCACCCAAATCTGCCCTTTCCTAGGCTCCACAACCAGGTTCATTCACAGGAAAACTGACATTGCCCCATTGAAGTTTTATAAAAAATACTTCATAATCTTATACTTCAATGTCTTACGGACGTGTGGGCAAAAACGGAGCTCAATTCGGATACCAGACGACTTAGAACGACTCAATTCAAAATCGGTGCGCATTATGTACAGATTGGTCGGCCTTTCACGTTTTTCACCTCAACAGCTCTTAAAACTCTTCCAATCTCTAATCCACCAAGTGTACACCCTACCAACATATCAGTTAACATCCTAGGGTGCCTTAACGATCATTTAACAACAAGACGACACCTTTTCTAAGCCTCAAAGTGTTCGGCTTCCACTGAACCTTAACAAGGCAGAACCGGTCCTCAACGAATCATGCATAACATCCCACAATTCTAACTCTAAACGTCAATTCATCATGAAATCAACTTGCCAAAGCCTTATTCTACATGTTTAATAGGCTCACCGAGAATTTGGAAGTAAAATAGCGCCTCAAAAGCTTCCAATCAGCCCGGTTCCTCTCGGTGCTCAGGCGGTCAGATTCTGCTCCACATAAACCACTTTATTTCAGCCATGAAAACCCATCAAAACTCAAGTACTCTTGCAACCCCAGCTCAGAAAACTCTATTACTATGAGTGTAGAAGAGCTCACCGAAAATTTGAAACCATTTGAATCCTTTAAGCTCACGAAACAGCTCTTCTCCCAAAACCGGTCAGATTCTGCCTTCAATCTGACCTTTGCTCACTCAAACGGACCTACGGAGCGAAATACTGGGCCAAATCAAGCTTATAATATGTCCATGGCAAGACAAGATGATAATCTTTCAGATGGTGGTGGTTTTACCTCAATCCAAGATTGGACGAAGAAGTTATGACCGGAAGAAGGAAGGTGGTCGGGAACGGCCAATAAGAGGAAGGAGATGGAGGAGAGAGAGTTGGTCGTCCAAATGAGATGTGAGAGAGAGAGAGAGAGAGAGAGAGAGAGAGAGAGAGAGAGTTTCCACCAAATTATTGATGCCAATTTGACAAGATGGATTTCATGGGCATTTAATGCTTGGCTTCTTCTAAGAGTGACACATGGCATGTCACCAATTATTTGCCATATGAGCTTTGACTTCCATTGACTCTTCCCTCCAAATTTTCGGCAGCCACTATTGGAAGGTCAAATGACCATTTTGTCCTTCAATCATTCTTAAAGCTAGGGCAATTGGTCGAGGGGTAAAATGGTCATTTGACACTTTTCGCCTGAAACTTCGTTTTTCCTATTTTGAATGACCATTGGCGAGGTGACGTCAAACTCTTTTCCAATGTTCGAATTCTTCATTTCCAATTATCAATTTCGAGCTTCCAATCCATGTCATTATCCTCGAGGGGTCGGAAATTCAAAATGTCACAGTCGGGGTAGGGGATGGGGGCCGGGGCTGGGGTCGGGATCCGAGGTCGGGGTCAGGGGCCGGGGTCGAGGTCGGGTTGAGGACCGGGGTCGGTGTTCGGGGCGGGGGTTGTATTCGAGGTCCGGGGCCGTGGTCGGGGTCAGGGGCCGGGGTCCGGGTATGCGGTGACCCATATCCAATAAAAATGCCGATTTGTATTTCATGAAAATATTTCAGCAATATAATTTTATAAACAATCATAAGAAATAAATTTTCATTGATTAAATTAAATATATAAGTGTTTTCTTAAATGAGTTGGGTTGGGTATGGTCGGGTATGGGTTGGGTCGAGTATGGGTCATGAAATTTGTATTGTGTATAAATGGGTCATAAACGGGTTAATGGGTCGATTTGGGTCAGACCATTTATGACCTGACCCAACCCACCCATTTGACACCCCTAGATAAGGAAAATGGGCCTTCTACAATGTCTCCGCGAGCTCCGACGACCTTTGTCATGGAAAATTGTCCACGTCAACCCCAGCTGGCCGCATGGATTGAATTAACACAAATACAAACGGTTTAGCGCTCAATTGGTTAAAAAGAGAGAGCATATGACTGAATTGTCATGACTGCAATAGGTTTATGACTATTTCGGTAATTATCCCTACCTAAAGTCATCATAAGGCATAGAAATTTCATTAAGTGTTAATCAATAGAAAATGTGGTGGATTACTGCATATACTTATACAAAAGAGCCTTTTTGAGTAACCCATCTAGTTTAGCATAAATAAATATAAGGTGCTTTATCATTGACAAGCTATTTCGATACGATAGCATCAGCTTATGTATAATAACTTACCAAGGAATGTGATGCCCCGGGAAGACATGGCCCAAAAACGATGATATCATTTGATACACGCGAAAAACATCTGACCATTTATAAAAGATTCTGCGCGTTGATGCAAAAATTGCATGTGTGGACGCAAAGTGTGAACTACCAGTTTAAGATGGTACCTAGCCATGGAAAAAAATTTAAGGGCAAGTTTTGGTTTAAAAGGAAGACACACCCGATGGAAGCATTCTACGTTGCAATCATTAGAGCTGGCAACGCGCTCATGATGATTTTAGAACCGTAAGAGCTTCGACATGTCCTATATATGTGTAGGACCAAGAATGTTCTTTAGCATTCAAATTGCCCAAATTTCGAGAGGCATCCGATTAGTCCAAAGGAACAGCTTGCTTAACGAGTCATGGCCCGCTCTTCTGCTCCTTCCTCGCTGACGGTGGTGACTCTTTTCGCCACCGCATTGCTGTTCTTCCTCCATTCGTCCAACGCTCAACTAACCGCTGATTTTTATGCGAAGACATGCCCGGCCGTGTCCAGCATCATCCGAACCGTGATCCAGGAGGCCCTTCAATCCGATCCACGCATCACCGCCAGCCTCCTCCGTCTCCATTTCCACGATTGCTTTGTCGACGTGAGTCCCTAATCTATATATCAATTTCTATTAGCAACCGTACTCCTGATCTGGTTATCGGTAGTTAATCACGTATCACAGATTAACTAATGCTTGTGCATGACATCTGTATTGAAAGGGGTGTGATGGATCCGTCTTGCTGGACAATAGCCCGACCATTAAAAGCGAGAAAGATGCAGCTCCAAATTTCCAGACGGCAAGAGGGTTCGACATGGTAGACGCGATCAAGGCTGCCATCGAGAGAGCTTGTCCCGGGACCGTGTCGTGTGCTGACACGCTCGCCCTCGCCGCTCAAGCTTCCGTCTTTTTGGTAAGTTTATGGTTCGTTACTATTACTTGCCCTACATAATTCATAATAGAGTTTCTCTTGATTATCACACTCCTAATTTTGCAGTCAGGAGGTCCATATTGGACGGTCCTCTTGGGTAGGAGGGACAGCTTGACCGCGAACCAAGCGGGAGCAAACACATCGATGCCTTCCCCTTTTGATCGCTCTGCCGTCCTCATCTCCAAATTCGCTGCCGTGGGATTGGACGTCACCGACCTCGTTGCACTTTCCGGTACGTAGAACAGTTGGATTTGCAGATATTTTGCTCTCTTAAGCTAACTTTTCGTGCATGCATATGATGATAAAACAGGAGCACACACCTTTGGTCGTGCACAATGCAAGTTCTTCAGCCCTAGGCTCTACAACTTCACCAGGAGCGGAGGCCCCGATCCCAGCATAAGCCCGGGGTACTTGACCATTCTCCGGACACTTTGCCCTCGGAATGGGAACAGTAGCGTCCTCGCTGACCTTGACCCAAGGAGCTCCAACTTGTTCGACAACCAGTACTACTGCAACCTCCAGAAAAATGAAGGGCTTCTGCTGTCGGACCAGGAGCTGCTCTCGACGGCCGGCGGCGCCACTACAAACTCCATTGTGAACAGCTTCAGCAGCAACCGGAGCGCCTTCTTCCACAGCTTTGCTCAGTCGATGACAAAGATGGGAAACATCAGTCCTCTCACTGGAAGTAACGGGGAGGTCAGGCTCAATTGCAGGAAGGTGAACGGGATTTGAAAGTGTTTTTTGGGGTAATTGTAGGTGAATAATTATCGGGTAGTGTCAGAGTTAATCTGACTTAAAAGATTACAAAGGTTGCGCATCTATTGTTATGTGATCACATTATGTAAATGACATCTTTCTTAGTTTGTCAGAGATTCTTATGAACGTGGGCTAACCTTTATTACAATTATTAACTACATATAAACTTCTATTACAATTATTAACTCTTATACGAAGTTAACGATACGAGCGATCGATGACGAAAGGTTCTGCTGCAACACTTGCTCGGAAAGAGGAGTTTCAGGCACTTGGGGAGAGAGAGAGAGATCCCAAAACAAGGGAGCGAGAGCGTCGTCGTCTCAGTGCCAATTATGAAGGTTGAAAAATTAGCGCGGCATTTCGAGCTAACTTAATTGATCATTCTTGTTCAAGGTAGGATTAGGTCACAAGCCACGGATGGGAAGGTTTTAAATGCGCTTTGAAATCACATCCTTTCTCTCATGGAAATATGTTTAATTAAGTGATTTTTGTTTTACTTAAAATGAAGTCATCTTTCTTATAAGTGTTTGTCTCATTACTAATAAAATATCAACTTTGATTACAATTATTAAATACATATAAACTTTCATTACAATTATCAACTCTTATATAAAGTTACCAGTTCTTTTTGAGTTTCTTATCAATTTTTTTTTAAAGAGTTTCTAACCGATCTTAGTTTTACCAACTCTTGTTTAGGACTCTTGCCAATGTTGATTTAGTTGATTCCACGCAAAAAAAAAAAAGGGTTTTATATTATATGAATAGTTGTGAATTCCGAAATTATCAGATAAACATTGATAAATAACGTGAATAAGAGTTGGTAACTGAAAACTAATTAGTAAATTCATGTGCTCAATAAAGTCGATATGTTACATCCAAAGAAAGTAAATTGAAATAATGTCGACACATAAATTTTGGCGGCCCAACTAATTATTCATTGGATAAAAAAAAAACTAGGAGTTGCCCTAACCGTTAACAAAAATAACAATATTACATAGGAAAAATATCAGAAAAGTCTTAAACAAGTGGTGTTGGCATCAATTTAATCAAACTTTTTAATGGTGTCAATTTAGTCCTAAATTTTTTCACGTAGAGCCAATTCAGTCATTCCGACTAATTTTGGCCAGATATTGCTGACGTGAACGTCCGGCCTACATGGTATGGTCAGTACTAGTTTATTTTAATCATATTTTAATATTTCTCAATTTGTTTTTGTCTTTCGTTTCTACTTTTCCGTTTTAGTCCTCTTCAATTCAAGCAAGGAGATCTTGTCTAGGTGACGGCTAGCTTTGCCGACGTTCGCCCTTATCTCGGTGAGGCTGACCATCACCTGTGGCGGCGGTGTTGTGGAAAGTTTCATTCTATTTTGATTCTGACAAAACTATGCATAGAATCTGTGTAATGGTTAAAATGTTTATTGCAGAAAGAATGTGTAAGCAGAAGCTTGTATCGATCCATCCTTTATCTCTTAGTCTCAAGGGAAGAGTAGCCATGAAGTGCTTTTGACGTGGTCAGATGGAAGTGCTTCTGATGGGGTCAGATGGAAGTGCTTCTGACGTCGGTCAGATGGAGTGCATCTGAAGACCTTCAGATGGAGTTGCTTTTGAGGGTCAGATACAACATGTACTCAAACTTGGTTACTTCTCCTAAGAAGCTATTTGCAATGTCAGATGGACCTTATTGAAGCTCAGGATTACCATTCCATTATACTTGTTCAGATTCAGAGAGTTCTTTCTTTCTGAAGACTGCTTTTGAAGACTGATCAGTGTCTGCAAATACTGAAGACCTACGAATGACAGGTTTCCGAACTAGGCAAGTTTTATTATGGAAGTTTGTGATATTTGATTGACAAGATATCTTCTCTATTCAATCAAGGGTAAATCTACGATCGGATATTACCTTCTAAGAATATTTTTGGCAGCTTATTTAGATCTACTCCACTTATGGAAACTGGAGATGTAGTTGTATGGGCGACTGAATCAGAAAGGTTCAATATCTACCTCAACGGTTATCATATCTTCTCAGATTCAGTCTCGTTCAATCACGATTGATGACGTCCAATCAAAGATTGAAGAGCGATCCTTTGATTGTGTATCCAACGGCTAGTTTGGAGGCAAATGAGTATTAAAGGAGAACCATGGTGATCTACGGGGGGTAGCGAATACCAATCCAAAATGCAAGAGTTATTCAAATTCACCAAAGTATTATGAGAGCTAGAATTTCATTCATTGTGAGGATTTGCAAGAAAGAAAAATTAAGTGTTCGATTGATTGTAATCTTCTTCGATTCATCATAGTGAATTCTAGTCAATCGGCTGTCATCGTGAGAGAGTGGACGTAGGCCTGATAAGCCGAATCATTATAAATTCAGAGTGCACATTTCTCTTCTCTAAACTCTAATTTTGTGTTTAGTTTTTCCCTGCACGTCGTTTGCATTGTTTCTGATCCTAATAGTGTATTGAAATTATTTTAATTCCGCAATAAATTTCAATTAGACTCAGAATCACCTATTCACCCCCTCTAGGTGATATTACTAGATCCAACAATTGGTATCAGAGCAGGTTGCTCATATTTAGAAGTGTTATTTAACTTCTGAGTTAACAATCTACTATATCTAGCAACCATTCTTCAAGAACAAGTGATTCGCATTTTGCCAACATGCCACCTTACTTTGATGGGAATGATTACAATATGTGGAGCAACAAATGAAATGGTTCTTCAAGGCTTATGATGATTTGATGTGGGATGTTGTCACAAATGGCGTTGTACCTGATGCTGCTGCAAATGCAACTTCTGGAAATGGAGCGAATCCAACCTTAACAATGACTGAGACTGAAAAGGCCAAAAGACGAGGCTTGGATTCCAAAGCTGTCAATGCTCTATTTTGTGCTTTATCAACTTCTCTTTATAACCGTGTCTCAGAGGAAGAATATGCTAAAGCAATATGTGATAGGCTTCATATTACTTTTCAAGGGACTAATAGAGTAAAAGAAACAAAGCTCAGTATTTTACTAAGTGACTATGAAGCGTTTCAGATGAAATCTGATGAATCCATTGCTGATATGATAGACAGGTTTCAAAGTCTGGCAAGTAGACTTGCAAGACAAGGTGCACCCATTGCAGAGCCGATGCAAGTCAGGAAAATACTTAGAGGACTCACATACGAGTGGAACTACATCAAATCTTTGATACAAGAGTGTCAAACAATCAGACCACTTTTAGTGGATGAGCTAGTTGGGACATTGCAATCCTATGAAACAGAACGAGCCAACAAAAAGGGAGATAAAAAGGTAAGAAATCAATTGCCTTAAAAACTGAAGTTGTTCAATGTTTGTCTGATATAGATGATGAAGAACTAGCACTCATGGTGAAGAAATTTAGAAAGATGGCTTGAAAAGCTAGAAATTTCAAGGGAAAGAAACCATGGAAGAAGAGTGATCAGAAATCATCAAACAATGATGTGATATGCTTTCATTGCAAGAAAGCGGGATACATCAAGCCAAATTGTCCAATTCTGAAGAAAGATAAGATAAAGTACGAGAAGTACAAGAAGGCTCTAAAAGTTGAAACACTAAGTGATTCTGATGACAGTGAAGATGACTATGCAAACATTTGCTTGATGGCTAAGTCAGATTCATGCTCAGATTCAGAAACAAAGGTATGTCTATCTGAACTCCCTTATAAAATTTCAGAGTATATTGATGAACTTTGTAAAAGTTATAAAGAAACTCTCGAAAGAGTTTCTGCCTTGAAAAAGGAAAATTGTTCTTTAAAACAACAAAATACTTCTCAAAGAAAAAAATTGAACTTTTACAACACGAATTTCATCAGTTGAAAGAAAGCCATGACTCTATTTCAAAAGAGAATACTTCTTTAAAATAAAAAATTGATGATACTTCAAAAAGATTTTCACAAAATTCAAAAACTTTGGACAACATTATTTCAAAACAAATACCTTTTAATGATAGTTCAGGTTTGGGTTTTAAAAAGGAAAGTGTTCTAAAAAATTGTTTTACTAAAACAAATTTCCAGAAACCTGCTATTACTATTTATAGACAGCATTTTTACAAACAATTTACTAAATCTTACATACGCCAGCCTTGTGTGAATTGTGGTCATCCTAACCACACTAAGGACTATTGCAAGAAAGTTTGAAGACCTGTTAACAAAAGGTCAACAAGCTTTACTAACATAAAAGGACCCAAGAAAGCATGGGCACCAAAGAAACAGTGAGTTAATTGTTTCTTGCAGGTACCAAAGATAAAGAAGAATAAATGGTTTCTGGATAGTGGATGCTCGAGTCACATGACTGGAAATCCAGATATATTTGTATCTCTATCAAAAAACGATGGTAGAAGTGTATCTTTTGGAGGAAGAAATAAAGGAAAGGTCATTGGAAAAGGAACTGTCAAAATTGGAAATCTAACAGTGAACGATGTTTCCTTAGTCATAAGACTAAACTACAATCTAATCTCAGTAAGTCAACTCTGTGACTCTGGTTATGAAATTTGCTTTCAAGATTCAAAATGCACAGGTATGAGTAAGGACAGGAAGCAAAGCTTTACTGGTCGAAGGCATGGAAACATTTATCTTCTAGACATTGATTCTGATTCTGAAAATGCAAAATGTCTTATTTCTATTAAGGATGAATCTGAGTTGTGGCACAGAAAATTAGGACATATTAGTATAAAGCATATTTCAAAACTCTCTAAAAATGGACTTGTTCGAGGGTTACCTCAAACAAAGTTTGAAAAAGGAGCACTCTGTCATGCATGCACACTAGGTAAACAGGTAAGAAATACTTTCAAGTCTATAAATCAAGTTTCTTCTGAGCAAAGTTTGCAGCTGCTTCATATGGACATCTTTGGACCAAACAGAACATTAAGTCTTGGAGGTAAGAAATATTGTCTTGTTATTGTTGATGATTTCTCAAGATTTACATGGGTATTATTTCTTGCTCACAAAAGTGATGCCTTTATATCTTTTTCAAAATTTACAAAAAGAATTCAAAATGAAAAAGGTTATACCATTTCCCGCTTAAGAACAAATCATGGGGGAGAATTTGAAAATCAATTTTTTTTTTTAAATTTTTGTGATGAATCTGGAATTCAACACAATTTTTTTGCACCTTATACTCCTCAACAGAATGGGGTAGTAGAAAGGAAAAATCGATCCTTGCAAGAAATGGCTAGAACTCTTTTGATTGAAAGTAAGATTGCCTCTCATTTTTGGGCTAAGGCTGTTTCCATCGCTTGTTACATTTTGAATCGAATTTCCCTCCCACCTTTTACTGACAAAACTCCCCATGAATTTTTTAAAGAAAGAAAACCTGATGTTGCATACTTTCGTGTATTTGGTTATAAATATTTTATCTTGAAAAATGCTAATGATCGCATTGGAAAGTTTGATGAGAAATCAGATGAAGGAATTTTTCTAGGATATTCAACAACAAGTAAGGCCTACAGAGTTTACAACAAAGATACTCAAGTTGTTGAAGAACCAATGAACATCAAATTTGATGAAAGCTTTTAGAATGTTGAATTAGATTCTAGTCATGCTTCTTCTATACTACCACAAATCTCAGATCCACAGAAAGAACCTGAAGAAAAGCAAGACTTAGAAGCAAATATTGAGTCTGGAACCACTCAGAAGGAGATTCACTCGAATGAAGAGAGCTCAGAAGCTGTGCAGAATCAATCTACAGAATATTCAGATGATTGCTTCAACAAAAACTGGAAACACAAATCAAGTCATCCAAAGGAGCTCATCATGAGAAATATAGGTGATGATATCAAGACAAGATCCAAGTTCAAACAAGCAATGAGTAGCATAGCACTAGTGTCTGAATTAGAGCCAAAAGAAATTGAAGAGAACTGGATTAATGCAATGCAAGAAGAGCTACACCAGTTCAAGGTCAATAATTTCTGGGAATTAGTCAACAGACCCAAAAATCGTCTAGTGATTGCAACAAAATGGGTATTCAGGAATAAACTGGATGATAAAGGGAATGTAGTAAGAAACAAAGCACGACTTGTGGCAAAATGTTATTCTCAAGAAGAATGAATATATTATAATGAGATTTATGCACCTGTTGCCAAGTTAGAAGTCATCAGGCTACTACTTGCTTATGCTTGTTACAATAACTTTAAGCTTTTTCAGATGGATGTGAGAAGTGAATTTCTAAATGGCTACATCAAAGAAGAAGTTTATGTTGAGCAACCCCCTGGTTTCAAAGAACCTAGAGGAAAGGATTTGGTCTATGCTCTAAGAAAAATACTTTATGGGCTAAAACAAGCACCTCGTCTTGGTATGAAAGGTTGAGCAATTTCTTATCCAAACAAAAGTTCATTAAAGGTAATGTAAACACTACATTCTTTATTCAAAAATAAGGTAAGGATATTCTACTAGTCCAAATTTATGTTGATGATATAATCTTTGGATCATCTAATGAGATTCTCTAAAAGAACTTTTCAAAGATGATGCATGATGAATTCAAAATGAGCATGATGGGAGAATTACGATTCTTTCTTGGACTTCAAATTCATCAATCACAGAAAGGAACATTTATCCATCAGGAGAAATATGCACCAGAGATTGTGAAGAAATTTGGTTTGGAGAACTGCAAGAAGACAAAAACTCCTATGTCTCATTCCTCCAAATTTGATAAAGATGAAGATGGAAAAGAAGTTGATCCTAAGTTATATCGCAGTATGATTGGATCGCTACTCTATCTCACAGCTTCAAGACCAGACATTTTATTCAATGTCTGCTTATGCGCCAGATTTCAATCTAACCCAAAAGAATCACATCTCCCGGCCATTAAAAGGATAATCAAATACATTGGGACTTATCCTAGCTATGGTTTGTGGTACTCTAAAAATTCTAATTTTACTCTAAGAGGTTATTCAGATGCAGATCTTGCACGTTGCAAAATTGACAGGAAAAGTACCTCTGGAACTTGTCAGCTCATGGAAAACATGCTTATTTCATGGTACTCCATGAAGCAAAGTACAGTTGCTCTCAGCACAGCTGAAGCACAATATGTATCCCTTGGAAGTTGTTGCGCTCATATTCTTTGGTTAAAGCAGCAGCTAAGAGATTATAGTGTTGAAGATACAAATGTGGAGATCAAATGTGACAACACAAGCGCCATAAATCTCACCAAAAATCACATTCTTCATTCAAGAGCAAAACATATTGAGATCAAACATCACTTCATATGAGATCATGTTCAAAATGGTGATGTCAATATTCAGTATATTGATTTAAAAAATCAACTTGCAGATATATTTACTAAACCCCTGGATAAAGAAATCTTTAATTTTATTAGAGGAGAATTAGCCATCATTAACCCTCTGTCTTAAGTATCTTTTAGAACAGGACGTTCAGAAGAAAGCTCATAAGGAACCTCAGAAGGAGCGTCAGAAGGAACCTCAGAAGGAGCCTCAGAAGGAGACTCAAAAGGAGCATCAGAAGGAATCTCAGAAGGAGCGTTAGAAGGAGTCTTAGAAGGAGACTCAAAAGGAGCGTTAGAAGGAACGTCAGAAGGAGCGTCAGAAGGAGCATCAGAAACAAATCATCAAAAATTTTAAAAGGAAATTTCACAATTCAAGGTTAGTTTTCTACGCCCAAATTCTTTCTAAGGTAAGTTACTTAAATTTCTCAACATATATTCGATTGCCTTTTATTGATAAATTTATTAAAGGTATATTTTTTTTCTCTCCCCAATTTTTTTTTTCAAATTGATTTTGTTTCTTAAAATAACCGCCTCTTTTATAAAATCACGAACCGTCACCCCTGTCTCTCATCTTCGCACAGATCACATTCGAAACCCTAAACCTTTCTCAGAATCTTTTTCGTTCTCGAATTTCTCTCTCAATATAAAACATTCTCTTTCAAAATTCCAAACTTTCTCATCTCCATGGCTCCGAATCAACCTCAATGTTAAAGAAGCCCACTCAAGCGAAGAGAAAATTTTTCTCCGAACATGTGACTCCGGTCGAGCTCTTAGAATCGAAAACCAACATTCAAAGAGAGGCCTTTCGACAAGCAAAATGTTTGTCTGTATCTGAATTCGAAGAAAAAGAAGCTATGACATATACTGTTAAGCCTATGTTTGATAGCGTTAAAGCGGTTGGGGGATTTGACAAAAATCTTAGAAAATTACTGGATATTCATAATTTTGCAAGTGAGGATGAACTTTTAGAGTTCATAAATTTTCCTGGAAAGGTTGTTGAACCTATTGCTGTTGAAGTGCCTAAATCTGTTTCTCGTAAGGGCAAAGAAAAAATCACAGGTTCTAGCTTTGCATCAACTCCAAAGAACCCTCTTCAAAAGGAGTCGTGATAAAAGGAAAAGATGATGTTGGCACAAAATGGATGATGATGATGGTATTCTGTTTAATGACTTTGAGAAAGTAAAAAGCTTTGTTGTGGATTCAAGCTACCCTGACCCTCTGTTCCAAAATAAAGCACATGAGGATAGGTTTGAGTCCTTGAAACAGAGAGGTGTTATACCTCATAGGGTGTTTAATTTGAGGTACTTTGATTCAGTTGAGATTCCACTTCGGAAGCACCTTCAGAAGATCAATCTTGAAAACTTTGCGATCCAGAGGAGACAGACTTTTCTTGACCTTGTTGCTTACTTCTACTCAAACTTGCATTTTGTCAACTTCAATACTCTCTTCTTCACCATTGCAAGACAAAAATATCATCTACATGCTTATGACGTTGCTTTTCTGATGGGAGTTGACAAGATAGATTTTACACTATTGGATGTTACTGCTGAGGAAGCCTTTTGTTTTCTTACTGGGAAAACAAACTTTTCGAGGGATAATAAGGCTCACGTTGCCTATACAGATTTTCCACTGAAGCACACTTTGATGCACAAGATAGTCATTGAAAGTCTTAGACCAAAGGCAGCTTCAAAGATAGATATTTCGAAATATGAGGCTAAGCTGTTGTGGGGAATGTTGCAGGGCAAGAAAATATCTTTTGCTCACACTGTCCTACTTCACTTGTACAGGACAATTCAAAAGCCAAAGGGACAACTTCCTTATGGAGGTTTGATTTACAGGATGATAAATTTCCTCCAAATCCCACTACCTGCTGCTATTAATTTACATGAAGTTCCACTGATGGTTGTTGGTGAAAACATGATAAAGAAGATGGGTTTTAAGATGACTGCCAGTGGTTCGAGAAATAAGAATTCTGAGCCAGTTCTTGTGGAATTTGAGGACAAATTAGGATAGAGATCTCATAAGGGGAGAAAAATAATGGCCACCAAAGGACAACAAGCAGACAACTCAGCAGATGAAAATGCCACTGATGAGTCAGACTCAGAAGCCACACAGTCACCTCTCTCCAAAGGTGAATCAGATGCAGTTGAACCAACTGGAGTAGTAGAAAGTCAGGGTCAAAAGGAGACTCCCACCGAAATGGGAGAAAGCATACATGAGACACAGCCCACTGATACTCCTGTATATGCTGTTGAAATTACTCAGGAAGAATTTCTTCAAGTATGAATGTGGAAGAAACTACAAGAGAGGAGATAGAGAAGGAATATGATGAAGCTCTCCTCAACTTTTATGAGCAGTGGAGTCCCCCGGTGGTCTCAACTGAGCAGTTAGAAGAGACTGCAGAAAACGAAGCATATTCTATTTCTTCTAACAGATTGACTGTTACTAATGTAGCACTACAGTCAGTGGCAACAATAGCTCATGAGGACCAAGTTTCTAGTGCCCAGTCCATACCAATGGATGTTAGTGAAGCAGCTCATGTGCCCAGAAACTTGTCTAAAAGGAAAGCAGCTATGATTCAGGGGGAGCCTATTCAAGCAAGCTCTGATGTCTTCATGACTGAAGTTTTAGCTTCTAGAGTTTTTCCTAAGCCTCAATATGAGGGGGAGATATTGCCTAGAGAGATGTTAGACGCTGTACGACAAGGACAGTCTTTCTCTGCCAAGATGTTTCCTTCTGTTGATACTCTTATTGGTGAGCTTCGTGAAACCAAGTCTTCTCAGTCTGAAGTTCAGAAACAGGTGGAAAACCTTTAACATATCATTATTAACAGCATGGCTGCTATGGAAAGTATGATAGATCAGAAGATGTCAAGCTTTGAAAAACGGGTCGCTGTTCAGTTGCAGGGCCTAGCGCAGAAGGTGAACACACTAGAGAATTCCATTGATCTCTTTGGAAGGATGTTCTGTGCTGAGGTAGCTAAAATGCCAACATATACTCTCGTTCGAGATGACAAGCTAGCTCAAGGTCTTCCTACATCTCAAGCAGTCAGAGATCATGCATTTAATGTGGGAGCTGACTATGTCCAAGATTCTCATGTGGAGGCTGATAAAGAGCCTAAAGCTGTACCTTTCTCTTCAAAAATGCCTCCATTCTCTTCCACTTAAATTTTCTTTGGCACTAGTTTTTATTTCTTGATTCTATTTTTACAAAATTCTGTACTGAACTCTTTGACAACTTTTCTTTCTATTAATTTTTCATTTTGTTGATGACAAAAAGGGGGGAGAGGAGTCTCTTTGTAATATATTGATAGCATATCCATCTATTTTTCTATCATAATCGTGCAGGAATTTCTATTTTCTATCATAATTGTGCAGGAATTTCTATTTCTGTTTAAGATGTTTGCAGGTGTGATTCCTATGTCACAAATTCCTGGTGATCTGGTGATACTTCTTCCTTATCATTTCATTGTTCAAAGAATTACCATTATTTATAATTCTCTATACACTTGTTATTATTTCAAAGTTTTGTCATCATCAATGTTGACACCTCATTTTTAATCGGTCTTTTAAGGTTTATTTTTGAAAAATTTATAGAAAATCCATAAAAAGTAAACAATTTATAAAATCAATTTTGGTGAGCTTGGCCAAGCTAAATGAACCATTTGGACCCAAAAAAATAATTTTTCATATTTTTCGTGTTTTTTTAATATTTTTGAAAAATAGAAAAATGTGTGAAAATCAAGAAAAATAGTATTCGAGGTCACAAAAATATAGAAAAATAGCTAGTATTTTTATTTTTATTTTCTTTACTTTTGGACCTCGTAAACAGTAAAATTCAAGTTCGATTTTATGTGCTCTCTTATCATCATAAAATTGAATTTGGAAAAAAATATTAGTAATAATTAAAAGAAAAAGGAGTGGAAAACGTCATCATTTAAAAAAAAGTAAAATAAAAAAGGGTTTTGAGTTTGACTAATGATTTGGTCTCTTTCTTTTGCTCTTCTCTCTCTTCGCTTTGACCGTGATCATCTCTCTCTCTCTCTCTCTCTCTCTCTCTCTCTCTCTCTCTCTCTCTCTCTCTCTCTCTCCTTCTAGAAATGCGACAAGAGCAGCCCCCGTGGACTCCTCCTCCTCCTCGGTTTGGATCCCCTAACCACGTGGTCAGGGGGACCACAAATCCCAGCCGCCCACAGATTTTTTCCCCCCTTTTTATGGATTGGGATCGTCTGACCTTCCGAAGGAAGGTCAGGCCTAACCTTCCGTAAATTCCAGCCGTCTGTTCGCATCGGACGGCTGGGATTAAAGGAAGGCCAAAAGAAAACAAAAAAGGGGTTTAATTTTCAAATTTCAAACGAAAAATAGAATATCCCTGTTTTGGCTCGGTCTCCGTTGGATTCGCTTCCCATTTGAAAACCTGCACTTTCTCCCTCTCTCTCCTCATTTGCGTAACTGCGTTTCCTCTATGCTTGATTCCCTTCCGAAAATCTCTCTGCTCACCTTCGCACTCTGGATTGTCGGCCTCTCTCTCCTCGATTCTTCGCCGGAGCTGCGATGGCGTCCTTCATTTTCGCCGGAGCTGCGACGGAAAATGCACGGCAATTCCGGCTGTTGGCCTTTACACTCGGAATCGCTCGACGCTCCTCTATCCGTCACCTCGCATCGTCCGTTGCGTTCCCTCCTCTCAGCTTCCCCTCTTGCTCGCGTCGCCTCAAGGCCCCTGGCTTCCTCTCAGCTTTCAAAAACTCTCGGCGTCATCTTCTCCCTTCTGCACTACCATTACATCCAGATTTTATAAATAACCTTAAAATCCAGGAAGAAACCACAACATACGAAACCCTAAAGCCCCAAATCGCCTTCTCCCAATCAGCCAGCAAAAGAGCTTCGAAAGAATCAAGCTTCCTCGAGAGAGAGAGAGAGAGAGAGAGAGAGAGAGAGAGAGAGAGAGAGAGAGAGAGAGAGAGAGAGAGAGAGAGAGAGTCGAGCGGTGTACTAACCTTAAAGCCCCAAATTGAGTTCTGTGGAGCAATCACGAGAGAGGGAAAGAACGTTGTTTGTGTGGACAATAGAGCGCTCGAGCGTGTAGCAACAAGCTTTGAACGCGGACCCAGAGAGAGACAGAGCATAGAGCTTCCACAGAGAGCTAACTCAAGCACGAAGAGTTTCGAATGTGCAGAAGGGAGAAGATGACGCCGAGAGTTTTTGGAAGCTGAGAGGAAGCCAGGGGCCTTGAGGCGACGCGAGCAAGAGGGGAAGCTGAGAGGAGGGAACGCGACGGACGATGCGAGGCGACGGATAGAGGAGCGTCGAGCGATTCCGAGTGTAAAGGCCAACAGCCGGAATTGCTGCTCATTTTTCGTCGCAGCTCCGGCGAAGAATCGAGGAGAGAGAGGCCGACAATCCAGAGTACGAAGGTGAGCAAAGAGATTTTCGGAAGTGAAGGACTATGGGACTTATGGTGTGTGCTCATGCGGGCAATCACACCTTCCCATTGGAGATAACTGCCGAAGCAGTTATCCATCAACAGTTTATTTTAAACGTGAAAAGTCACGTCTGTTGTTTTTGTTAAGCGTCATTAAAAGAACAGACGCTCTCCCTCTCCTCTAATGCTAACGATGTTTTGGTCGTTCACACAAAAGAGACGACGAACGTCTCTCCCCCCTCTATGTCAATCGCTTCAAAGGCAAAGAAGCTCTCGGGACTGCGAAGGTGACATCTAATCTGTGGAGAGTGGGTATGGTTTATCGTGTAATCGTTCTCCGATCAGTGATACAAGTAAGTGATTTCTGGGCTTTAATCAGTAGTTTTTCCGCATGTATTTCGTATACAGATTAGGAATTAGTTTCCAACATTGGTATCAGAGCACCGGTTCTTGTTTCCTGAATTAGTGTTTCAATCGACAAATTTTTGACGAGAAAAATCGGGACCCGAGCGTGCTGTTCATCGGCGACAGATTTTGCTTTGGCCATTGAAAATTGATTTTGAACACATCATCAGAACGGGCTCGGCGAGACGAGAATTTGGAGTGGTCGATCGTCCCGAGGCGACGCCGGACGGCGCCATACGCGTGACACGCGCCACCACGGGATAGGGTTCCCGGAGCAGCGGCGAAGCGACGCGATTTTGTACACTTTTGCTCGGTGAAAGTGGAAAATAAATATACCATCCGAATCGTCTCGTCAATACGAGCATTTTGAGGGGCGGAACACCACCAATGGACGCCGGACAACGCCGCACGCGCCGACACGCGTCGCCAGGGTGCTCTGCGCGTGGGCCTCACACGCCCACGTACGTTGCGCGTGCCTGGGACTGTCGATACGGCCTGCTGACGTGGCGCTTGCGTGGCAGACATGTGGCGACTGACATGGCATGATGACGTGGCAATCCTACCTGACCCGACCCGAATTTGACCATGACCCGACCCGGGTCAACGCTGACCGTTGACTGTGCCAGTCGGCAGGTGCCTGCACGTGAGGCGCATGAAGCCCACGCGCAGAGGCTTCTAGAGGCGCGTGAGGGCGCGTGCGTAGTCCAATTGAGATGATTTTGATGCCGATGTGTTCGTATTGAAATTTCCTACAATGTGGTATATTTATTTTACCATTTTATGCACTATGGATTATGTGTAATCCCTTTTATTGTTCTGCATTCGTTGCAGGAACTATGGAACATAGTGCAGTGCGAATGTCAATATTCCCGTGGAAAGACGAGGAACATGAGAGACTCTTGAAGCTGAGGAATGAGTTGTCACTTTATCGATGGGATGACAGAGTTGACATGATGACTCACATCATAACGGTGAACAAAATGATATTAGAAATCATTTGTAATGGTTTTGTCATGCCAGACTATCTGAGGGTTGTTGCCTTAAAAACTACTCATCCTGATTGGCATGAGGTCTTAGACTGCTTGTGGAAAAATGCCTACTACTTTTCTTATAAGGACCTTGGAATAAGATTCCTGATAAAGTTCTTAGAGGTCGAGGCAAGGAAGACATCGACCCTTGCTATGAATGGGTCTTGGCGTAGGCAGAATGCGCCTTGATGAAGAGATTTGTTCCCTTGGTTGAGACTAGAGAGTTTCCCAAGAGCCACGATAAGGACGCCTTCTAGGGTCAAGAAGTTCCCTAAAGAGTTCATTGAATCTTTTCCCGTTCTTGGCATACATTATGTCACATGATGTTGTTGTATTGGAATTTTGCATCTTATTGATGTATGTCTATAGGTGCAAATATTATCTTTCATGTTGTATGAAATATTTAGCCTTGAATTGTATGAGATTTCCTTTTATGTAAAGTAATGCCTTGGTGGTATGTGGATAAGTGGGAGTTCAAAAAGGTTTTAGTAACTTTGGCGAACTCGATTTTACATAAATGATTATGTTAATGGTAATTTCAAGTGAGGATTCTCGGACGATGATTGGGAACATAGTGAACTTTTGAATATGAGACCTTATGATTATTCATTAATATAATTAGTTAGTGTAAAATAGATGCATGAATATATAGGCATCAATGATTCTTGTGTACATGTCTATTGAACTTTGTGTTCAAATACAATAGCTTGAGCTTATTAAACTGTTGTAGCTAAGCTTGATTGAGGATAGAATTAGACGGCAAAAAATTATGAATATTGAAATAGGATCCAATATGTGCTAAAAGAGCAAGATGAACTATGAGCTCTTGACCTAGTTGTGGAAGAATCTGAAGATATGATTACTGCATTGTCAAGAAAATACAAAGAGATACTTGCAACGAGAAACAAGTTGAACTCCGTTGCTCGCATTATGTTGCTGAAGCATTGAAAATATTTTTTTCACCTGAGTTTAGGCATTTTTTTTTATGCTAAAGTCAAGTGGAAGGCATTAACGAAATTAAGTTTTGGTGAGATATTGGTCTCCAATTTGAAACAGATCACTTTAAGGTTTGATACGTATATGATGCCTTGTGGGCAGAATATTAAATGACATTTGTGGCATACATCAAACAAATAAGTGAATTGTAAGATGCAGACTCCATTTTGACTCATGAATAGCAAGTGCAAGCAGTAGTCCGTTCTTTATTTCATAGCTATGTGCATATGAAAATCCACTAGATCCATATTATTAATAAAGACTTTTAAGAAAGTTATGTGACGCCTTAAACTAGAGATGGATTGCCTTCTGGTGGCAAAACCTAAAATCGACATTTGTAATGTTGAAAGAACAATATGGAATTTAATTTTCCATATTTATTTGGGTTAAACTTGGTTTCGGTTGAACTTTCATAACGATGATATTGACTTGTTATAGGTAACAAGTTATTATGGTTCTGAATGGTTTCATTGTGCCGATTGTTGAGTACAGTAATGAAATGTTATTCCTTATTTTTCATCTTTGTGATGACAAGAATATGTGGCATGCTAAATTTGGTCATATTGGTCAATAGTAGATATTTTAATAAGCCAAATAGGGTTTATTGGACAATATTGAAAATATCGCCTATTTATGAGCATTGCATAGTAGGAAAAACAATGAGGAAACCATTTAGAAAATGAACAAGAGCTGAGTTTCCTTTGTTGATATCCATTCAAACATATGTGGTTCAGTGAATGTGATAGCAAGGCATGAGACTGTTTGTTTTATCACATTTGTATAATTGCACTCGATTCGGGTTTATTGTTTTATGATTTTTCATAAATTTGAGGCATAAGTTACTTCGATAAATTTTATTTGAAATCCGATCGAGGTCGAGAAAATTTATCTGATCAGTTCGGATGTTTATGTGATGAAAATGAATAGAATAATAGTTGCTATTCCATCAATTTCTCTGAATAATGGAGTTACATAGAGAAGAAACAGATCATAATAAATATGGTTAAGTCTATGATAGCACAATATCGTCTTTTGTGGTGATATTTTTGTTGATGGCTGTCTAGATACTTAACTGTGTGCCTTATAAATCAGTTACCACTACTTCATATGAGTTGTGGACAGGTCGACAATGAGATTTGAGTTTTCTCAGACCTTGATATGCTTTCTTTGCACACGCGTTTTCCCATAAGTTTGGGAAATTGGGCCCTAGAGGCAACAATGTCTTTGTAAAATACTAATAGCACTCGAAAGGGTAAGTGCTATGGGTGAGCAAGAAAGTGTGGAGTGTAACTGAATTTGAATCACGAGATGTCACATTCTTAGTGAATGAATTTCTGAAAAGGGTGAGATACTTAAAGACTATTCTCTGTTTGAATTTCTGAAAATGACAAATATTGCTTATGGGCATCTTATCCAAGTGGGAGCAATATGAGAAGTGGGGAATTTGTTTCGAATTAATCTCAATTGCAACCACTTGATGTGTAAAAGGTGTCGTCATTGTCTGATCCGAGTGGGGGTGTGATGGAGAATGATGTACTAAGTGTATGATCTCAATGATGTACTACGTATACGATCTCTAATCTGGCGAGCAAGTCGCAAGAAGCTTTATAAGCTTTTATAGTTGCTCCATAATAAGAGAATAAGTCAAGGAGTATAAAGTGAGGCTCCGTTTTGCCCTGATAAGGGAAAGTGGATACAAGCAATGGAAAAAGAGATGGAGTTAATGAGATCAAACTTTGAATGGACGCAAAGCCATTATAAAGCTGATGGCTTGTTTGAGCAATTTTAGGCTGGTCTTATGGTGAATCGTAATGACCATTTCACCTTATTCTGGTAATAATGATGAGTATGGATCTAGAATTACATCAAGGATGTAAAGACTGCGATTCTCAATGGAGAATTAATGAAAGAAACCTATGTGGTACAACCTGCAGGAGTTGTGAATGAAGGCCAAGAATATGGCCCTGAGCAGTCTTTGAGAAATTGATATATACGTTTTTCATGATGTCTTAGTGGCATATGATTTTGTAACAATTAATAAAGGCCAATGTGTATATATCAAAAGATCCTAAAATCAATTTGTGATTTTATCATTATATGTTGATGATATACTCTTATTACAAATGGTAAAGGTTTGAGCCGAAACATGCGTCTTGAGACTCCATAAGGAAATAAAGAAATGGAAAGTGATCCATATGCTAGTGCTGTTAGTAGCTCAATGTACGCTGTGATATGTTCGAGACCTGATATTTGTTATTCAATTGGAATGGTAAGAAGGTACCAATTCAATAGAGGTCAAGTATATTGAATTGCCATCAATAGAATTCTGAGATATGTGAAAGTACTGCTGATTAATTTACTGATATTCAAGGTAGAGATCTGCACCTTGAAAGAATATTGATATTGATTGAGGGGGAGATATAGATAAGAGGAATTTTACCTTTGGATTTGCGTTCTTACTGAGTAATGGCGCCATATCATGGAAAAGTAAGAAGTAAATGTGCATGGCCTTATCCACGATGGAAGATGTTCTCGTGGTGTTATCAGCAATAGTATAAAATGGTCTTTGACTTGAGAGATATTTGGATCAATAAAGTATTGCTAAGAATGCTACAAGTCCAATTATTAGTTAATTGTAATAGCTAAGTAGCAAGAGCTTACACTGAGGATCTACTGCAAGACCAAACGTATTGACTCGGAATATGATGTTGTCGAAGACATGTTTGTATGAAAAGATGTGAACATATAGTGCATCTACGCATAAAATGAAAGTAGATCCTACGATGAAATGAATTTCTAGAGATGTCTTGACCTGGTCATTTGTTGACAGAAAGATTGGTTCGTTGAATTAGAATCTCTAGAATGGCGTAGAAATTAGAGTATTGGATGCTTATGTTCCCCAAAGTTCACAGTTAATGAATTAATGATATTTGTTATCATTACTGATGCCTATGACAATTAATGTTTTAATGATATTTGTTATCATTATTATTGTATATGGTTTTTGTGTAACATTTATGCATATTAATATTCAGTAAATTAGTTTGAGAAGGTATGTCAGACAGATCAGAGATTAGCCCACTCACACGGGTAATCGCCTCTATTCACTGCGTGATGAATAGAGATGAGGTAAATTTAAACTTATTATCTAGGTGATAATTGAGAGCTGAAGCTTAAATTATTTGTGCCGCCTTAACAGAATGTTAAGATGAGGACTTATTATTTATAATGTCCAAAAGTGAAATAATAATTATTATTATTAGCCCTCCCACCTATTTCACTTTATCTGTCTTTGATGCCAGAAGAGAGTTCTGATGGAAACTGGTTGAAGTTGTTACGTGAACTCTGGTTAGATATTGAGCATGTCTAAGTAATCATCTGTACGGTATTAAAATAGAAAGACATACGCTCTATGGGGAAGGGAAAAATACCGTAATACGTACTTCATATTACGTATGCATTGTCGACCAATGAGAGTTGGCAAAAGTTATGATCTCAACTTTTCTATGCTGTGTGAGACTCTCGAGGATAAAAATTCCTCATTTGGTGCCCTCACGACTCTTCGTTATTCTCAAAATTTCTATTTAGTGTTCGCTATCTTAAGGTGTTGCCTATGGTCATGAAATTGATTCGATCTAAAGGGACACTTCTAGAAAAGCGAGCTGAACTGAGATTGAGAGGTCTAATGGAAGGGGAAGATTGATTTCGAGTTTTAAGTCACATAATAGATTTATGTTCACAAACCGGTCGGTTATGATTATTTAGTGTGATCATAATTGTGAATATAACATGTCATACTTAAATGAGATCCAAAGAGAGATATGTATGTGACTGATCGGTCTAGGGTATAAGCATACGGAAATATACTTTTGATTATGTCCATTTTGAGCTGTCATATACTCCCAACAGATGTGTGACAATGAGCTCTCAGTGTATGCTGGTCGCGCGTATTATTTGTCAATATGAACTTTGCATATATAAAGAGAGTTATACTTGGTCCTTTGTGGACGAGTGTGAGTTATTAGTCCTCTGTAGACATGTGTGAGCTGTTTGCCCTACATGGGCGAGTGGGAGATGAAGGACTATGGGACTTATGGTGTGCGCTCATGCGGGCAATCACACCTGCCCATTGGAGATAACTGCCGAAGCAGTTATTCATCAATAGTTTATTTTAAACGTGAAAAGTCACGTCTGTTGTTTTTGTTAAGCGTTATTAAAAGAACAGACGCCCTCACTCTCCTCCAATGCTAACGGCGTTTTGGTCGTTCACACAAAAGAGACGACGAACGTCTCTCCCCCCCTCTATGTCAATCGCTTCAAAGGCGAAGAAGCTCTCGAGACTGCGAAGGCGACATCTAATCTGTGGACAGTGGGTACGGTTCCTCGTGTAATCGTTCTCCGATCAGTGATACAAGTAAGTGATTTCTGGGCTTTAATCAGTAGTTTTTCCGCATGTATTACGTATATAGATTAGGAATTAGTTTCCAACAGGAAGGGAATCGAGCAGAGAGGAAACGCAGTTACGCAAATGAGGAGAGAGAGGGAGAAAGTGTAGGTTTTCAAATGGGAAGCGAATCCAACGGAGACAGAGCCAAAACAGGGATATTCTATTTTTTGTTTGAAATTTGAAAATCAAATCCCTTTTTTGTTTTCTTTTGGCCTTCCTTTAATCCCATCCGTCCGATGCGAACGGACGGCTGGGATTTACAGAAGGTTAGGCCTGACCTTCCTTCGGAAGGTCAGACGATCCCAATCCCTTGACTCTATGTCATGGGATCCGGGTCCCTTTTTATGGGGGGGGGGGAAGTGTTTAGTGGGCGGCTGGGATTTTGTGGTCCCCCTGACCACGTGGTCAGGGGATCCCGACGCCCTCCTGCTCCCTCATTCTTCTTCTTCTTTATTTAACTTGGGCAACTTCTTCTTGGGCGGGTGCGCGACCGACCCATTCCTTCACCATCATCTCTTGACCATCACACCTCTGCTTCATCCCGTCGCCATTCAACACCTAGCCGCCACCACAACTACCACCGCCACCTTCAATCACCTGCGCCACCACCCGACTGTCGCCAACCACCTCAAGCCGCCCGGTCGCAGCTCCGCCGTTCCCCCAGCCATGAGATCCGAAGACCCGAGAGCATCGGATCTGCGATTTTCCCCTCATGTTCTATCGACGTCGGGTTCCAGCCGCACTAGCTCTTAGCTGAACCCATCCACGGCCCCATGACCTCGGCCTGAGCTTCCTTCGCATCCAGCCGTCTGATCGCCGCTCTAGCCAGCCGAGTCGTTGCTCGGTCGTTACCACCACCCACTCAACCAAGCATCTTGCCATACCTCAGTCATCTACGGCTGCGTGCGTCACCGCCCTCGGACCGAGCCATACCCAGATATGATTTCCTTGCACCCTGTTGCCCGAGAGTCAACACGACTCGCCGCCGCACTCGACCCGACGCCTCTGCTCAGCCTTTCCTGTTGGAAATCACAATACAAATTGAAGATCAAGTCATAATCTTCTTGATTGGAGATCTTATGCTAATTGAAGATTGACATAAGAAGATTGCCATGATTGATCTGCTGTATCATTTTTTTTTTATTTCTGCTCTGTCAACATTATATATCCACAAATGTATATGCGTACAAGATGTGAAGAATATAGAAAAGTTTTCTTCCCTTTTCCTTGTCTCCATCTTCTTTCATGGTATCAGAGCGTTCGTATCCGGCCTAGCTTCCACTGTTCTTCTTGCTTGCCTTTGTTTGTTTCCGCTCTTTTTTGCTGCAACTTAACTTGCAAAATGGAGCTTACACCTTTTACCATGAAAGATAAACAAGGAACCGAGGACAATCAAAGTCACTCTGGCATAGAAGACATACCCCCCGCTTCATTTTTTCCTGAAATTTCGCCTGTTGAAACCACTCAAACCACAGAGGATCAACTTCTTTTGTCACAACCTAATCCTGTGAATGCCCAGGCCACTCAGGGCAACCCCATTCAGACTCAGCCCATTCAGTGGCTACCTATGCCAGGCCATTTCGGGCCAACATCATCAATTCCATGGTTTTATGGAACTGCTCAGCCTACTATTTTAGGGACATCATCGTCCTCAAATGAAGCAACGAAAGGGAATACTCATCCCGGGGGAGGCTCACCAACCGGATTTGGGGCAAGCTCAACCCACGGTCCCAATTTTTCTTATGCGGGGCATATACCTGAATTAGGTATGGCTGGAACTTATCCGACACCTCCGCCTGGTTACCAAGCCGTATTTCCTTATCCTTTAGGAATCGGCGGTAGTCGGCTGGAGGTGGGAGATCCGCTATATACCTCGCCAGCAGATGGACCAGAGTTGCGCCTTATCAACCTCCAATTGGCTAGACCAGAGCACTACTCCACTTGGGCAAGGGATTTTCGGCGTGCCTTAGTCACGAAGGACAAGGATGGCTTTCTCGATGGCACAATCCCAGTCCCGGCTGAGGAACGACAGCATCGTCACTGGCGACGGTGCAACCAATTGGTACGACAATGGATCGGTAATTGCTTGGTGACTGAAGTGGATGCCGAATTACCACCAACCGAAGATGCAAAGACCATGTGGTCGAATATACGAGAAATGTACGGAAAGCTTGATCGAGCAAAGCTTTTCTCTCTTACACAATCTCTATCCAAACTCAAGCAAGGGAATCAATCTATTACAAGCATTTTCAACCGATTATCATCTCTGTGGAATGATATCGAAGCAGCTGAAGAAACCCTCGTCGGTCCCGAGGAAACTCTTCGACAATATCGAGCAATTCGTGACCATGAGAAAGCCACCAGATTTTTGCTCATGTTAAATGAAGAATACTTACCTTTTCGCACGTAGATTCTCGCAATGGAACCATCGCCGAGTCTTGGTCGGATTTTTCAGCTCGCCGTCCAGGAGGAAAGCCAGCGATCAACTATGGCGACTGCGACACGGCACGGGGATGGAGTAGCTCTCTCGGCCTTCTCACCTCACGGCGTTTCGGTAGCTCACGGCGATGGCCTTGGGGGCTCCGTTGTGATCGCAGCAACCTCTCGGGACAATGGGGGAAGAAGAATCGAGAAGAACGATATCCGTTCTTTCGGTTCTGTGGATGCACAAGGAGGCAACCCTAATCTCATAGGGTTGGGCGGCCAGGATCACACGGGCTTATCCAACGGTCCAGGGAATGTCAGCAATGGAACCGGACGTTATGGGCTTACTTATGGCCCTGGCTCGGCGACATCAGCAGCCCGGACTCCTTATGGACCTGGATCAATGACATCAGCAGCCTCATCACGCGGATCTGATGGATTCCGTGCTGCCACGTCATCGGGAAAGGCAGGTGGAAATTTTTCTAAATCTAATAATAAATTTTGTGATTATTGAAAAAGACCAAATCATACTGTAGAGACATGCTGGAAGTTACATGGACGTCCAAATGATTGGGAACGAAAGGATAAATCTGCTTATCAGGTTTCTGCGCAAAGAGGATATGGTGCCCACAACACCATTACTCAAGACCAGTATCAAACCATTATAAAAATGCTGGGCCAGTTGAAGACTACTGATGAAGGTGCAAGTTTTTCAGGTACCTTTATATCCCAAGAAAATACTATTTCAGCAGATGCTTGGATAATCGATTCAGGTGCCAGTGATCATATAATTTGCACCAAGAATTTATTTTCTCATATTGATGAACCGTCTCGATATCCTTTATCGGTGCGACTTCCAAATGGAAATACTACTCAAGTCACAAAAACTGGAATAGTTCAGCTAGGGCCGAATTTTGTCCTTCGCAATGTCTTATACATTCCTGATTTCGAATTTAATCTTCTCTCTATCTCACGAGTTTGTCGAGATAATTCCTGCAATGTCATTTTCAACTCCGACAATTGCTTATTTCAGGACCGTATGACTGGCAAAATGACGGGCTTGGGTAGAGTTACAGATGGTTTGTTTTTCTGGATCAATTCTCCTGGAGATTTAAAATCCTTGAATAAAGGCATTTCTTGTAATGTTATTACTATTAATAAAAATCTCCTTTATCATCAGCGCTTGGGTCATAGTGCAAAATTCCCTTATCCAAAATGCTCCATATGTCCTCTAGCTAAACAATCCAGATAGTTTTTTCCATTAAGTACATCTCGAGTTACTCGTCCTTTTTCACTCCTACATATTGACATTTGGGGTCCTTATCATACGGCTCATCGCGATGGTTCTCGTTTTTTTCTTACAATCGTTGATGATTTTTCACGTGCCACTTGGACCTTCCTCATGCATTCTAAAGGACAGACCATTTCCAAATTATCGAATTTTTTCTCTATGGTCAGCACTCAATTCAATACATCTGTCCAAAAAATTCGGACAGACAATGGACGGGAATTCCTTTCCAATGATTGTCAGTCTTTACTTACTTCTCATGGCATTCTTCATGAGACTTCATGCACTTATACTCCTCAACAAAATGGAATCGTGGAACGGAAACATAGACATCTTTTAGAAGTCGCACGTTTGCTTAAATATCAAGCCTTTATCCCTGAAAAATTCTGGGGCGATTGTGTGATCACTGCTACTTATTTGATTAACCGCATGCCAAGTAGGATTCTTGAAGATATCACACCTTTTTGAGTTACTTTATGGAAAGTCACCTTCCATTGATCATCTGCGGATTTTTGGATGCCTGTGTTATGCAACAACTGTTGGGCCTCGGACCAAATTGGATCCTTGTGCTACCCAATATGTTTTCATGGGATACCCCACTTTACAGAAGGGTTATCGAGTCATGGAGATATCTACTGGAAATTTCTTCATTAGCAGGGATGTCATTTTTCATAAGGATGTTTTTCCTTTTCAAGATGAGACATCTCCATCTTCGATCGCTCCGGAAAGTCAGCGTTTTCTAGAAGAGGATATTTTGACTTCTTCATCATCGCTTCCATATTTTATTGCTCCTTCGGCACTAGTTGTATCGGGTCCAGTCGAAAGTCCACAGGCCACACCAACAGCATCGTCTCCTGCAGATGTCTCTTTATCTCCTATTGATGATTATCCATCGTCACCAGTGGAATCTCCTTCAGAACCTTCTCCAGTAACTCCAGTTCCCATGGCACAACCATGGCGTTCTGGACGCAATATTCGACTGCCTACATGGACTAAAGATTATATATGTTATGTCTCCAAGGCTTCACGTAGCCGCTACCCTAGATCCTCGTATGTCACTTTCAGTCGTCTTTCTCCCACATATACATGTAGCATTAGCCGAATTTATGCAAAACAAGAGTCATCTTCATATCAAGTAGCTGCACGAGATCCTCGATGGCAAAAGGCGATGGAAGCTGAAATCAATGCACTTGTTGAAAATCATACATGGGACATTGTTCTTTTACTTGAACATCGAAAACCCATTGGATGCAAATGGGTCTACAAAATCAAATTCAAAGCTGATGGGTCTGTTGAGCGATACAAGGCACGTTTAGTGGCACATGGTTTCACTCAGAGGGAAGGCTTCGATTACCATGAAACTTTTTCACTAGTTGCGAAGGAAGTCACTGTTCGTTCTTTCTTTGCCATTGCGGCTGCATGTTAATGGTCTCTTCATCAGATGGATGTCAACAACGCCTTCCTTCATGGAGATCTCAATGAAGAAATTTACATGCACCTTTCACCGGGATTACGCAGACAGGGGGAGCCGTATGTATGTCGTCTTCGCAAATCCCTGTATGGTCTCAAATAGGCTTCCAGACAATGGTATGCCAAGTTTACAGATGCTCTAACGGCAGCAGGTTTTCAACACTCAAAATATGATTATGCACTTTTCACATGGACGTCAGGTACTGCTGTTGACACCTAATTTTGGATCAGCCTTTTTTGGTTATTTCTTAGAAAAATCATAAAAAAATCATAAAAAGTCAAACAATTACAAAATCAACTTTGGTGGCCTTAGCCAAGCCTAAGGAACCATTTTTGACCAAAAAATAAGTTTTCATATTTTTCACATTTTTTAGTATTTTTAGAAAATAGAAAAATACTAGAAAAATCAACAAAAATAGCATTTGAGGTCACAAAAATATAGGAAAATAGTCGATATTTTTATTTTAAATCCTTTGTCATTTTGAAATCATCAAGAGTCGAAATTCAAGTTTAATTTTGTGTGTTTCTTTGTGATGCACATAGTTGAATTTGTCAAAAAAATATGTTTTCAGTTTTTTTATTTGCAATATTTTTCATTTTCAGAATCTTGACATTCGACTTGATTGCCCCACATTTCCATTTGGTTCAATTGTACGCTGATTTGATCAATTTTGGCTTTAGGGACCTAATTGCATAAAAATCTTTTCATTTTAGTCCCTACAAGTACCAATTCTGAAATTAAACTTTTCTGAGGGACACCCATAGAATCCCAATGCTTCCTCCCTATAGGTTTTGACCTCCTAAATCTTACGGTGGACTCAATTGACTCCAATTCATTCGTTAAGAAGTCCAATTTGGCAAAAATCAATTTCGGATCCTACTCAACATTTGGGGTTTTTAGACGAATATATGCGTTATGGTCATGAAAATCACAATTTTAGAAGGAGTCTGTGCCATGGAGTCTAATTGTTGGGTCAATTTTATGATATATGCTCATATTGGCACCCAATTTGAACAAAAATATTCGAACCGAGTCAACTGGATCAGGTTGACCGACCCAGTCAACCATGTTACCTAACCAAGCCACAGAAGCCTTTCTGGAGATCGGTTCTTGGCGCACGAACAGAAAGCGGGAAGAAAAGAAAAGCGCAATGATACCTCAAGTCGAGACACGCAGTGGAGGATCGTTGGCGGTGAACTTCATATCTCCGCCCAGTGTCATCCAAGAGTTGCGGGCAGTTGGCACACGAATGTGAACGACTCGGAAGTGGGGTAACAGACTAAAATAATTGTTGGAGGTTGGAATCGGTTGAGGAAGAAAGAGGAGTTCGTCGTCGAGGGAGTCAGTTAAGAGGAGTTGGAGAAGAGTTCAAGAGGGGACACAACAGAAGACGAGAGAACGACGAGAGAGAGCGAGAGAGGGAGAGAGAGAGAGTCGAAGAGAGAGAGAGAGAGAACGGCAGCCATTGAAGCTTCGAACCCGAGAAATTCAAGCTCGGGTTCCCGACGATTCAGACGACGACAATCGACGCCGCCACTCCCATTAGCTTCGTCCCAGCCCGAAGAACGCGTTGGACCTAACCACACTCGTCAACGCTCTTGGAAAAGGTGAGATCTTCCTTCAAGCTTCCTCTCGGCCTCTAATGGCAAATTAAGTTAGAGCCATCCATTCGCTGCAATTTTGGTTGCAATATGTTTGTCTCGCTTCACTGAGCATTTTCTCTTTTGATCGCATGTCATTCCATCGCCTAAATCGTCGAGTCTGCCCCCCACCATGATCGATCGGTCGCGAGCTCCAAGGCTCGTTTTCGACCAAACCGAAGCTCCGCGATGGTCAGGTAAGTCCTTTCGAACTCCTTGGATGCTTCCTGATGGTTTAGATTAGTCATGCTACGTGTAGAATGGCTAGGGCGGACTCTCGCCGGAGATTAGCTCCGGCCTAGGTTTGCAGCTTGATGAAATGTGATTCTGCTGTATCAAGCTCCCTATATGTTGTAGAGCTCGGCGATATGAGTCTAATGGCGTTGGTTTCGCGAGATTTAGGTACCGGAAGGCCGAGATATGGCCTTCCGACAAGGCGCCGGCGAGGGAGCATCGGCGCCGGTCATCTTCTTCGGCGGGGCTGTTGACCGGTCAACGAAAGTTGACCAGTCAACACCCATGTGGCGCTGACGTGGCGCCCACATGGCAGCCACGTCAGCTGATCGGTTAATAACCGAATAATAAAAAAGGGAATTGATCGGACGGTGGAGAGTTTGCCACGTGTCGCGATCTCGCATTTTTGGAAATAAAAATGATTTTCAGAAATAAAAAAATGCCGTGGATCGGACGGTCGTGATTCAACCTTGCCTTTCAATTGTGGCCGTCGATTACTTTTGATAGATCAGGCCGTCCAAGAGTCGACATGTGGCGCAATCAGGACCCTTGGTTCAAGTTTGGGCGGGAAATCAAAATTCAAGCGGGAGAAGCTAAAACGGTGCCGTTTCGGTGCGGTTCGGATCTGGGCCGGGTCGTCGCCCGTGGGTGACTCGGCCCGAATAATATTTTTTTAAATAAAAAATCAGAAAATTATTTTAAAAATAAATAAAAAAAATCAGAAAAATCCTAGAAAATCCAAAAAATGCTAGAAATTTTCAGAAAATTTCAAAAAAAAATGTGGAAAAATTGTGGGAAAATCTTAGACACTCCAGAAATCCCCAAAAATCGAGGATTGACCACAGACAACTGGTCAACCCTATTTTTGGGGTTTCTTATCCGTTCTTTTCGAGACTTGACGATATTACATTTTAGGGGTAAGTCGTCTCTGCTGTATATGCGAGATAAGACCGATAATGCCAAGGTATGAATTAGGGTCAGGTATGCGACCAATTCTTAGGCTTGGATTTTTGAGTGCCGTCCCTTTTCTCAAAATGACGATTTTGCCCCTCAATGGGAAAATCGTCTTTCTTGTTCCAATCGAGTCTTGAAAATTGCTTAAAACTAGGGTTTGTGTCAGGTGGGTGACCAGCCCTAATATTTGAGATTTTCAGTCCTCATTTTTGTCCGAAATGACGACTTTACCCGTCTAAGGGTTAAATCACTTTTAAATTCCAGAAAAATTCTGAAAATTCCCGAAAAATAGGAAATGGATTGGATTGATGGCCAATCCTATTTCCCCAGTCTTTTGACTTCCCAATTCATCTAAAATGATAAATTTCCCCTGTTTGTGGCAAATTGTCCCTAAATCTCTCAAAATTACGATTCTGCCCTTCATGGGCGAATCATGTCAAATCACTGCTAAGCCTTGACTGATACTTCTCTAGGCCAATAGGGCATTACTAGGGATGCCATGCTTCTTTCATGTGTTTTATCTGCATATACTGGATCCTTGATTTGCGCATTTACTTTTAATGATTGTGAGTGATATGGTAGCCATTCCCATCTGCATGAACTCCTAAATTTAGGATCTATACCTCACCCATATGTATGAAATCTTTAGGTTAGATAAAACCATTCAGCTTAGGTACCGAAAGGGCTTCAACTCTAGCAATTGGCGTAACTAAGTCCCCGAACCTATTTTTCTGGTTTCCGTAGAATCGAATAGATCGCTCCCAACTATTCGATAGGGTTTTCGATTGTACCCTCCACGAAACGATTGGTGGCGACTCCTTGGCATGTACACGTATCACATGTCACTAGACCACACTAAAGATCGACCACGTATATCCAGCCGTTGCGATTTGAGTAATGGACCTTGGGAGAGGCCCGCTTCCGATCTGGCCAGCGATCGGGCGGCCCATTAGCTCCTTCCCGCGCGAGAGGGTCGCGACAGACTGGCGACTCCACTGGGGACTTATTCTAAAATCAGAATCTCTGGTTAAGAATTTTAGAGGACTTGAGCCGATTAAAAAGTTGATTGGTTTATCTGACCTTGTTTTTTGCAGATGCTCTCGAAGGTGAGGTATGTACGCTAACCATTGTGTTAGATGTTTTTGCAGATTGGAGAAATAAGGGGTGGAGTGATTGTTAACATCTTTCCTGCAGGTTGGAGTTGGGAATGTATGTTTATCTTACGCACATACTGAAGCGGTGTTTTGATACAAACTGCTGTGCATGACTTGCATTATGATGATCACGACACATCGCATACACTGGCTGTCAAACCCCGACTGCAACCACTCCTAGGTCACCTTAGATCGGGAAAGGATGCGAAAGGATCTTGTGTTTGATGGCACTTGAGACTTTTGTATTCGTTCCCGCTCACAATCCAAATTGGTGATATCTAGCCCTCTTGGGTGGGTACTCTTGGGGAGGAATCTGCCATATTTGGATCATGGGAGCCTGAGCCATAGGTTCCTCACCTGATTTTTGATTTTTAGAGTTTACCCACTTGTCTCATGCTCATGTCTATGGAAGGTCGGTATACCTAAAAAAAAAAAAAAATCTCACGGATCACTGTAAGTATGATTTTTCCCTCTACTTGTTCATTTCCTAGTGAAATTTCATGATAGGAAATTCATGGAAATCAACCGAATGCCCTGAGTGTTTGAGTTTACAAATGAAAATTTTTTACAATGAATTTTAGATACAAAATTGGAACACTTCTAAGCCGTCCTTACGGAATAGATGGTTCATCCAAATTTTCAATCATGGATTAAGATAACATTTTTTATGTCTGAAATTCTTCCAATTCAAGACTTTGGGGCTTAAAGTTAAGGCCATGTTTGCAATCACATTTTGTGTAGTGAGTTCTTAAAACAAAGATCACATGATTTTTATAAGAAAAATGTCACAAAGCAATCTTTCAAGATTAATGCCCCCATTTGCGTATTAAACGTTTTGAATTAAATGGGCGTTTGATTGATGACCGTGGATCGATCTTTTAATGACGTCTCCTCTTATCTTGAAATCTTGGCGAACATCAGAAGCTCGTAAATAGGGATTATGGGATATGTATTGTCGCCTTGCTTTCATTATAAGAGGCGACCTCACTGAGAGATATCTTTGCTATGTAAAATGCTAAGTGTGTCTCATTTCTGACAGGTTATACATGACAGACATTTATTGAAGATTTCTTCATCTAATCGTATGCGAGATGTGATCGAACGATGGTAAAACTGTAATCGTTCCAATAAAAACTTCGAGTGTTATACTTGACTTGCTTGGTTATTTCTTTTGCGAACAGGTCAAAATGGCTGAAGGCCAATGATGCGAGACTTGTTTTCCCTATAACATGAAACGAAATGCACCTTCATCAGGCGCCACCCATTGGGTTTCCAAAATAAGATGAATCGACTATGATAAGCCCAGAACAACAACATGAAAAAGGGCAACCTGATTTGGATCGACCTCTCTAAGTCGAAAAGGATGTATTCGTTCCAAATTAAATTGGTTTGTTTATAGGATGACATGGTTACTCACACTTGCAGGTGATTATAAAAAATGAGTGAGGATCATTAAGGAACATTCCTTCATCTCTGATGCTCAAAATGATGGTAGCTGGGGAAATATACTCTGGGGATAGTAAATTTGTGATCGTTTCAATTAGAGCTTTTGGTGCAACAATTGACGTATTCATTCCCCATGTCATGTAGGTGAAATAAAAGGATTGTGTGAGGTCGACATTTGTCTCTTTAAAAAAGGACTCAATTGTGGACCCTCAAAACTTGAGGCCAATGTGACAGGGCACGATAGCCAATTGAAGCACGTCTCAAGGAGTACAATACTCGTGTTTCTCACCATGAGATTGATGATCACTCAACCACAAAAGGGTGTATATCGTTCCTCATTTCAATCCTCTCAAGATATGAAATGATCATCTCCTTTTCTATATGTAGGGATGAAAAAAACTGAATGCTTGTTTGCGAAGCAATACTTCAAGGTGTAAATGTACACAAATAGAGATAAATCTACACTTGTGGATCTCGAGTAGTAGGGTGCTTGTGGAGCGTCATGAAGTCATGACAAATCGAAAAGACCAAGAAGAGATGATCGTTGCCCATTTTTGAATCAAGAGGGAGTACTTGTTTTAGTAATCATAATCAAATGTCAAACATTTTTCTTTCCCTCAAACAGATTGAAATGCATCAATAGAGCAAAAGTGGCGAAAGATCACCCAACCTCAAGAAGGAGAGTAACAGAAACCAAATAGTGTCAAACATCGTGGAACATCAAATGCCGAGACCTTCGGTAATTGCGATAAAGTTTTATCCTCTAATGTCACAAAAGGGAGTAAATTGTCCCTTATCCTGACTTCATTCCATGTAAATGACTAAGATGTTTCTCTTTCATATACAGAGAATGTTATACAGGTGTCAGAGAAGATCGAATGGGCTCAAATGCCAAAATCACCTGACATCGAAGTGATTGACTCAACCAAAATGGAAAGCATTAGCGTGATACAATGAAGCTTCATATGGCTAAATCAGCTAACTTAAGGTGGAATACTCAGTTGTTGGGGGCAAATCATTTCCCTATCCAGAAAGCATGCCGAAACCGAAGACATCAGGTTTGCCATGGTGATACACACGGCACGTCTCTGAAACGATGGTTATCACCCATGGAACGTAATGAAATGAAATCCATCCATTGAATGCAAAAAGCTTTCCGCCATAGCAACAACACTTCCAAGAAGAACGATGCCGAGCCATCCCTCTTGATAGAAAAGGACGTGTCGTTCCTAAATAAGTTTCAATCAGATGTGGAAATAATATTTCCTATCTTTTTCCTCTCAGGTGATGAACAGGGTCAAGACACCTAAGAAGCAACGACTTCAAATGACAGAACAAGGAGTACCCATTTTCATGTATCTCATACATGCATTTAGGGTAAATGATTTCAAGAGCATCATAATGGCTCAATTTGTGAACAAAATTCTCGAGAAAACTTGAAAACGTTTCTTAACAATTAGAAGTCTCTTTGAGAAGAACATTCAAAAAGAAAGAATTCAAACTTTACAGATTGGCATACTTGATAAATAGATACTTTCTGTGAACAGAGTGAAAGGCACGAATCCATTTTTCATTGCAAACAAGAATCATCTTAGATCACTTGCATCATACATATCATGCATGCATCATTTATATGCATATTATTCCTTGAAAGATGTCGACAGGTCAAGGCAAAAGAATCCAAATGAAAGGAAAATGCCAAGACCCAAGGAACAAAGGGTAAATTGTATCAATTCCAATGGCCCATTTTGTATGCCATTCAGACATGAACCTTCTTTCCTTTGATAGGGAAATATCAAATACTTCCATGGAAACTATAATGGCTGATATTAAGGCAATGCTGGAAGCCTCCCAAGCAAGACGGACAGTAGTTCCTAACAACTCGAATCCATCATTCGCACATGATACGGCTGATAAAGAAACAACGGGAAATACTCAACGTACGGAGGAGGATATCCGTGAGTCGAACACCCCGTCGCAACAAAAAATGTCCCCTGTTGTTATCAACCTCGAGAAGGAGGAAAAAGGGAAGTAGACTGTAAAAACTGAAGTGGAGGCAAAGAGGTTAGCCAAGATCGAAGAATGCTTGAGCAGCCAGGACTATGAGTTGGCCCGTTTCGACAAGATATCTCCCTTTGCCAAGGTGGAGACTCCTCCTGACTACAAGGAACCAGACTTCGTGAGGAAGTATAATGGAACAGTCTGTCCCCGTGCTCACCTCAAGTATTACCTGCCCAAGATGGCGCAATATTCGGACTATGTGCCGCTATTGATGAACACGCTCCAAGAGAGTCTGGCTGGCGCCACTCTGGCTTGATTCATCGAGCTGGACCTAGATGATTATGATGGATGGGAAGATCTTGTAGAGGATTTCCTCAGACAGTATAAGTTCAACACGGTTACGGCCCCAACGAGAGAAGACTTACTGCGAACCTCAAAGGGGGCGAGTTGATCAAAACATATGCGCAGAAATGGCGAGCTTTGGCGACCCAAGTAAAGCCGTCAATCCCCGAAGACGAGCTGATTGATTTGTTCCTGAGAGCACTCCCCTACGAATACTTCGACAGGTTAAACACCTCAGGATGTCAGACCTTTGCACATTTGATGAAAGTGGCTGAAAGGCTCGAATGGGCCTTAAAGAGAAAGGAGGCCTCACGAAACTTCTACCAAAAATCAGTATCCCCTAAAAAAGGATAAAGATGCTGGGCTCGACATAGCATTCATACTAGACCCACATAAACCCAAGGTGCTTAACAGTTCTAATCAGACCAAGGGAGGATCGTCATGGTCCGCACCGAAAGGGCAAGAGCCCAGAAAGAGGAAACCCCAAAAGCAGTTCTCTCAGCTCCCGAGGCCTTTGTCCAAGCTACTCCCGATGTTGCTAGAACAACATTTGGTGGCAAAGGAACCACCTAGGGCAAATCCTGTTAAGTATCCTGATTTTGACGAGAGCCAGACTTGTGTCTACCATATGGGCGAAATGTGACATAATGTGGATGACTGCTATATCCTTAAGCTGAAGGTACAAGCTCTGATTGACAGTCAGATTCTGAAGTTTGACAACGTGGCTCCAAACATACAAGAAACCCGCTTCCTGATCATCAAGCAATTGGGGCAATATTCACTGAAGATGAAGAAAACCACCTCCAGCTGAAGGTAGACATGTCTAAGCTGACCGACCTTCTGGCGACCGCTTCTTCATACCCAAAAGCAAGAGAGATCTCTGCTGACGTAAAGAAGCTATGTATCGCCAAGATGATGAGCTTGGGGATAATGTCTGATATTACCGATGAAGAATTCGAAGGAGTCGAAACTTTTCTATCTTTGGAAGAAAGCCACTTCGTGATCAAAACTAAGCAGGGTAGCACCTGGGACATCCCGCACGAGAATCTGGTAGACAATCTTGGGCCGATCACTCAGTCAGAAGAAGAATTCGAAGAGGACGAACTGGAAGCCAAGAGGCGAAGTCTAGCAGATCGCAGATTCATGGCTAATGCACTTGAAATAGATGAAATTGTAGACAACCTGGGTCAGGACTCTGGAGGGTACAACTTTAAAGTGAAGTACTCTGCTCCTCCTAGCTTCTATCAGAGAATGGAGGATATCATATCAGACGGATGGGGAGGCATGGATGATCCCGTTCAACCGGAAAAAGCCTTTTTCAAAAGAACCTGAGTCATCACTTGACCAAGTGAGGGTTACTAAGCTTGACACAAAGCAGTATGCCGAAACAAAGAGATCAAAGGATCAACAGCAGGGTTTACCTGAATTATTCAAAGGAAAAAGAGAATACCCGAGATCTGCCACATCAGCAGTATTAGGTGACGACGATCGACATTGTCGACTGAGAGACGAAATCTCCACAAGGGACTTTGACAACACTATGTCAATGATTGAAACCGCTATGACTGTGGTAATTAAATTGGAGGATCTTGATGTCTTGAATGAGGTAGAGGATTGCCTAGTCAAACCTATTGTGATTCGATTGCCGGAAGAGGAAGAAGACAACACATCTGAACCAGAGACGTCTTATTAGACGACAGTAACTATAAAAGTCCATCCGGTAGAAAAGTACGATCCTAAAGTGGTCCACTAGACTATGGGACGGAGGAAGAAGATGAGGATGAAGGTTATGCATCTATCCGAAGTGAATGGAGTGCCTTCGAGGAGTCAATGCCTCCTACTTTAGAGGAACCGGTTGTTATTAACTTGGGGGACACTATGAATATCAAGGAAATTAAGATCGATGGGTATTTATCCCGAGATGAAAGACTCAGGTTCACAGAATTAATGAGAAGGTCGCTAAGATGTCATGCGACAAATCCCAAAGATGTCGAGCTGCCAAAAGGTAGATGAAAGTGATCGAAGATTCAGATGGTTGAGATAAATAACCAGAACCAGCAAAGAAGGTTCATTAGGGCAAACCCCTCCTTTCCTGTCAAAAGACCAAGCTGGGGGCAAGATTCTTATGTGCCACCAAGATAGCATACTGGAGCAAGTTATCAAGCCCAAAGACGACAAGCATCAAGACATGCCCTATTGGGGCAAAGCAACCAAAAGAGACGATTTCCTTGATTAACAGAAATGCAATACCTCAAAGGGAGTATCATGTTCCTTGGTGATTTAAATAAAGTTAAACATGGATGAATACTCATTTATTCATGTACAGGTGTAAAGACCTCTTCAAATAGGATTGGAAATCATCAAAAAATATGAAAAGTACTAAAGCATTTGGCCAAGGTAGACGTCGCCCAACTGGGGCAAATGGATGGATGATATTACCAATACCTTCAAGCATGGATGGAGGGATTCGATAAAAGTTGTCCATATCAGTATACAATATTGGAATGGACTCAACCAAAAGAGAAATGTCAACAATTGAGAAAAGAAGGGTAGTTGGGTGTCGTATCCAATTTACCTCTTTATCTCACATTTGTTAATGCAAAACTATTTCTTTCTGTGGCAAAATACGCCGATAGGATATTATCGTGGGTCCAATAAGAGGAGAACATCACAAGGATGGTCACAAGTCGCCTGAAGCAAACGATCTTCTCAAACATTGGAAGGATGACACCTCAAAGGTGAAGAGTAAAGTGAAGATCCAAGCAAGAGATATCCCAAATTGGACAGGGTATTGCATGAAAAAGCAAAAATGAATAGAGCCATTTAGCTGGGGCAAGCGTTACCTAGCCATGACAAGTCACGCCTAACTGGGGCAAGCAAATCATCTACGCGATTGGATAAAAAAATGGCATTTCATTCCCAGCAAGATCAATGAACGTGATGGAAGAGTCGTTCACATCAGAGTCAAATCTCAAGATACAAACTTGAGTGAATGGTAACTTTGTATCATTCTAATTTGATCCTCAATGATCTTTCTCCTAATATGAATTTGCCTTAATTTCAACAGAAAATTATTGGCACTCAAAAGGACTCACGAGGAAAGAACTCGCCCATGCAAATTCAAGGCGAAATAATCTTTGGAGATAACAGTTTCGGAAGTCAAGCATTCAAGAAATGATCTTTGGCTATAAGATCAAGTGGAGGGTAAAAAGTATCGCTTCCACACCACATGCTTTAGCATACCTTTTGATAAGAATTCATTTTTCCTTGAATAAGGAACTCCGAAGAATGGCATGGAGCACGTCCAAAAGATGAATGGAGTCATCGAGCAGGATTCATTGCCTAATCAGATAAAGGGATCATCGTCGTAGGTCAAAATGGCCGATTTCTGTAATCCACCCATTGGCATTCGGATTGGAACGCATGATCAAGAGGGCTTACTATCGTGGTAGCCAGGGATCCCTAGCCACGCGGGGCAGGTAAGTATTCCTTTCCTAATCCTTTAGGTTTTTAAAACTTCCAGAATGCTTATTACTAGAATTTGAAGACTTCTTGGAAACTAGCGTGCTTTCAATCCTCATGTCTAGAAAGATGCGGAATTCTCATAGTCACGTCATTGGCATTCATGTTTAAACTTAGAGGTTATCTGAACATGATTGAAATATACATTGTGCAGCATAAATCCCCTTGGAGGGTAAGTTTTGGAGAAAGCAAAATGAACTTTTCCAACAAGAGTTGTTTAAACTGTTCAAAAGGATGTTTCCTTAGATAAGAGGCAAACCCGATCCGAACACGTCCTATATACACTTGAGAGATGAGTGGAGTGGAAAGGATAGCGAAACCTTGACTTACAGATGTAAGGATTATTCGCATTGTTTACATGGATTGAGAAGACGGATGCGTTCATTTCTCTATCCTAAACACTACAGGTGACCATTGATAACCCCTTGAACGACGGCTTCATTTTTTACCCCTGTCAAGAACCACCCACATTGGGGCCAACTGGAGGTAAGTCCAGCAGTATCGGAGGTAAATGGTTAGAAATTCTCTTGCTCAGACTTGCATCAATCTTCGTGTGTTGCTTGTCATTTTAACTTCCATGGTAGTTCAAGTGCTTTAGGATGACGAAAAGCATTCGTTTCTCTATCCTATACACTTTTACCCTTTGTACAGCCCAGTTGAGCCTATACGTTCGTTTCGCAAACCCGTTGGTGATCATTGCATATTCCAAGACGGAAGCGACGTCACTTCAAGAACGGGTGAGTTCAAAAGATAGGATTTATAAAAATTCCTGGACTAATGTTTGAGTGCTGAGATTCAAGTTGTATATCTAGCACACTCATTTAAAAATCCTGGTTCCCAAAAGAAAGGAAAAGATGGGATTTCAACAAGAGATGAGGAAAAGAAAAAAGAGAGAAAAATCCGATCTTGGGCATCAAGAAAAAGCAAAGTGCCTGGTAAAAACAAGGCCAATGCCCGTCCAAATACTTGTACACTTGTGAATCATGTGTTTGATCTTGTAAATGCCAAAAGATGGCATGATACCTTTGTATAGGTCACTAGTGAGATCTGGTTGTAAAAATAAAATCCCAAGGGAGCTGGACTGTGAAAGATACTCCCAGATTATGTCACATTCAGATGACAAAAGCATAGACAAGATGTTGACACCGTCTCAACATGAGATAGATGTTCTCTAAAGACAAATGTGCGCCTTGAAGACTGATGATGCTCTCCGAAGATCAGTAATGCTCTCCAAACACAAAGAGTATCCTCAAAAGACTGACGATGCTCTCCAAAGACTATCAATGCACTTCGAAGACTGAAGACGCTCTTTGAACCCAAAAGGGATAAGATTGGCGGCAAACGTGCAATGATCACCAATGTTAAACCATTCGCGTATTCTGAGCCAAAAAATAAGCATTTTTTTGGTCCCCAATCCTACCTACGTTATAACCCTGAAAAGCCTTTTCTGATTAATGCACTTGGATTGACATATGGTTTAATGTCTAAGCTTAGCTCGAAGAAGTTCGAGCAAAATTATTTCTTTCTCATTTTTCAGGTTTCTTGACTTGTAAACCTGGAGCAGACATTGAAGACTTCTCTTCGAAAGCTTTGACTTGCACGCAAGTCCCCCTTTGAAAACCGTTGACCAAGTCCAACATTACAGTCCCTTAGAAGTCCTCCTGATCGATCGAGGTGTATTCACTGCGAATGATCCTGAACCCTAGGCACAGGTTTGATAGGAAATTCGAGTGCATTCTTGATAAAAGACCATTATCTCAAAAACGGTGAGAAGTCCTTTTTGATGAGAATACTCCAATGGACGTTTTAACCAAACTCTTTTGGGTAATTTCAGATTGTTTGATTCAAACTTTCCTCACAAGGAATTTTTGATCACTTCCATATGTTGCCAGGTGTTTTGGATAACCTCCAGCATCGTAATACATTCATTGAAATTTTTTTCATGACTATGGTATAAGTGATAAAGTGATGTCAGTTTGACATTAGATATCACTTAGAGACTATCGATGTGTCCTTGGTGAGAAAATTTTCATATTGGAGCTTCTACAAGACTCTTGATGACTTCGGCTCCCAGAATGGCTTGTAGCACTCTTAGTAAGAAACAATTTATATGTCTAAACTTCTGCAGGATTTTTGGTAATCCCAGATCTCAGAAGAACACAACCTCTCTTGGTAAGAAAGAGTTTACATGTTCAAGCTTCTGTAGGACCCCTGATATCCCCAAACCTCAGAATGCTACTTCTTTTGTGAAGAATAACTTTCAAGTTTAAGTTTTTGCAAAATTTCTGGTAATCCCAGATCTCAGAAGAACACAACCTCTCTTGGTAAGAAAGAGTTTACATGTTCAAGCTTCTGTAGGACCCCTGGTATTGCCAGACCTCAGAATGCTACTTCTTTTGTGAAGAATAACTTTCAAGTTTGAGCTTCTGCTGGATTTCTTGCAACCCCAGATCTTAGAAGGACATATTTCTTGGTAAAGAAAATTTGCCTGTTTTAGCTTCTGCAGAATTCCTGGCGATCCCAGATTTCAGAAGAACACAAGCTCTCTTGGATCTCTGATCACCCTAGACCTTAGAAGGGCATATTTCTTGATAATGCTTGTTTAAGCTTCTGCAGGATTCCTAGCGACCCCAGATCTCAAAAGAACACAAGCTCTCTTAGATCTCTGATGACCCCAGATCTTAGAAGGACGTATTTCTTGGTAAAGAAAATTTGCTTGTTTAAGCTTCTGCAGGATTCCTGGCGATCCCAAATCTCAAAAGAACACAAGCTCTCTTAGTTCTCTGATGACCACAGATCTTAGAAGGACATAACCTTCCTTAGTCAAAGCTTCTGCTGGGTTCCTAGTAACCCCAAATCTCAGAATGCTATCTTTCTTGGTTAAACTTCTACAGAACTCATGGAAGCCCCAGGTTCTAGAAGGATGCCTTGCTCTGTGAAGAAGAGCTTTCAAGCTTACTTTTCTGATGGATCCTTGGTAACCCCATATCTCAGAAAAATATCTTTTGATAAAATATTTGTAGGTTGGAGCTTTCTGCAGGATACCAGGAGTCCCCAGATCCCAGAATGTCACCTAACATGTCGAAATGACAATATTCAGAATCGTCTTTCTGTGAGATTTCAGGTAATCCCTAAATCCCAGAAAAATCTGATCAAAGTTGTTGTAGGTTTGAGCTTCCTGCAGGATACTTGGAGTCCCCAAATCCCGGAATGCCACCTTACATGTCAAAAGGACAAGTTTCAGAACATTCTTTCTGCGAGATTTCAGGTAACCCCTAAATCCCAGAAGAATGTTATAAAAGTTTTGTAGGTTTGAGCTTTCTGCAGGATGCCTAGAGTCCCCAGATCTCAGAATGTCACCTAACATGTCGAAAAGACAATCTTCGAAATCATCCATCTGTGAGATTTCAGTTATATAGGTTTGAGCTTTCCGTAGGATGTTTGGAGTCCCAGATCCCTAGAATGTCACCTCCAATGTCGAAAGGACAATATTCGAGATTGTCTTTCTGCGAGATTTCAGGTAACCCCTAGATCCCAGAAGAATCTCATCAAAGTTTTTGCAGGTTCAAGTTTTCTGCACGATACTTGGAATCCCCAAATCCCAGAATAACGCCTTGCATGTCGAAAGGACAATTTTCAGAATCAGCTTTCTGTGAGGTTCTAGGTAATCCCTAAACCCAGAGTAGCTCGTTTGGTGAAGCCTAAAGGTTAGGTACACCCCACTTGTATAAATCGTAGTTAATTCCTTAGAATATAGAATCAAAAACTTCTGACAAAATCAGCTTTTTGTGAGGTTCTAGGTAATCCATAAACCCAGAGTAGCTCGTTTGGTGAAGCCTAAAGGTTAGGTACACCTCATTCGTATAGATCCTAGTTAATTCCTTAGAATATAGGATCAAAATGTTCGACAATCCCTAAGAGACTGGGTGCGTCATCCATAGGTTCCTAGCAGAAAGGAGTCATATTCACGGCCTGATCCCCCTGACGGATCAAACTGTTCGACAATCCCTAAGAGACTGGGTGCGTCATCCATAGGTTCCTAGCAGAAAGGAGTCTTATTCTCGGCCTGATCCCCTTGAAGGATCAAAATGTTCGACAATCTCTAAGAGACTGGGTGCGTCATCCATAGGTTCCTAGCAGAAAGGAGTCCTGTTCTCGGCCTGATCCCCCTGAAGGATCAAAATGTCTGACAATCCCTAAGAGACTGGGTGCGTCATCCATAGGTTCCTGGTAGAGAGGAGTCCTATTCATGGTCTGATCCACCATACGGATCAAAATGTCTGACAATCCCTAAGAGACTGGGTGCGTCATCCATAGGTTCCTGGTAGAGAGGAGTCATATTCATGGTTTGATCCACCATACGGATCAAAACCCCTGACAATCCCTAAGAGACTGGGTGCGTCATTCATAGGTTCTTGTCAAGTATAGGAATCCCATTCTGGTATGGCCTACCATACAGGCTAGAGTCTAACCGCCTTAGGATACTCAAAAAATGAGTTCTTAGGTATCTACTTGAACCCGGTATACATCGCGCATGCCGCACGAGCATCAGGCAGGTAAGTAACAGATGAGCATCTCTATCCCGCCTCTCTCCCTCTCGCATCAGCAAAGATAAGACGAGCATAGCGTTCACCAACGAGGCAAGAAAGATTAGATGTCAAGATTCATTTTTCTATTTCCCAGTAGAGTCGATCTAAACTTAGGTGTCATCTATTTTTGAGAGAAACCTCTCGCGAAATTCCTCTCAAAGAGGGGCAGCTATTGACACCTAATTTTGGATAAGCTTTTTTTGGTTATTTCTTAGAAAAATCATTAAAAAAATCATAAAAAGTCAAACAATTACAAAATCAACTTTGGTGGCCTTGGCCAAGCCTAAGGAACCATTTTTGACCAAAAAATAAATTTTCATATTTTTCGCATTTTTTAGTATTTTTAGAAAATAGAAAAATACTAGAAAAATCAACAAAAAATAGCATTTGAGGTCACAAAAATATAGGAAAATAGTCGATATTTTTATTTTAAATCCTTTGTAATTTTGACATCATCAAGAGTCGAAATTCAAGTTTAATTTTGTGTGTTTCTTTGTGACACACATAGTTGAATTTGTCAAAAAAAATATGTTTTCAGTCTTTTTATTTGCAATATTTTGCATTTTTCGAATCTTGACATTCGACTTGATTGCCCCACATTTCTATTTGGTTCAATTGTACGCTGATTTGATCAATTTTGGCTTTAGGGACCTAATTACATAAAAATCTTTTCATTTTAGTCCCTACAAGTACCAATTCTGAAATTAAACTTTTCTGAGGGACACCCATAGAACCCCAATGCTTCCTCCCTATAGGTTTTGACCTCCTAAATCTTACGGTGGACTCAATTGACTCCAATTCATTCGTTAAGAAGTCCAATTTGGCAAAAATCAATTTCGGATCCTACTCAACATTTGGGGTTTTTACACGAATATATGCGTTATGGTCATGAAAATCACAATTTTAGAAGGAGTCTGTGCCATGGAGTCTAATTGTTGGGTCAATTTTATGATATATGCTCATCTTGGCACCCAATTTGAACAAAAATATTCGAACCGAGTCAACTGGGTCAGGTTGATCGACCCAGTCAACCCTGTTACCTAACCAAGCCACAGAAGCCTTTCTGGAGATCGGTTCTTGGCGCACGAACAGAAAGCGGGAAGAAAAGAAAAGCGCAATGATACCTCAAGCCGAGACACGCAGTGGAGGATTGTTGGCGGTGAACTTCATATCTCCGCCCAGTGTCATCCAAGAGTTGCGGGCAGTTGGCACGCGAATGTGAACGACTCGGAAGTGGGGTAACAGACTAAAATAGTTGTTGGAGGTTGGAATCGGTTGAGGAAGAAAGAGGAGTTCGTCGTCGAGGGAGTCAGTTAAGAGGAGTTGGAGAAGAGTTCAAGAGGGGAGACAACAAAAGATGAGAGAACGACGAGAGAGAGCGAGAGAGAGAGAGAGTCGAAGAGAGAGAGAGAGAACGGTGGCCATTGGAGCTTCAAACCCGAGAAATTCAAGCTCGAATTCCCGACGATCCAGACGACGACAATCGACGCCGCCACTCCCATTAGCTTCGTCCCAGCCCGAAGAACGCGTTGGACCTAACCACACTCGTCAACGCTCTTGGAAAAGGTGAGATCTTCCTTTGAGCTTCCTCTCGGCCTCTAATGGCAACTTAAGTTAGAGCCATCCATTCGCTGCGATTTTGGTTGCAATCTGTTTGTCTCGCTTCACTGAGCATTTTCGCTTTTGATCGCATGTCATTCCATCGCCTAAATCGTCGAGTCTGCCCCCCACCATGATCGATCGGTCGCGAGCTCCACGGCTCGTTTTCGACCAAACCGAAGCTCCGCGATGGTCAGGTAAGTCCTTTCGAACTCCTTGGATGCTTCCTGATGGTTTAGATTAGTCATGCTACGTGTAGAATGGCTAGGGCGGACTCTCGTCGGAGATTAGCTCCGGCCTAGGTTTGCAGCTTGACGAAATGTGATTCTGCTATATCAAGCTCCCTATATGTTGTAGAGCTTGGAGATACGAGTCTAATGGCATTGGTTTCGCGAGATTTGGGTACCGGAAGGCCGAGATATGGCCTTCCGACGAGGCGCCGGCGAGGGAGCATCGGCGCCGGTCATCTTCTTCGGCGGGGTTGTTGATCGGTCAACGAAAGTTGACCAGTCAACACCCACGTGGCGCTGACGTGGCAGCCACGTCAGCCGTTCGGTTAATAATCGAATAATAAAAAAAGGGAATTGATCGGACGGTGGAGAGTTTGCCACGTGTCGCGATCTCGCATTTTTGGAAATAAAAATGATTTTCAGAAATAAAAAAATGCCGTGGATCGGACGGTCGTGATTCAACCTTGCCTTTCAATCGTGGCCGTTGATTACTTTTGATAGATCAGGCCGTCCAAGAGTTGACACGTGGCGCAATCACAACCCTTGGTTCAAGTTTGGGCGGGAAATCAAAATTCAAGCGGGAGAAGCTAAAACAGTGCCGTTTCGGTGCGGTTCGGATCCGGGACGGGTCGTCTCCTGTGGGTCGTGGGCCGGATCGGCCGAATAACATTTTTTAAATAAAAAATTGGAAAATGATTTTAAAAATAAAAATCAGAAAAATCCTAGAAAATCCAAAAAATGCTAGAAAATTCCAGAAAATTCCAAAAAAAAATGTGAAAAAATTGTGGAAAAATCTTAGACACTCCAGAAATCCCCAAAAATCGAGGATTGACCACAGACAACTGGTCAACCCTATTTTTGGGGTTTCTTATCCGTTCTTTCGGAACTTGACGATATTTTCCTTTAGGGGTAAGTCGTCTCTGCTGTATATGCGAGATAAGACCGATAATGCCAAGCTATGAATTAGGGTCAGGTAGGCGACCAATTCTTAGGTTTGGATTTTCCAGCCCCGTCCCTTTTCTCAAAATGACGATTTTGCCCCTCAATGGGAAAATCGTCTTTCTTGTTCCAATCGAGTCCTGAAAATTGCTTAAAATTAGGGTTTGGGTCAGGTGGGTGATCAGCCCCAATATTTGAGATTTTCAGTCCTCATTTTTGTCCGAAATGACGACTTTACCCCTCCAAGGGTAAAATCACTTTTAAATTCCAAAAAAAATCTTGAAAATTCCCGAAAAATAGGAAATGGATTGGATTGATGGCCAATCCTGTTTCCCTCGTCTTTTGACTTCTCAATTCATCTAAAATGACAAATTTCTCCTTTTTGTGGCAAATTATCCCTAAATCTCTCAAAATTACGATTCTGCCCCTCATGGGCGAATCATGTCAAATCACTCATAAGCCTTGACTGATACTTCTCTAGGCCAATAGAACCTTACTAGGGATGCCATGCTGCTTTCATGTGTTTTATCCGCATGTACTAGATCCTTGATTTGCACATTTACTTTTAATGATTGTAAGTGATAGGGTAGACATTCCCATCTGCATGAACTCCTAAATTTAGGATCTATACCTCACCCATCTGTATGAAATCTTTAGGTCAGATAAAACCATTCAGCTTAGGTACCGAAAGGGCGTCAACTCTAGCAGTTGGCGTAACTAAGTCCCCGAACCTATTTCTCTAGTTTCCGCAGAATCGAATAGATCGCTCCCAACAATTCGATAGGGTTTCCGATCGTACCCTCCACGAAACGATTGGTGGTGACTCCTTGGCATGTACACGTATCACATGTCACTAGACCATACTGAAGGTAGACCACGTATATCTAGCCGTTGCGATTTGGGTAATGGACCTTGGGAGAGGCCCGCGTCTGATCTGGCCAGCGATCGGGCGGCCCATTAGTCCCCTCCCCCGCGAGAGGGTCGCGACAACTGCATCCATTTATTTACTGATTTATGTTGATGACATACTTATCATGGGAGATGATGAGTGTTGCATTGATAAGTTCAAGAGATATTTGCACTCTATATTCCACATTAAGGATTTAGGGGCTTCGAAATATTTTCTTGGCATCGAAATTGCACGTTCTGATAAAGGAATCAACCTCAGTGAACGGAAGTTTGCATTAGAAATTGTGTTTGAAGCCGGTCTGTCAGGATGCAAATCTGCTGTCATTCCCATGGAGCAGAATGTAAAGATGACAACTCATGAATATGATTTAGGGACATCCACATCAGTCGAAGATCCACTAATTAAGGACCCATAAGGATAACAGAGACTCGTGGGAAAATTGATATAGCTTACTATGACAAGGCCTGACATATGCTATGCAGTTCAAATATTAAGTCAATTCATGCATCAACCGAAGCAATCTCATATGAATGTAGCATTGAAAGTAGTGAGATATTTGAAGGGTTGTCCATGACTCAGAATTTTTCTATCTCGCGAGAGTAACATGAAAATGACAGCATTTTGTGACACCGATTATGCAACTTGTCCTATGACTAGAAGGTCTATTACTGGTTATTGCATAAAATTGGGAAAATCTCTGGTTTCGTGGAAAATCAAGAAGCAGACAACAGTATCGTTGTCAACTGCAGAAGCGGAATACCGTGCGATGGCCAAAACTGTTTGTGAAATAGTTTGGTTGCGAGGTTTGTTCTCTGATCTCGGGATACATATGGAAAGCCCAACCGAATTATTCTGTGACAATGATGCGGCACTCAAGTTGGCAGCAAACCCAGTTTTTCATGAAAGAACAAAGCACATTGAAGTTGATTGTCACTTTACTCGAGACAAGATTCAAGAAGGAGTTCTAGTCACTAGAGGGATTGGGACTGTGGAACAACCTGCAGATATTTTCACCAAACCGTTGTGTTGAAGGCAACATGCATATCTCCTAAGCAAGCTTGATGTCCTGGACATATATAGGCCGTTAGCTTGAGGGAGAGTGTTGGAAGTCACAATACAAATTGAAGATCAAATCATAATCTTCTTGATTGGAGATCTTATGCTAATTGAAGATTGACATAAGAAGATTGACACGATTGATCTGCTGTATCATTCATTCTTTTTTTATTTCTGCTCTGTCAACATTATATATCCACAAATGTATATGCGTACAAGATGTGAAGAATATAGAAAAGTTTTCTTCCCTTTTCCTTGTCTTCATCTTCTTTCATTTCCCAACGCTTGTTCGTTCCGCTTGGCTCCTGTTCCGCGTCTCCTGACGTCGCCGACCCCTTCCAGCCTCCGTTTTTGCCTCTCCTCGTTGCTCAGCCGCGCCATCGGAACAAAGCTCGAGCCTCGACACCTCGCGAGACCATCACCAGCCCTCATGCGCGTCACCACCACTTCATGTTTCCCATCCCGAACCTTCGTCCAAGCTGTTTGGCCTCTACTCAGAGCTGTTTGGCGCCTTCTAGCTCTTGCTCAGTCCAGACCTGAGCTTCCTCAGCTCCCCCGAAGTGATCTAGCGGCGGCAACGAGCGAGTCCTAACTAAAGACGACGTAGGCGAGTGGAGGATGGTGGTGGCACCAGTTTTGGTCGCGGTGCCGTTGTTGCAAAAAAATGCCTCGTGAAGAAGATGATGAGATGATCCGGACCAGTAACGGACGTGTAGATCTGGAGAGCACGGCGTGGACAGAATCGGCATCCAGGAGATTCGGCGAATACGGTCTGGCAGTGTGGTGAACGAGTCTCAGTGATGCAGCAGCGAGGTGAGCGAAGGCTGTTGGCGTCGAAGGAGCACTGTCACCGTCGAGTTTTGCAGAAGGATGACGCCGCGAAGGAGAAGATGAACAGTGGCAGCAGGTCATCCCACGTCTTCTCTGGCCGGCTGCAAATGGACTAGAGGGTTGGGCTCAATATCTCAAAAAAACAAAGGAAGTTGGGCTGCTCTAAAACAAAGGTAGTTGGGCTGCTGTTTGATTCTTTTTGTGGGCCGGTCCAAAAAAAAGAAAATGGGCTAGGCATTAGAATCCTGGGCTAGGGTGGTCCTAAAACCTTTTGTGCAAACCAGGCCCGTGTCTGGTTCTCTCTATCGGGCCGAACCAGGTCCATGACCTGATAGAGGCCCGAGATTGCGAACCGGCCCCCACCCGGATCTTAATTAATAAAAATAATAAAAATCAGAAAACTCGAAAAAAAAACTCCCTAAAAAAATAAAAAATTAAAGAAAAATTCAAAAAAATTAAGAAGAATTGCAGAAAATTCCTAAAAAATTCTATAAAATTCCAAAGGTTGAAAATGATAAAAAAACAATTGACTTGTTGTCATTTTTGGGATTTTCTTCCGTTTAATCCAAAATGACGATTTTACCCCTCAAAGAGTAAATTGTCTTTGATATTCCAATGACATGTGAAAATTGCTTAGTATTTGGTGATGGGTCAGATGGGTGGCCAAACCTTATATCTAAGATTTTCACATTTCATTTCCTCTTCAGAAAATGACGATTTTACCCCTCAAACGGTAAATCGCTTTCTAAAATTCCAGAAAATTCTGAAAATTGTCGAAAAATAGGGAATGGTTCAATTGAGCAACCAAACCTGTTTTCGATACGATTTTACTCCAGATTCATTTTGAAATGACGATTTTTCCCTTTTTGAGCAAATCGTCCCTTTGTCTCAAAATTACGATTTTGCCCCTGATGGGCAAAATTATGTCTAAATCATTCCTAAGCCTGATTGATACTTCTCTAGGTTAATAGAGCCTCACTGGGAATGCCATGCTGATTTGATTTGATTTATTCGTATATCTGGATTCCTTGATTTGTGCATTTTATTATTGATTGTGATTGCTAGGGTAGTCACTCCTATCTGCATGAATTCCTAGATTTAGGATTTGTATCTCACTCATCTGCATGAAACTTTAGGTCAGAAACTTCAGTCAACTTAGGTAACGAAAGGGCGTCAATTCTGACAGTTGGCGTAACTAAGTCCCCGAACCCCTTTCTTTGGTTTTCACAGAATTGAATAGAAACTCCCAACTATTCGATAGGGTGGTCCAATTATACCCTCCAAGAAATGATTGGTGGCGACTCCATGGCATGCACACTTAGCACATGTTACTAGACCACACTAAGGGTCGACCATGCATACCTCCGTTACGATTTGGGTAATGGACCTTGAGAGAGGTCCGCGTCCGATCAGACAGGACGGCCCATTAGCCCTCGAGAGCCCATGCAACCTCGAGAGGGTTGCGACAATAAAAAAGGGGGAGATTATTGTGGAAAGTTTCATTCTATTTTGATTCTGACAAAACTATGCAAGAATCTGTGTAATGGTTAAAATGTTTATTGCAGAAAGAATGTGTAAGCAGAAGCTTGTATCGATCCATCCTTTATCTCTTAGTCTCAAGGGAAGAGTAACCATGAAGTGCTTCTGACGTGGTCAGATGGAAGTTCTTCTGACGTGGTTAGATGGAAGTACTTCTGACGTTGGTCAGATGGAGTGCATCTGAAGACCTTCAGATGGAGTTGCTTCTAAGGGTCAGATACAACATGTACTCAAACTTGGTTACTTCTCCTAAGAAGCTATTTGCAATGTCAGATGGACCTTATTGAAGCTTAGGATTACCATTCCATTATACTTGTTCAGATTCAAAGAATTCTTTCTTTCTGAAGACTGCTTCTGAAGACTGATCAGTGTCTGCAAATACTGAAGACCCACGAATGACAGGTTTCCGAACTAGGCAAGTTTTATTATGGAAGTTTGTGATATTTGATTGACAAGATATCTTCTCTATTCAATCAAGGGTATATCTACGATCGGATATTACCTTCCAGGAATATTTTTGGCAGCTTATTTGGATCTACTCCACTTATGAAAACTGGAGATTTAGTTGTATGGGCGACTGAATCAGAAAGGTTCAATATCTACCTCAATGGTTATCATATCTTCTCATATACAGTCTCGTTCAATCACGATTGATGACGTCCAATCAAAAATTGAAGAGCGATCCTTTGATCGTGTATCCAACTGCTAGTTTGGAGGTAAAGGAGTATTAAAGGAGAACCATGGTGATCTACGAGGGGTAGTGAACAACAATCCAAAGTGCAAGAGTTATTCAAATTCACCAAAGTATTCTGAGAGCTAGAATTTCATTCATTGTGAGAATTTGCAAGAAAGAAAAACTGAGTGTTCGATTGATTGTAATCTTCTTCGATTCATCATAGTGAATTCCAGTCAATCAGCTGTCATCGTGGGAGAGTGGACGTAGGCCTGATAAGCCGAACCACTATAAATTCACCATGCACATTTCTCTTCTCTAAACTCTAATTTTGTGTTTAGTTTTTTCGTGCACGTCGTTTGCATTGTTTTTTATCCTAATAGTGTATTGAAATTATTTTAATTCCGCAAGAAATTTCAATTAGACTCAGAAGCACCTATTCACCCCCCTCTAGGTGATATTACTATATCCCACAGGCGGGGCCAGCCCTCGCCGACCTATGAGGAAAACTTGAAAATAAAAACACAAAATAACAGAAAAGAAAGAAATACTAAAAAATAATAAATTACCATAATATTATTAAAAAATATTCACGTCAGCGTTTGTCATTACACGTAAACCATTCGGAATTTGCGTTAGCAATATCTGACCAAAATTAGCACAAATACAAGAAGTTTAGGACTATGTTGACAATTTCCCAAAGTTGCACATTTATCTCGCATTTGTCGTTAACATTCTTGAGCATGTTGGCAGAGCATCGACTATAGGTGTTTGTTGGAAAAATTGTTGAAAAAGTCTTAAACATATTGCACTTTTTCTAATTCAGTCTCAACCTTTGAATTTAGTCAATTGAATCCAAATATTTTCATATTTTGTCAATTGAGCCTATTCAACCAATTTTGACTTACTGACGAGGATCGAGACTATCCTACTATCCTAATGGCACGATTGGCATTAACATGGATAAATTTCAAGAATATTTAATATATATTTTCTGAACTTTTATTTATTTTCCATTTTTCTATTTCCTTCTTTGCTTTTTGCTTTTTTTATTTTATTTTTTTTCCTTTTCCCTTTCTCTCCACCATCCATTGACGGGCCTCATCAATGGCCAACGAAGGTCGTCGATCTCAAGCAAGGGCTGCCCTGTTGGCCTCAAGCAAGGGACACCTGAGCCTAGGCTGGCAAGGGCCACCCTGGCCGAATCAGGCGATGTTCACCCTCAATGGCCTAGTGAGCGCTAGCCTTGTCACGACCTAAATTTCCCGATGCAGCGAGAAGAGTTCAATTGGCATATTTTAGGAGTCACATCTAGCCTTTTGGGGTGTGCTAGAAACCAAACGATATACGAGATTTTTATCTCGTTTCCTACGCAATCAAAGATTCCAAGTACGGACTTACCCAAAAAAAAATTCCAAGTACGGAGCCTTGATTACGCTACTATTCTTATTCACGCTTTCAACACCTCTAACTTTTTTTTTGGTCGAAACACCTCTAACTTTAGAAAGGGGAGAATTACCAATTCTATTCTAAACCTATTGTGTCAATTTAGTCCTAACATTTTTTTGTCAATTCAGTTCTTCCGGTCAATTTTGTCCGAGAATCGTCAACATGGCATGACCGGCGCGGACGTAGTCAATTTTGATAATATTTGAATATTTTCAATTTTTTATTTTTGATTTATTTTTAATTATCTTTCTCTTTCTTGCTTTTCTTCGTCTTCTTCTTTTTCCTCCTCAAACCGGCCGTGGTGAGGCGCGACCTCGCCGGTGGCCTGCAGGGGCGAGCTTCGCTGGCCCTCATCTTTGGTCGATTGTCGGCTTGAGGAGGAGGAGGAAGAAGAAGAAGAAGAGGAGGAGGAGGAGGAGGAGGAGGAAAAAAAGAAGAAGAAAAAGACAAAAAGTTTCAAAAAATGTTAAAATAATATGAAAAATTGGCCATGTCAGTGCGAGTCACATTTTGTCATTGATTTTTGGCCAAAATTGATTGAAAAAATGAATTGGCATGAATGCAAAAGGTTTAGGACTGAATTGACATAATTGCAATAGGTTTATGATTTTTTTGGTAACTTTTCCCTTGGAAACTTGTTATGTAAATGGTCATGCATTGTTTTACCAATTATGATCCTAAAGTTCTTCGAGTCGCTACGTGTTCATGCAAATATTCTTTTGAAGTTTATTATGTTCCTAGGATTATCCTAACCATTCTAGAAAGGAAAAGAAACAACCAGTTTTTTAAATTGCAAGAATAAAACACTCAGAGCACTGAAAGCTTTCACCCCAAAAAAGGAAAATAAAACAAAACAAAAAAACAAAAACACACACACACACACACAACTCATAAGCAAAATTATTGCATCGCCTTGTTCTAAAAAGCCCGGGACGAGTGTGTCGGTGTGAGGTATACGAGTGTTTCTCCAATCAATGTTCTGCACTCTCTTGTTTTCTTTTTCTTGTATTATTTATTTTTATGTTTTTGGAAAATAAATTTCAAGAAGACCAATCTCACTATAAAAAAAAGATGTGCCAAATGCCTAAATATATCAAAATACACAAACTCCACTTTGAATTTCTTTTAAGGAATGCGAGTTCCAATTTTTTTAAAGTGATATTCGGGTGAAAATTTAGGTGTTACCAGCCCTCGCTTGGGCTGGCAAGGGCAACCCTTGCCCTCGCCTAAGGCCGACGACCTTCGCCAACTATCACCGAGGTCCGACAGTGGCCATTGTGGGGGCAGGGGAAAAAAAAAGAAAAATCAAAGAAGGAAAACAGAAAAAATAAGAAAAGAAAAGAAAAATAAAAATTCCAAAAAAAATTATTAAAGTATAATTAAAATTTATCCTCGTCAGTGCCGGCCGTACCTTGTAAGACGGCCGACATCCATATGAGCAATTTTTTTTTATCACGATGGGCCCGATAGACAAAACATGAAAAAAAAATTAGGATTTAATTGGCAAAATTAAAAGATTAAGTACTGAATTGGCAAAAATATAATAAGTGTGGGAACTCTCGATCAGTTTTTTCCGTATTTATTTTAAAGTTCAAGGGAGCATGGGTTGATTTGATTTGGAGAAGGGTTAATATTTTTGTGCTCATCTAGACCAAGGTTGACCAGGATTGCCCAAGTTGACTCAATTTCAAAATGAGATTACCCGTGTCGGTGCAATTTTGATTAGTCTTGGATTAGAAATTTAAATTAAATTTGGACTCGGGGTTGATTCAAATTCATGTTCAAGATTAAGTCAAAATGGGTTCAAGATGGGTCAAACTTGGAGAAAGGATATGTTATTCTGTTAATATTTCCATCTGGACTAATATTAATTGAAATTGGAAGTAAAGTTGGGGGTTAGGAAAGGAAACTTTTATAGAAGAGTGCATAATTTGCGGTTGGGTGCCAATTATATTTTGTCATGTGTTTGGTGATCAAAGAAAAAAGGACAAGAAAAGGGGAGCACTCGTAATATACTTGACTGAGATAGGCATATAAAAATTCTCTCTTAACTAAATATTGCGCAAATGGAAAGCTTAGCTCTCCTAATTTAAAAAAATGAGGGTATCCTTAATATAAAATTGATAAAAAAGTGGTTCGTATTATTTCCTCCTCCTTATTTGCCTATGACCCTATCATATTATTTTCATGATTGCGAGCTTTTCGACTTTGATTTTTGACTCAACTTATGAGAATTTACTCAGAAATGAAATATAATTGATGCATGCATTATACACTATGTACTCACAGATTATCCTCTTACTTATGCTCAAGTTATTTTTTCGAAGATAGTTCACACAATAGTTAGTTAACTATCTACCAAATAAACACTTTCTTGGATAAAAGGTACACCGATTTTGTTTAAAATGGAGAAAGAAAAGGAAAAAAGAAAAGAAGAAGGCAAGCATTAGTCTTAAATCAAGAGTGCACCCCCACATTTAACCTTAGTAAATGTTGTTTTTAGTTTGAGGGGAGCATGAGTAATTTCGTACCTAGTAAATTTGAACAAATGAAAAAGAAGTAAAAAAAAAGGGTTAAGAAATAATCTTAAATCAAGAGTCGGATTTGTAAATGACAATATAGTCAATTCAATGTAAAATGGGGTGTCAGGAGCCAATAAAGGAGTAGAAATAGTGTGAGATAAAAATAAAAGATAATATGACGATTGTTATATTAGAGTAAAAAGGAAAGAATATAAAAGGTAATACGAAAATTCTAATCCCAGATTATAAAAGAAGGGGAAAAAAAAGTTAACATACTAATCCTCATCCCAGAGATCAGTGAATGCGGGGCATCTGCTAAAAAGGCAACTTCGATAAAAGGCAAAAAGAACAAAAGTTAAAAAAGGAAAAACAAATCAACGGAATCCCAGAGTAAAAAGGAGCAAAAATAAAAGGTACTGCAGTTATGGCAAGAAATAAGAGATCCTCGAATTCTCCATCCTTAAATAGCTGAATGATGATCATACGAAGCAATGTATTCCACAACGATGAACTCGTCGGCTAAGCTCATACTTGTTTTTTCTTTGTTCCTGACTAGCTGTGTGAGAGATGCTTGGGCCGAGACGTATGTTGAGATCAACAACAATTTGCCGGCCGGAACTCCTCTGACAGTTCATTGCAAATCCGATGAAGTCGACCTCGGATTCCACAATATAACGGACCGCAAGTGGGGATTCTCATTGAATCCCAGTTACCTCGGGACGACGTTATACAGTTGCAGCTTTGCATGGCCGGGTCAGTTGAAGTATTTTGATATATTCGTGCAAATCAGGGAACTTGCAGAGTGCGACGACAAGTGTATCTGGAAGATCTTCGCCGATGGTCCTTGTATGCGCAGCAGATCGTCCGGAAAGTTCAATATTTGTTATCCATGGAAGCGTCCTACACAATCAGAGAAGAAACCTCTCATCTGAGCATATGATTGAGGAAGCTAATAAAATGAAATAAGAATCATCTGTTTGTTTGTGTTCCCTCTATTCGTTTTGTTGCCTTTCGGGCATTAGTCCTTTCTTTTTAAATGGTAGTTGTAATACCAAATCGAAAAGGAGTGCGTTTGAAATTGTTTTGAAACAATCGAGATAAATCGGACTGAGATGCAAAAATAAATAAGTAATGGATAACAATATATAGTTAAACAAATTATAAATCATGGCTGGCTCACCAATAATTTCGAGGATATGCCGAATTATCATTAATAGTTAAATTATTAGGGATAATTCGGTGAATTACTTTTGACAAAATCAAAATGAGATTGTACAATGATTCCCCATCTGTTAAAACTAGCAAATTATTGTTTGTCAATCTGACTTTTTTCCCCCTTAAAATATCGATACATCATGGTAATGTAAGTCCTCAAATATGTTCAGCAGTTCCTATGATTGAAAAATAAAATCAGTGAATGCGTGGGATATGCAAAGTGATATTGTTTCCTTAATTTTGGTAGGGTTGCCAAAGCACTATCTCGTTGAGTAATATATCTGGAAAGACCCATTGATTCCAATAGCTTAATGATGTTTGATATTGGAGCAATGGTACGCCACGATGATGAATTCATCGGCTAAGGTAATGTTTATGTGTTCTTTGTTGCTAACTAGTTGCGTATGAGATGTCTGGGGCAAGACAATATTGAGATCCAAAACCTTTTGCCGGCCAAAGCTACTCTAACAGTTCATTGCAAATCCAAGAATGACGATCTCGGAATTATATAACAACGCACAGCTGGAAATTATCATTCAACCCGCTGTTCTTTGTTATGACTGGACTTTTTTGTAGCTTATCATGGCCGAGTCGATTGAAGTGGTTGGACATATATATGTGCAAAGTAGGGATCCATATTTTTGCAAGCAGGTGCATTTAGAAGATCGCGGCAAATGGTCCTTGTAGGCTTGATGAGGTGACCAGAAAATTTTATGCTTCTTTTCCATATGAGCGAGAAATATGATGTTGTGAACTGATGCATCACACTTTGCGTGGAATAAGGATCATCCTAGTTATACACACATTTGTGTGCGTTTCTTTACTAGAATCCTCACTGCTATGATTTCGGTGGCCTTTCTTTATAGTGCTGTCCCTTCATTTTGTGTCCTTCTACTTGTCCTTATTATTAGCATGTTTTTATCGCTATCAAAATACTTCAATGTGAATATTTTTAAGTTAGAAAAAGGTTAACAAGTGCTAATCCGCGTGGGGTTCGAATTTGTAAATGAGAAGGGTGTTGGGAAAAATAGCGAATAACTTTTCCTCTTTGACTAAACCTGTGAGAAACTGAATCCAGCAAAACCAATGAAAATATAAGAATTCAAAGAAAATATGACACCATAATTTTTACGTGGAAAACTCCTTCAATGCGAAGGATAAAAACCACGAGACCGATCACAGAGTCTACCCGAATCTCCACTATAAATCAATCGTTTAGGTCCAAGAATTCGTTGAATTCAACGATAATGAAATCTCAAAACTATAAGTGGAGATCAAGCAACAACATCACCTTAAATGAGATAGACGGATGAAAAACACCCCAAAATTGCAGTCTAAAAATACCCGTGAATAGCTATAGTAAAGATCTTCAAATCATGATCCAACCGCACAGAATCAAGAACAACGAGTCTTGAAGCCGCAGACAAAATTTCAGCCCAATCGGACCACGGATCGACCTCCAATGTCGAGTTGATCAAAGCTGGACACAAAAAGAAAACTGTTGCGTTTTCTCTCTCAGTAGCTTTATGTTTTCACATTTTCACTGCTCCTCTCTTTAATTCTCACGTAAGTTTGTTGCTGAATTATAACCCTAGGTTTAGCAACTAAACCCATGGGCAAGTGGGCTGGACTAGGGCTAAAAAAGCCCAACAAATATCCCCCTTCAACCCATTGAGGGAGATCCCAACACAAAAGAATTCAAAAGGAATCCATGCCGGCCTGACGCCGACAAAACTCATACTTCTCTATATTAAGAGCATTTGTCATCATATCTGAAGCATTATCTTCAATGTGTACTTTCTCAAGTTCTAACCCTTTGGATTCCAAAGTTTCTCGTATCCAATGACACCCCACATCAATATGCTTTGACTTGACATGAAAAATGGAAATCTTTGCAAGATGTATAGCACTTTGATTATCACAAAGTAAAACATACCTTTCTTGGGTAAAACCAAGTTCCTGAGTGAACTCTTTCATCCAAAGCAATTCCTTGCATGCTTCGGTTGCTGCGATGAACTCTGCTTCTGTCGTCGACAAGGCAACACATTTTTGCAACCTTGACTGCCAAGCCACAGCTCCCCTTGAAAAAGTAATCAGATAACCTGAGGTAGATTTCCTTATGTTAATATCTCCTACCATGTCAGAATCAGTATACTCAACAAGAATCGGCTTCTCACTCCCAAATGAAAATCTCAAACTAGAAGTGCCTCGGAGATATCTTAGGATCCACTTCAATGTATTTCAATGCTCTCTACCTGGATTTGACAGAAAATGGCTAACCACTTCAACTGCATGAGCTATATCTGGCCTTGTATAAACCATTGCATACATCAGACTACCCACCGCAGAAGCATAAGGAACTTTTTTCATCTCTTTCAGATCTTTCTCACTGGATGGATATTGTTTATGATTAAGCTTAAAGTGTGTAGCAAGAGGTGTACTTACCACTTTAGCTTTATCCATCTTGAACCTTTGAAGTACTTTCTCTATGTACTTCTCTTGAGACAACCATAATCTCTTCGTCTGTCTGTCACTAGTGATCCTCATACCAAGAATTTGCTTAGCCGGCCCCAAGTTTTTCATTGAAAAAGACTTACTCAAATCATGCTTTAATTTGTTAATTCTGGAAGCATTCTGACCAACTATGAGCATGTCATCGACATAAAGCGATACAATAATAAAGTCACCTTCAGAGAATTTCTGCACCAATACACAATGATCAGAAGTAGTCTTCTTATAGGATTGCTCCCCCCATAAAAGACTCAAATTTTCTATACCATTGCCTCGGCGCCTGCTTCAAGCCATATAAGTTTTTTTTTTTCAGTTTATAAACACAATTCTCTTTACCTTTTACTTGGAAACCCTCAAGCTGCTCCATGTATATGTCTTCCTCCAAATCACCATGAAGAAAAACAGTTTTCACGTCCATCTGCTCAACCTCGAGATCAAGACTAGCTGCTAGACTCAAAACAACTCGAATTGAAGACATTTTCACAACTGGTGAGAAGATCTCATCATAGTCAACTCCCTTTTTCAGATTGAAACTTTTAACAACCAATCTGGCTTTATATCGAGGAAGAGAAGTCGTCTCATCTTGCTTCAATCTATAAACCCATCGGTTCTTCAAAGCTCTTTTGCCCTTAGGTAATGCCACCAACTCAACAATACGATTGTCATGCAATGACGTCATCTCATCATGCATTGCATCTAACGATTCCTTCTTATTCTTATCTTCTATTGCTTCTTCAAAAGTTTCAAGTTCACCTGCATCTGTCAAGAGAACATACTCACTAGAAGAGTACCTAGTAGATGAGGTGCGGTCTCTGGTAGACCTCCTCAAAGCAGTGGTTGGTGGAGCTACTGGTGCAATCTCTTGAGCATTAATGTCATATGAATGCTGCTGATCACCATGAGCCTGATCTTGAACCTGCTGATCATTCTGAGTCTAACCCTTAACTTGCTGATCTAGAGTCTGACATTGAACACCATCTTCAACTTGATCATGTAATTATTCCCGCAACTCAAAAGGTGGGACTGAGCTAGTATCAACTGATATATCGAATCATGAGAATTTGTCTTCTTCATCTTCTCAATATCTCAAATTGTCTCATTCTCAATGAATACCACATCTCGACTTCTGACAATTTTCTCGGCAACGGGATCATATAGAGCTTATTTGGTTCAGTATTTGGCCAAGGGATTTTGAGTAAATGCAAATACATTTGAGCTAAAGGCCTTTTCCAAAATGCAAGTAGTATTTGGCAAAGAATTTTTTAAAAACGTTTTTTAAAGCAACTTTGACGTAAATGCCGTTTGGTGAAAAATATATTTTGTAAAGTATTTTAATTTTTTTATATAATAAAAAAAAGTGGCGGTAGGGACTGGCGGTTGGTGGCGACCGGCGACTGGCTGCGGGCGGCAACCGGCGGCGGGCGGCGACGGTGACGAGTGGCAGCTGCGACCGGTGGCGACCGAAGGCAGTGACCGGCGACCGGAGGAGGCGACGGCGATCGGAAGAGGCGACGGCGACTTGTGGGGACAGTGACCGGCGGCGGATGGCGACGGCAACTGGCGGCGGCGACGGATGTCGATGGCAACCAGCGGCGATCGGGGACGGACGGTGACGGGGGATGGCGACCGGCGGTGGAGACGGCCACCGGCGGCGGCGACACGCACCGGGCGGCGATAGTGTAGACCGACAATGGGCGGCGGTGGCAAATGGTCACGGACGGAAGGCGACAAGTGAATGTGACAAATTAAAAAAAAAATTAGTTGCATTTGAGATGTAACTTTCTAAAGTACCTTCAGAGGTACTTTGGCCTAAAGGCTTTTGGAAAGCATTTGAGATGCAATTGCATATGCCAAAGTAAGCCAAAAAATGAATCAAACAGCATTTGCATTTGGCCAAGGGACTTTAGAGCCCCAATGCTCGTCTCAAATGCTGAAGCAAACAGGGCCATAGTCTATAGCCAAGCTCATCAGAATTATAACAAAAAAAGATGCACTCTTTTGTCTTGACATCTAACTTGGACCTCTCATCCTTGGGAGCATGAACATAAACTTTGCAATCAAATACCTTTAGATGATCATATGAAATTTCCTTTACAAACCAAACTCTATTTGGAACATCACCATCTAAAGCAGTAATGGGAGAAATATTGAGAACATGCACCATTATACTCAAAGCCTCGCCCCAAAAATATTTTAGCAATTTTGCATCTGAAATCAAACATCTGACTCTTTCAATCAATATTCTGTTCATTCTTTCCGCTACACCATTTAACTGAGGTGTTTTAGGGGATGTCTTCTGATATCGAATCCTCTGTTGCCTGCAATATTAATCAAATGGTCTGATATACTCACAATCGTTGTCTGAACGAATACACTGCAACTTCTTTCCAGTTTGTCTTTCAACTGATACCTAAAACTGCTTGAACTAACACTTGATCCTTCGTCTTCAAGAAATAAACCCATAATTTTCTTGAATGGTCATCAATGAATGTCACAAAATATGCTGCGCCACCAAGTGTTAATGATTTTATTGGACCACAAACATTTGAATGCACCAGTTCTAGCAACTCTGATTTTCTCGAAGGCGAGTGACTCTTGAAAGAAACTCTTCGCTGTTTTCCTGCTAAACAATGTGCACACTTCTCAAGTCTTTCACTCTTTACTATAAAGAGTAAACCCTTTTTAGCTAACAAGCCAATTCATTTCTCACTTATGTGACTAAGCCTCTTGTACCATAATGCAGTTGCATTCTCATCTTCCACAACATTACACATGTCCTTGGAAATCTTAGCCTGAAACAAATACTAGGAAGATTGTTTCATACATCTAGCCACAACTAATGAGTCTCTGGTGAGTTTTCACTATCCATTATCAAAAGTACTACAAAATCCTGCATCATCAAACCTTCCAGTTGAAATCAGATTCAGATGAATATTAGGAACATTTCTAATATCTTTCAGAATTAGTTTTGCTCTGGTACTAGTCTTCAAGCACACATCTCCTATATCGACAACAACAGCCAAACCGTCATTACCCATCCTTAAGGTACCAAAATTTCCTGACCTGTAGGATGTAAAGAACTATTTCCTAAATGTAATATGAAGAGAAGCTCCACTATCAATAACCCAGTTTGAATTATCACAGGCAAAATTAACATTATCATCATAGCAAAAAAGAACAAGTTCATCAGTAGTAGTTGCCACTCGATCATCACTACTATTATATCTTTTCTCGTTATTTTCATTACCATTTTTCTTCTCATTTTTTGGCTGGAAATAATTTTTTTTCATTTGACCCATCTTACCGCAATGATGACACTCAATAGTCTTCTTCCATGATCTTGACTTACTTCGGCTCTTGTATCTACCTTTCGAACCTTTACTCTGGCTTCTGCCCCTGTTTTCAACAACTAAAGCTTCCGAATGAGAAGAATAACCGTGCGTTTTTCTTCTCGTATCTTCATTCAGAACGTCATTTTTTGCAAAATCCATGGTAACAATACCATCAGGTGCAGCATTAATCAAAGACATACGAAAAGTCTCCCAATATTTCGGTAAGGTACATAGCAGCCAAAGTCCCTACACTTCATCATCAAATTTAATATTCATGGCAGAAAGTTGATCTATCACTCCTTGAAACTCATTCAAATGATATGATATAGATTGGCCATCTCTATAATGCAACTCCATAAATTGTGTAATCAAATATATTTTGTTGTTGCCAGTCTTCCGTGCATACAATGACTCCGGCTTATTCCACAAACTCCTAGCATGTGATTCTTTGCTAATGTGATTCAAAACATTATCATCGATAAATTGTCGAATAAACTCACACACAATTTTGTGCGCAAGATCCCAATCGGCATCACTCTATTATCAGGTTTAGCATCAACAAACACAGGTAAATGCCACCGCTTCACATATAGTAGATCTTCCATTTTTCCTCTCCATACATGATAATTCTTTCCATTCAAACTAATCATTCTGCTCATATTCGATTCTATAGTTCAGTCAAATAACAGTGCTCTGATACCACTATGTTGGGAAAAATAGCGGATAACTTTCCCTATTTGATTAAACCTGTGAGAAACTGAATTGAGCACAATCAATGGAAATATGGAAACTCAAAGAAAATATGATACCGGAATTTTTACATGGAAAACTCCTTCAATGCGAAGGATAAAAACCACGAGACCGATCACGGAGTCCACCCGAATCTCCACTATAAATCAATCGTTTAGGTACAAGAATTCGTTGAATTCAACGACAATGAAATCTCAAAACTATAAGTGGAGATCAAGCAACAACATCACCTTAAACGAGAGAGACGGATGAAAAACACCCCAAAATTGCAGTCTAAAAATACTCGTGAACTGCTACAGTAAATACCTTCAAATGAAGATCCAATCGTACAGAATCAAGAACAACGAGTCTTGAAGCCGCTAACAAAATTTCAGCCCAATCGGACCACAGATTGACCTCCGATGTCAAGTTGACCACCGCTGGACACCCAGAAAAAATGCTGCGTTTTTCTCTCTCGATGGCTTTCTGTTTTCACGTTTTCACTACACCTCTCTTTAATTCTCACGTAAGTTTGTTGCTGAATTATAACCTTAGGTTTAGCAACTAAACCCATGGGCAAGTGGGCTGGACTAGGGCTAAAAAAGCCCAACAAATGGATGGTATTGCCATCATTGTACGTAGAATAGAAGGGATGTGGGTCTTGGCTCAAAGGGTGCGATTGTTGCTTGTTGGTTAGTTTCTTTTGTTTTCATATAGTAATTGTAACACTATAACGTGAAAGGGTGCGCTTGAAATTGCCTTGCGACAATTAGAAGAACGGTGGTTTTGGAAAATGTAAATGAGGCTCCGTTTGTTACCCGGAAATACATTATTTGAAAATATTTTTTTTCTAAAAATGTCACTTGTATCGTTGAAATAATTAGTCGATGAAAAATATTTTTGTTATTGTTGACACCTGATTTTTGATCAGTCTTTCATAGTTTATTTTTAAAAAATTCATAAAAAATCTATAAAAAGTTAAAAAAAAATAAAAAATAATCTTTGGTAGCCTTGACCAAGTTAAAGGAACCATTTTTGATAAAAAATAATTTGTCATATTTTTTAATATTTTTTAATATTTTCCAAAAATAGAAAAATACATGAAAAATGAAGAAAAATAGCGTTCGATGTCGTAAAAATATAGAAAAATAGTAAATATTTTTATTTTAATTTCCTTTTCATTTTGAACTCATAAATAGTCAAAATTCAAGTTCAATTGCATGTGTTTCTTCACGACGCATTGAGTTGAATTTGGCAAAAAAATGTCATTCAAGTATTTTAATTTGTAAATTTCTACATATTTTTTAGTCTTGACATCCAATTAGATCGACCACCATCTACAATAAATTCCCCTTGCTGAATATTTTCGTTTTTGTTTCACATGATTTCATGGTGTAAAACGCCGAGTGGATCCCCAAATATAATCGGGTCGGCATGAGCTCGATAGCTCGTCCAAGACCAAACCAGGGCACGGCGAACCCCATGTGAGTACTCTCGAACTCCTGCGATGCTTCCTAATGCTTTTCTTAGGTTAGATCGAGTGTAGAGCGGCCAGGACAACTAAATCATTCTTGAGCTGTGATTGATAAATAGGGCATTACTAGGAATGCCATGTGATTTATTTGCATATATAGATTCCTTGAGTTGCGCATTTTGTTACTGATTATGATTGCTAGGATAATCACTCCTATCTGCATGAATTTCTAGATTTATGGTTCATACCTTACTCATCCGCATGAATCTCAGGCTAGAAAATTCAGTCAACTTAGGTACCGAAAGGGCGTCAACTCTGACGGTTGGCGTAACTAAGTCCCCGAAACCATTTCTCTGGTTCTCGCAGAATTGAATAGAAACTCCCAACTATTCGATTGGGTGGTCCAATCATACCCTAAAAAAATGATTGGTGGCGACTCCATGGCATGCACACTTAGCACATGTCACTAGACCACACTGAAAGTCGATCACGCATACCTCCGTTGCGATTTGGGTAATGTGCCTTGGGAGAGGCCCGCGTCCGACCAGACAGGACGGCCCATTAGCCCTCGAGAGCCCGAAAACCTCAAGAGGGTCGCGACAGTTATCTTTAATTATCCCCTTTGATCCATGTCACGGGGAAGCAGCCAAGGTCCCTTCATTTGCATTCTCCACTAGCACGTGTCGCGACCCGACCGAAATTTTTTTCGGTTGACGGGCGAATGGATTACCGATCGGGTCCTCCCCACTCTGAGGTGTGGATCGCGGACTTCGATCGGCGCGGGCCCTCCCAAGCCCGTACCAAGTCGCGGCGGGAGTAATTTTGAGATTTCTCGATGACAAGAGTCGATCGCTTTCGACCTTGGTGTGGTCGTGGTGGCATGTACAACGTGTACATGCATTTGGAGTCATTATCGGTCCTTCTTGAAAGGTGGACCGGAAACCTCACTAACCGATTGGGAGAGATCAATCAATTATACGGAACCAGAGATTTTGGGTTTGGGGACTTGGTTACGTTGGTATCATTACCAACGCGCTTTCGGTACCTAACGCGAGTGATTTCCTAACTAAGATTTCATGCAAGCGCAATTTTGGATGAGGTAAGTCTGTTTCAGGGTTTCAAGCAGATTGGAAGACTAGTTCTATAAATCACAACCAACATAATGAAAGCGCAATCAACTGCATAAATGAATCACGTCAATGCACGTCAATTTACATCAAGGGTCCCTTAACATGGCCCTAGGGGTTTAGAGAAACCACGATTAAATGTTAGGGGTAAAATGGGAAGAATTGGGGACGATTAGCTCAAAGGGCAACATCGTCATTTTTTGGAAGGTCCGGATAAAGAATTACCCAAAATATTCCATGGCCAGTTGATTGTGGCCCTTTCCCATTTTTTGAGATTTTTTTGGATTTTCTCAGAATGTTTTTGGGAGACGGTTTGCCGGAGGGGCAAAACTATCATTTCTGGAATGATCGAGGTTGAAAGACCCGAAATAGGTCATGGTCAGTTGATTGTGGCCATTTTCTATTTTTATTTTTTGGATTTTTTTTTGAATTTTTCTGAATTTTTCCAATTTTTTTCCAATTTTTTTAGTTTTTAATGATTTTCTATTTTTTATTGATTTTTTTGCATTTTTATTAATTTTTTAATATTTTCTGAATTTTTTAAATTATTAAAAATATTTTCCGGACCGGATCAGACTCGACCCGAGCCTCTCGGGCGCCCGGCCCGACCCTACGAGTCAGAACCGGCCTAAAACGACGTCGTTTTTGTATTTTTTGTATTTTTCTAATTTTTTTAACATTTTCTTATTTAATCCCCAAAAACCTCAATCGAACGGTCCAGGACGCGCCACGTGGCATCTTCCAGTAAGACTGATCTTGAACCAGATCGGACGATCCACAGAGAGCCACTTGGCACAATTTCAACCGTCGGATCAAATTTTATTTATTATTCGAAAATCATTTTTGAAAATCATTTTAATTTTGAAAAATCATGATCGCGACACGTGGTACGATTACAGCCGTTGGATCCGTTTTATTTTTAAACCGAGCCGGGTCCCCCCTCCGTTGACGTGGCCGCCTACGTGGCCTGCCACGTCATCGTTGACCGGTCAACGGGTCGTCTCCTCGCCAGAGAAGACGATCGGCGCTGGCGATTCTCGTTGGCGCCTCACCAGAGCTTCGGTTCCGACGTAAAAATGTCGGAATCGAAGCAGGATTTTGGCACCAAATCCACCCCCATCAATCCTAGATCCACATACACCATAAACATGGCGATAATCACGTCAGAAAACTGCCGAACGGACCTCCCCCGAACCGGCACCGGCGAGGATTTTGCAGAAAATTTTTTGCGCTCAAAGCTCAATTCCAAACATTCAGAGAGCATCCTAGAGAGGTTTGGAAGCTTACTTGAGGTCGCCTAGGGCTCGGTGACCGCCGGCCTCGCCGGTGTGAACTCTCGGCTCGATCCGAGCATGGTGGAGCTCCGGCCATCATTCTCGTCCCTTTTCGATGAAAATTAGAGCCAACACAAGCTTAGGGATAGGTCTACGAAGGTTAAAGACTCTAATTGCATGAAATGAGGCCCGGGGTGGCACGGCCGAGAGTTATAAATTAAAACAGTCATTGCGGCATTTCGTCGAACATGTTGTGTGCGTGCAAGAAATGAAGGTCGGGAGGGGATACCGACCTGTTTCGAGCTCGTCAACGGCGGCTGGAGCTCCGGCGAGACTCTTTTGAAGGTCTGGGATATCGGACGTGCGTCTCCTTTCCTCTCAACTCGCCCGAACTACTTTTTCTCTCCTTTTTTTTCTTCTAGGTTCTCCATGGCCGAGACCTCAATTTATAGGCTCCATTTTCGATTTTTTTATTGCCGGCGGCCGTCCCACCTCCACCATTGGCGTGCTCTCCGACTCAGCTCCACAATCTCTTCCATGGCCGACCATTTTTATGGTCCAACTCAACCTCCAATCTCACTCTTGGTGCACCACCGAAGAACAGAGATCCTCTGTTCGTTTCTGCCCAGTCAACCAAGTTGATCGGGTCGGTCAACCCGACCCAGTCGACCCGATTTTGACTTTTCACTCCAAATTGAAGGCTTAAATGCCCGAATTTTCTAAAATTTATTTCAAAATTGGATTACCCATAACCCATTATCTTTGAAAATATAGTTTTCATAATCAATTGTTTTGAAATTGATAAAAAAAAAACCCAAATTTTCTCAAGATCCGATTTGTGAAATTTCCCAAATTGAAGCCCTAATTGGCAAAATCAGATCACGCCACCCCACCAATCGATTCAAAAAGGTGAAAAACATAGTGTAGTGGTGTTTTATTTTAATGGGTATGCCTGTATGAGATTTAATTTCAAGATTTGTGAAACCGGGTGTTGACATCTAATTTTGGATCAGCCTTTTTTCGGTTATTTCTTAGAAAATTCATGAAAAATTCATAAAAAGTCAAAAAATCGCAAAATCAACTATGGTGGCCTTGACCAAGCCTAAGGAACCATTTTTGACAAAAAAAAAATAATTTTTCATTTTTTTTTGCATTTTTTGATATTTTCAGAAATTAGGAAAATACTAGAAAAATCAAGAAAAATAGCATTTGAGGTCACAAAAATATAGGAAAATAGCTAATATTTTTATTTTAAATTCATTGTATTTTTTACCTCACAAAAAGTCCAAAATCAAATTCATTTTAGGTGTTCCTTTGTAACACGTATGATTGAATTTGGTAAAAAAATGTCGATTGAGTCTTTTAATTTACAATTTTGGCATTTTCTAGGATCTTGACATTCAATCTAACTGTCCCTTATTGCAATTTAGCCCAATTGTTTGCACAAATTGCTCAATTGGACGAATTTGACAAAATTGCTTACTTAATTGCATTTTACTCCTTGAAATTGAGCATATTTGAAATTACTTTCAATTCAGGGGCTATCATTGCAAATTAAACATACTGCCCAATGGATTTCACCATTTTGAATCAATTGGCATAGGTAATTTGGCCCAATTTGACCATTTAAACCTTCAATTACACAATTCCCCAATTCACAATTAAATGAAAATTTGGGGTTTTGTTGAAATTGATATGAACTTTTGGGAAAAACCATATTTTTAGATAAAATCCATGCCCTAAATTTGATTATGAGGTCCAATTGCAAAAATTTCCCATTAATTTGGGTTTAATTTGAAAAATTGTAAGTTAGAACCGGTTCAGCCCGGTCGGACCGGTCGAACCGGTCCGCTACAGTGTCTTCTTCTTCATCAGGCCTACGCGCAAATGAACAGTGCGAGGTTGAATTTCAACGAGGAAATTGGCCAAGCAATCGGCGACAATTGAAGAAACATTAGTGGGGGTTTGATTAGTCGTACCAGTCCCCGTCGATTGACGCCGGAATCGTGACCAATGGTCGCCGGAGGAAGGAGTAATCGACCGGTCAATCCTGCAGGCCTGCAAAAGTCAACTCAGACCGAATTCGTGCCAAATTCGTGTGAAATGGAGCCCGCCAGAGAACCAAACGGAGTTGGACGGAATGCCCATCCTCCCCGACGACGTTTGGACCAAAAAAACACGTGGATGCATGTGCGATTCGAGTCTGTTAGTCCCCCAGTTCGGCGCCAAAAAGATCCAAAGAGCTATATAAGCCCGCAGGGGCTTTCTGTTGAAGGGGTTAGTGGATTCAGTTCATGGAGAAGAAACGGAATCAACAGAGAGAGAGAATGAAAGAGAGAGAGCTCACCTTCCCTCGCGGTGGTCGAAGGTTTGAGCTCGGATTTGCAAAGCGCTGGTTAGGCCTTCTCAGGCTAAACCGAAGCTCCCCGGGACCGTCAAGAGGTGGCCCAAACTCCCAAGAGTCGATCGCCGTCGTCCGCGCTCGTTGAAACCATGGGAATAGGTGAGTTCGACCTTCAAGCTTTCTTACTGAGCATCAATGGCGGAAATCGATTTCGGTCTTGATTCTTCGAATTAGAGTGTGCGTTTTATTCCCTGAGCATCACTGACTATCACCGCATCTTTATTTTGCATCGATATCGCCTGAATATCTCGAATCGAGTCTTCGAACTTAGCCCCTATAGCCGACCACTGTTCATTCCTACCTAGCCCAATCTAGGCCGTGCGAGCTCGATCGGAGCTCGAGGTAAGTCTTCTGAACCTCCATTGGTATTATTCTGTGATTGAATTGCCATGATTTTAGGTAAATCGTGCGATCGAACTTCCATGGCCGTACTCGGGACTTTGCATGATACTCGTGATTCTATGGATTAGATGCTGTGATTCTTAGATATGTTAAACTAGAGACGAGAGTTGGTCTCGCACGATTTCATTAAGGTTTCACCGTTAGATCTTTGCCGGAGGTCCTCAGCCGTCCATTCCGCCGGGGTCGAGAGGTTGAAGACGATGCTGACATGGAGAGTCAACGAGTCAGCGTTCCTAGGTGTCAATCCGCCATTGGTCCATGTTTTCGTCCAGTCAGCATGGCCGTTGGGTTTTTTATTCGAATAAACAAGATCGAACGGCTCAGATAAATCGAGCTTAAATTCTAGGGGCCGTCCGATCAGTAAATAGGATTATCTGAAAATAGTTTTAATCAGAAAATCAAAAAAAGGGATGAAACGGTGTCGTTTAGTTTAGTAGTAGTGCGGCGTCATTTAGGTTAGTATGAATGGACGGTCTAGATTGAGTCCTTGGTTTTAATCGCGACCGTAGATCTAGATGATCAGATTGGACGGCAGAGAGACAGTCAATATTTGATCTGAGCGGTAGATTTGGGTAAGTCGATCCAAAGACCGTGGATTAGCCACGTGGTCCATCAGGGGCCGTCGGATTAAATCCGAAAAATAGGAAAAGAAGAAACGGCGTCGTTTTGGGGAGTTGGGGCTCGCGGGTCCAGATCTGGGCCGGGTTCCGACCCGAGTGGGTCGGGTCGACCCGGTCCGAATCACATTTTAATAAATAAAAAATTAGAAAATGATTTAAAAAATTTTTTTAAAAAAAATGAGAAAAATCTTAGAGAATCCTAAAAAATGCTAGAAAATTCTAGAAAAGCCCCAAAAAATATAGGAAAATCCTAGACACTCCAGAAATCCCCAAAAAATCGAGGATTGACCACAGACAACTGGTCAACCCTATTTTTAGGGTTTCTTATCCGTTCTTCCGAGACTTGACGATATCACCCTTTAGGGGTAAGTCGCCTCTGCTGTATATGCGAGATAAGGCCGATAATGCCAAGGTAAGAATTAGGGTCAGTTAGGCGACCAATTCTTAGGCTTGGATTTTCGAGTCCCGTCCCTTTTTCTCAAAATGACGAATTTGCCCCCCAATGAGAAAATCGTCTTTCCCATTCCAATTGAGTCTTGAAAATTGCTCAAAAGTTAGGGTTTGGGTCAGGTGGGTGACCAACCCTAATATTTGAGATTTTCAGTCCTCATTTTTGTCCAAAATGACGACTTTACCCCTCTAAGGGTAAAATCACATTTAAATTCCAAAAAAATCCTGGAAATTCTCGAAAAATAGGAAATGGAAGGATTTGATCACCAATCCCATTTCTACCCTATTTTGACTACATCTTTCATCTGAAATGACAATTTTACCTTTTATGGCAAATTGTCACCAAATTTCTCAAAATTACGATTCTGCCCCTCATGGGCAAATCATGTCCGAATCACTCCTAACCCTTGACTGATACTTCTCTAGGCTAATAGGGCCTCATTAGGGATGCCATGCTGATTCATGTGTTTTATCCGCATATATTGGATCCTTGATTTGCGCATTTATTTTCATTGATTGTGAGTGATAGGGTAGCTACTCCAACCTGCATGAACTCCTAGATTTAGGATTCGTACCCTATTCGTCTGCATGAATCTTAAGGTCGAATAAACCGTTCAACTTAGGTACCGAAAGGGCGTCGACTCTTACAGTCGGCGTAACTAAGTTTCCGATCCCACTTCTCTGGTTTCCGCAGAATCGAATAGATCGCTCCCAACTATTCGATAGGGTTTCCAATCGTACCCTCCACGAAACGATTGGTGGCGACTCCTTGGCATGTACACATATCACATGTCACCAGACCACACCGAAGGTCGACCACGTATATCCAGCCGTTGCGATTTGGGTAAATGGACCTTGGGAGAGGCCCGCGTCCGATCAGGCGACGATCGGACAACCCATTAGCCCCCTCCGATAGTCCTCCCTCGAGAAGAGGGTCGCGACAGACTGGCGACTCCGCTGGAGACTATTTTAAACCAGAATCTCTGGTTTCGCAGAATTCCAGAGGACTTGAGCCGATTAAAAAGTTGATTTGTTTATCTGACCTTGTTTTCTGCAGATACTCTCGAAGGTGAGGTACGTGCACTAACCATTGTGTTAGATGTTTTTGCTGATTGGAGAAATAAGGGGTGGAGTGAATGTTGACATTTTTCCTACAGGTTGGAGTTGGGAATGTATGTTTATCTTACGCACATACTGAAGCAGTGTTTGATACAAACTGCTGTGCATGACCTTGCATTGTGATGATCACGACACATCGCACACACTGGCGGTCAAGCCCCGACTGCAAACCACCTCTAGGTTACCTTAGATATGGAAATGATGCGAAAGGATCTCGTGTTTGATGACATTTGAGACTTTCGTGTTCGTTCCTGCTCACAATCCAAATTGGCGATATCTAGCCCTCTTGGGTGGGTACCCTTGGGGAGGAATCTGCCTCATTTGGATCGTGGGAGCCTGAGCCATAGGTTGCTCATCTGATTTCTAATTTTTTTAGAGTATACACACTTGTCTCATGCGCATATCTATGGATGGTTGGTATACCTAAAATCGCCCATTGATACAGGGGAACATTTCACATCCCCAAGTGTAGTTGGTAAGGCATTTACTTTCAATGTACTTCACTACTCCCTGTTCCATAGTATGACTTGTCATTGCATACATATACATGCATTTGCATACATCATGAATTCACTCAAGTGACTAATTGAAATAACAACGATAATGGGGTAGGATGTCGTTATTCCCCAAAAGTTCAACAGAATTGGTAACCTTCGAGTACCTAAGGAAAGTCACTCGCCTTGGACCAAACACAAGGCTACACTTTATCAGATTTGTGTATGGTTGAGAGCTGACTGGACGTAAGCTGGGATATGCTGAAGATTGTCAAACCCGCTACCACGTCGACAACCTCAGATTCAAGCGACAAGCGGACGAGATGTTTAAGAATTATTTGGAGATGAAGAGACAGCGTCGCAACCACCTAGCTAGAGAAGCATACGCACGTCGACAGGCCGAACAACGCGCTAATGAATACATACCAAGGATCACCTTTTGGGGAAAGAAAAGACGCCATGCGATCAAGACGAAGCCGAAAAGCATCACACTCAAGAAGACAAGACGTGAGAAAACTCCAGAAGTCCTTATACGGTGGACCAGAGAATGGCCAGAGGGACTAGGACCCCTCAGCCAATGCATTGAAGACGACCCCTTACACTCAACTGGAGAAGGATTCCTGACCGACTATCATTGTGAAGGGGAATAGACCAGTAGGAAGATGTGGTTTAGATCCTCACATTCCATTGGTCTTTTATGGCTTTCTTGTTTGAGGAGTCTCTCTTTACCTTTCTGTCATTAGGCGTTCTGATTGTAATAAGGGATTCATTCCGTTCTTCTCCCATTTTGATGTTTTGACCAATGGAATGTGATGTTGTTAATTCCCTTAGTCACTAAAGTGAACCTGACTAAATTGCATAATTCACTTTCCTGAAATTCAAATTAGACTTCAAGTCAGGTCTTCAATACCTGAAAAATGTTCTAATTTCTATTTCTTCAATTGAACTATGCAATTAAGTTGGTCCATGCATACTTCATGGCATTTGCATAGTTGCATATTTAAAGTAATTTTTGACGATTGACTTTTCAAAATCATTTGCATATCTTAGACTTGATGGGAAAGAATGATATTCAAGTGTTTAAAGTTCCTCGGACCGAACTCCTATCATGGTGGGATAGCATGGGTGAGGCCAGCCAAGAATACGCCAAATCACAACTAGGGTATCTATTGGACCTGTTGAAGGTTGAATGCCCACCTGCCTTCATTCAAGCCATGGCGCTCTATTGCGATCCTACCACCGCTACATTATGCATGGAGGGACTGGAAATCACCCCTACTCTAGAAGAGTACAGCGCCGCCATCGGAGTTGAATTTACTCACTCACTAGTTCAAACTCCCATAGGATTTGATCCCTTGAGTCAACTTGCCGAATTCCTTGACACAAGCCTCAAAGAAGTCAAAGCAAATGCCAAAAGCAATTCGGGGCAAATTTCACTATCCTTCCTCCTAGATCGATTCCCCAACCTCCCTGTTGCTAAAGGGACTAAATCAGGTAGAGCCTTTGTCTTAGCCTTCTTCACCTTTGTACTATTCCCGATCTCATCTGTCACCTTCGACCCTATTATGGCTGTGGTAGTCAGACAGGTTTGCTGTGGGTGGGATTACTCAAACATTATCCTTGTTGAGACATTCCTTTCCCTAAATCGCTTCAAGAAAAATAAGAAGGGAATATTTAGAGCCTCTAGTGATCTTCTGTACCTGTGGTTCACATATCATGTCAGACAATTCCATATCCGCATGGGTTTCACTAAGATTAGCCCTGATGCTCATCCTCTTAAAACCTTTGTCAGAATCCATGCACGTATTCCTAAGTTCAACTTCATAGAATGGAAGAACTTCCTTAGAAATCTGAAATCGAAACAGCTCCGATGGCGGCTAAGGTTGCCAACACTGGGCAAAGTCAGGCTTGCATGCAATGATGAAGACCCCGTCCCTTTGCTGGGATTCACCAGCGCTACTGCATATTATCCGAAGAGGGTTATCCGACAATTTGGGGCATTGCAGGAGATTCCTCCTCCACCCCGACCTGGTATCTTCTCATTTGACATACCAAACGAGACCCTCATGGGAGAAAAAAGGAAACAGTTCTAAGCCAAGGTGGCATTCATTATACGCTCTTTGAAGAACTCTCGGGCTGAAGATATAAGGTGGCCAGAGAATATGACTCGTAGGGAGAACATTCACAGGGCCACCACTGAGTACATCCAGCACTTTGAGGCGACCAGACGCAGCTTTGTCGAGCCTTATATACCTGAGTATATCGTGCCATACGTACCTGGGATAGAGCCCTATATACCCGAAGACATGGGATCGCCGTTGTACTCGGAAGATGAAGAATCCCAAACCGAAGAGACTGATCTGTATGGGAGTGACGAGAATGCCTTAGGCCTTAAACGCCCTAGACTTGAATAAACCATCCCGTCAAGTGTAAAATAAACAACACTGTGATGCTTTTTCATGCATTCTCATTTGTATTGGATGTTTTTTTGGATACATGAGCATGAATGTGGACATATTTTACAAATGCATAAAAACTATCGTAAAAAATTACACTTCTTTTAATTTCATGAATTCTCTTTGGAAAATGATCTAAAGAACTACTCGCATGAGACTAAGGCTCATAAGGTAGTCCTTTTTCTCATTCACCAATAGAAAACATGCAATTAGAAGAATCAAGTACTTCTTTTTGTCAAATACCAAAGAAATACTCACTGAAATTTCTTTTAAATAGGTGCACTCTCATCACGGAACTACCAACGCATCGCTTTCGCACTCGGCTTAAAACGAGAATGGAACAACAGGAGTTGACCCCACGCGTAGGCATGCTGGAAACTCAAATAACTGCTATGGCGACTATGATGGCCGATATTAAGGCGATGCTGGAAGCCTCCTACGCTAGACAGGCAGTAGCCCCTAATCAGAACAACTCAAGTCCATCACTTGCACCCTATGTAGCTGATAAAAAGACGGCGGAAAATACCCAACGTGTCGAGGACGATGTTCGTATGCCGAACATCCAGTCACAACAAAAGGCACCCCATGTTGTCATCAACCTTGAGAATGATGAAAAGGGGAAGCAGACTGTGAAAACTGAAGCGGAGGCTAAGAGGATAGCCAAGATCGAGGAATGCTTGAGCAGCCAAGGCTATGAATTGGCTCGTTTCGATAAGATATCTCCCTTTGCCAAGGTGGAGACCCCTCCTGACTACAAGGAACCAGACTTCGTAAGGAAGTATAATGGGACAGGCTGTCCCCGTGCTCACCTCAAATATTACTTGCGCAAGATGGCGCAATATTCATATTATATTCCACTATTGATGAACACATTCCAAGAGAGCCTGGCTGGCGCCGCTTTGGCTTGGTTCATTGAATTGAACCAGGATGACTACGATTGATGGGAAGATCTTGCTGAAGATTTCCTCAGGCAATATAAGTTCAACACAGCTACAGCACCGACGAGAGAATATTTGTTGCGAACCTCGAAAGCAAGGGGCGAGCTGATCAGAACATACGCCCAGAGATGGCGAGCTTTGGCAACCCAAGTAAAGCCGTCAATCCCAGAAGATGAGCTGATTGATTTGTTCCTGAAAGCACTCCCCTATGAATACTTTGACAAATTAAACACCTCTGGATGTCAAACCTTTGCACATCTGATAAAGGTGGCTGAAAGGCTAGAATTGGCCTTAAGAGAAAGAAGACCTCATGAAGCCTTTACCAAAAAATAATACCCCCTGAAGAAAGAGAAAGAGGCCGGGCTCAACATAGCATTCATATCGGACCCCCATAAGCCCAAATCGTTTGGCAATTCTAATCAAACCAAAGGAGGATCGTCCTAGTCAGCGCCGAAAGTGCAAGAGCCTAGAAAGAGGCAACCTCAAAGGCAGTTCTCTCAACTTCCTAGGCCTTTATCCAAGCTGCTCTCGATGTTGCTAGAGCAACACTTGGTGGCGAAGGAACCACCTAGAGCGAATCCTGTCAAGTATCCAGGTTTTGACGAGAGCCAGACTTGTGTCTATCACATGGGCAAAAGATGACACAATGTCGATAATTGCTATATCCTTAAGCTAAAGGTACAAGCTCTGATTGATAGTCATATCTTGAAATTTGATAACACGGCTCCGAATATGCAAGAAAATTCACTCCCTGATCACCAAGCAGTAGGGGTAATATTCGCTGAAGATGAGGAAAACCACCTTGAGCTAAAGGTGGACGTGTCTAAACTGACCGACATCTTGGCAATCGCTTCACTATACCCGAAAGAAGGGGAGATCTTTGCTGACATGAAGAAATTATGTATAGCTAAATGATGAGCTTGGGGTACTGTCAAATGTTACCGATGAAAAATACGAGGGAGTCGAAGCTTCTCTAACCTTGGAAGGAAGCCACTTTATGATTAAAACTGAGCAATGAAGCATGTGGAACATCCCGCACGAGGGTCTGGTAGGCGATTTTGGACCGATCATTGAACCAGAAGAAGAACTCGACGAGGACGAACTGGAAGCCAAGAGGCGAAGTCTAGCAGATCGTAGATTTATGGCTGACGCGCTAGAAATGGGAGAAATTACAGACAACCTAGGTCAGGATTCTGGGGGATATAACTTCAAGATGAAATACTCTGCTCCTCCTAGTTTTTATCAGAGAATGGAGGATATCGTACTAGACGGATGGGGAGGTATGAACGATCCCGTTCAAATCCCGAAGGAAGTAGAAAAGCCTTTTACGAAGGGGCTCGAATCACTACTGGGCCAAATGATAGGCACCAAACTTAACACGAAACAGTATGAGAGATCGGAGGATCAACAGCAAGATTCAGCTGAACTATTCAAGGGAAGGAGAGAATACCCGAGATCTGCGACATCAACAGTACTAGGTGACGACGACCGGCATTGTCAATTGGGAAACGAAATCCTCTCAAAGGGCTTTGACAACACTGTGTCAATGATCAAAGCCGCTGCAGCTGTGGTAATTAAATTGGAAGATCTTGATATATTGAATGAGGTAGAAGATTGCCTACTCAAGCCTATTGTGATTCGATTGCCAGAAGAAGAAGAAGACGACGCAGCTGAACCAGAAACTTCTTATCCAAAGACAATAACCATACAAGTTCCTCCAATAGAAGAGTATGATCCTAAGGCAGTCCACTGGGACTACGGAACAAGGGAGGTGGACGTAGTAATGAGGTCTGGACGATTCTATGCCCCTAGGGAAGGCGAGTCCGAAAAGAAGGAAGTCTCGAAGGAAGACGCAGAGAAGTTCATGTCCATCATTAAAACCAGTGAGTTTGAAGTAATAGAGCAGCTGAGGAAGATGCCAACTCAAATATCTTTACTGGATTTATTCATCAATTCAGAGAAGCACAAGAACGCGTTGTTGAAGATACTCAATGAGGTGCATGTCCCTGAAACGATTAATGATGTACAATTAGAGGACTTTGTAGGGGCGATCCTTTTAAAAGATCAGTTGAGCTTCTCGGATGAAGACTTTCCTATGGAAGGAAGAGGACACAACAAGGCCTTATACATTTCTGCGCAATGTAATGGAAAGAGAGTGGCACACGTACTAATCGACAACGGATCGGCTTTTAACATTTGCCCTCTGGCTACGATAAGGAGGTTGGGGATCAACGAGGAGGTGATTAAAACCTCCAAAACAGCGGTTAGAGCTTTTGATGGAATGAAGAAGACAGTGATAGGCGAAATTGAGCTAGAAGTGCTCATCGGCCCAACCAAATTCTCTATAAACTTCAAAGTAATGGATCTACCTAATGCATTCGGATTTCTGCTGGGGAGACCTTGGATCCATGTGGCAGGAGCCATACCCTCGAGCTTACATCAGAAAGTGCGCTTCGTAGTAGATGAGAAGGTAATTACCGTGCATGGAGAAGTCGACCTCCAAACATATCAGAATAGCGCTATTCCCTACATTGAGCCCGAAATCAAGATGGAAGCAAGCTATCATTCCTTGGAGTTGGTGGCAACAGTACACACTCCCGTGGGGGTAAGATTAAGAACTTCTTATATTTCTAAAGTCAATATTCTACCAGCTAAGATGTTATTATCATAGGGATACAACCCGGGGGAAAGTCTGGGCAAGTATGGTCAATGAATGATACTCCCCTGCAGTTGAAAGCTAACCAGCATAGGATGGGCCTGAGGTATCAGAAAAATCACTCGAACAAGTCTGTCCCCAGGGCAATAGGCCGAGGCCGAGGTGAAAGCCAGGGACTCCATGGAGGCCATAAAAACCCGAAAGATTCATTCATTGGTTCTCCAACCTGGAAGGGCAGGTCGAAGATATTCAACAAACCTTTGAACGAGCACTTCAGCAAGAACTCTAGGTGGTTGTTAGAAGAAAACATATCTCCAACAACAGAACCGGATCTGGCAAACCTTTTCTTGGAAGATAACTTCGTGAACGTCATCATAGAGTGGCTGGGTGATGAAGCCACCGTTTCTGAGTAAAGAAACCTCTTTCCTACTCTTAATATTGCATTTAGATTTTCCACATTTCATTGCACTTTTAGTATTGTTGCTTGAAATAAATGTAGGAAAACGCCTTTGGATCTCCGGCCGTTGGTCCAAATAGCATAGCTTGTAATGCGGCTCATTTTGCATTCAATAAAATCACACAAGTTTTATTAAGGACATATGGAACCATAAATCAGCCCAATGATGATATTAGCCTTCCACGCAGAAGCTCGAGGCCTGGTTTTCCGTATGATTCCTGATTCCCAAAAGATTTCCGAGGAACAAGGATGTCATATGATATGATGGCTAGTTCCATTTACGCCTGCACTTATTTTGAAACCTCTTTCGAAAAGATTTTTCACACTTATGCATGGCATTTTCATATGAAGTATAGACTAACCATGCTCATGACATTTCAGGCATATCATCTCAAGCATACATACCAGGTTATTGTGTGATTCGGATCATCACGATGACTGTTCCTACAATATTGAAGAAGAGGATGAGGATGAAGGTTATGCATCTATCCATAGAGAATGGAGTGCCTTCGAAGAGTCAATACCTCCAACTTCAGAGGAACCAGTTGTTATTAACTTGGGGGACTCTATAAATATCAAGGAAGTCAAGATCGGTGGACATCTATCCCAGGGTGAAAAGCTCAGATTCACAGAATTATTGAGGGAGTATCAGGATGTCTTTGCATGGTCTTACGCTGACATGCCGGGTTTGGATCCTAGAATTGTGGAACATGCATTACCCACATATCCTAGTATCAAACCTGTCAGGCAATGCAGTAAACGAATGAAAGCCGAGTTAGAAGACACAATCAAGGAAGAAGTGATGAAGTTTCTCAGGGTGGGCTTTATTGAGGCTATCCTATACTCGGACCGGATTGCCAACATAGTCCCCGTCATGAAGAAGGACGGCAGAATCCGGATCTGCGTGGATTATCGAAATTTGAATAAGGCAAGCCCAAAGGATGATTTTCCACTACCTCACATCGACGTATTGGTTGATAGTACCACAGGGTACGAACTATTCTCATTCATGGATGGCTTCTCTGGATATAACCAGACCCTCATGAAGAAGGAGGACAAACTGAAGACTGCCTTCACCACCCCCTAGGGAAACTTTTGCTACAAGGTTATGCCTTTTGGATTAAAGAACGCTGGGGCCACCTGCCAGAAGTCTATGATCACATTATTCCACGACATGATCCATAAGGACATCGAAGTATATGTGTTGACACCTAATTTTGGATCAGCCTTTTTTCTATCATTTCTTAGAAAATTCATGAAAAATCCATAAAAAGTCAAAAAAATTACAAAATCAACTTTGGTGGCCTTGGCCAAGCCTAAGGAACCATTTTTGACAAAAAAAATAATTTTTCATATTTTTCACATTTTTTAAATATTTTCAGAAATTAGGAAAATACTAGAAAAATCAAGAAAAATAGCATTTGAGGTCACAAAAATATGAAAAAATAGTCAATATTTTTCTTTTAAATCTCTTGTATTTTTTACCTCACAAAAAGTCCAAAATCAGATTCAATTTTACATGTTCCTTTGTAACACATATGATTGAATTTGGTAAAAAAAATGTCAATTGAGTCTTTTAATTTGTAATTTTGGCATTTCTAGGATCTTGACATTCAATATAACTGTCCCTTATTACAATTTAGCCCAATTATTTGCACAAATTGCTCAATTGCACGAATTTGACAAAATTGCATACTTAATTGCATTTTAGTCCTTGAAATTGGGCATATTTGAAATTACTTTCAATTCAGGGATTATCATTGCAAATTAAACATGTTGCTCAATGGTTTTCATCATTTTGAATCAATTGGCATAGGTAATTTGGTCAAATTTGATCATTTGAGCCCTCAATTGCACAATTCCCCGATTTGCAATTAAATGAAAATTTAGGGTTTTCATAGAAATTGATGAGAACTTTTGGGTAAAATCACATTTTTGGATAATACTCATGCCCTAAGTTCGATTATGATGTTCAAATGCAAAAATTCCAAGTCAATTTGGGATTAATTTTGAAAATAGAGTCAAAACCGGTTCTGACCGGTTAGACCGCCCGGTCAGACCGGTCGAACTGGTCTGGAACAGTGTCGCCTCCCCCAAAGAGCTCGTGCAGATGAACAGTAACAGGCCGACCTTTGTTGATCAAATTGGAGGCTCAATTAACCGTGATCGACAAATGTATGGTAGGGTTTTTGATCTCTAGGGTAAGACGCGTCGATTGGGACTGGTGGCACCGTCAGCGGTCGCCGGAGCAGGGAGCAATCGACCAGTCAATCTCACGGACCTGCAAAAGTCAACAAAAACAAAATGAAGAACAAATTCATCCGAATTCATGCCAAAGGCGATCACCGGAGGTCCCGAACGGATTTGCCACTCCACACCCGTTGACTACCGGTCGTCGGTGACCATTTCGCACGTGTTTTCACGTGCGGAGGTCACCGACCCTCGTTCCCCGATTCGGCACCAAATATTTGAAGGGCTATATAAGCCCATGGGGGCTTTTCTGCTAAGAGGAACTGAATCGAACAGAGAGAAAGAAAGAAAGAGAGAGAGCTTCACTCCATCGCCATTGTCGAGGGTAGAGCTCGGATTTACAGAGCACTGGTTAGGCCTCCTGAGGCTGAACCGAAGCTTGACGAACTCGTGAGGAGGTCGCCCAAGCTCCGGGGAAGCAATCGCCGTCGGCCGCGCGGCCTGACTTCGCCGGAATAGGTGAGTCACAGTCTCGAGCTTCTTATTGGGCATCAATGGCGACTCATGCATTTCTTGTTTATTCTTGCAATTAATGTGTGCGTTTCGTTCCTGGGCCATCACTGACCACCGTCGCATATCTTTTTTGCATCGATTTTGTCTTAACACATCGAATCGAGTCTTCCAATTCAACCTCCAGTGCCGAACCACTGTTCAATGTCACTCAGCCAAATCTGGGCCGAGCGAGCTCAATCGGAGCTCGAGGTAAGTCTTCTGAACCTCCCTTGGTGCTATTCTGTGACTGAATTGCCATGATTTGCTATGAATCGAGCTATTGGATTTCCATGGCCGTACTCGGCATTCTGCTTGATGCTCGTGATTCTGTGAATTAGATGCTCCAATGCTTAGATATGTTAGACTAGAGGTGATTGCGAGTCGATTAGTGTTGGTCTCGCGCGATTTCATCAAGATCCTACCGTCGGATCATCGCCGGAGAAGCTCGGCCGTTCGTCCAGGTGCAGGCGCGAGGTTGAAGACGAAGTCGACGTGGCAGGGTCAACGAGTCAAAGGCTTAGGTGTCTTCCCGTGATTGGTCCACGTAGATGTCAAGTCAGCTCGACCGTTAGTTTGTTAGGGTGAGTCAGCTTAGATCGGACGGTCTAGGTTAATCAAGTCCAATTTATCGTGACCGTCCGATTAGAAATTAGGTTTATTCGAAAATATTTTAAATCAGAAAATCAAAACGAATCGAAACGGTTCTGTTTAGGTTAGAGGCTGAGCGACGTCGTTTAGATTAGTAAGGGTGAACGACCCAGATCAAGTCTCAGGTTCTAATCATGGCCGTAGATTTTAGTAGGTTGATCGGACGGCCCTGGTCGACTCTTCGTTTAATTTAGGCCGTAGGTTCCAGTCAGATCATCCGGTGGTTGTGGGATGGCCACGTGGTCTAATAAGAGCCGTTGGATTAAAACCTAAAACCGGAAAAAAAAAAAAAAAAAAAAAAAATCGGCGCCGTTTTGGTTGTGGGTCTCGCGGGTCCGGGTCCGCGTCGGGTCGACCCGGTCCGAATAACATTTTTTAATAAAAAAAATCAAAAAAATGATTTTAAAAAATAAAAAAAAATTAGAAAATTTCTAAAAAAAATCCTAAAAAAAGCTAGAAAATCCCAAAAAATCACAAAAAATGTAGGAAAATTGAAGGAAATTCCTAAACACTCCAGAAATTCTCAAAAATTGAGGATTGACCACAGACAACTGGTCAACCCTATTTTTGGGATTTCTTATCGGTTCTTCCGAGAATCGACGATATTACCCTTTAAGGGTAAGTCGCCTCTGTTGTGTATGCGAGATAAGACCGATAATGCCAATGCAAGAATTATAGTGGGTTAGGCGACCAATTCTTGGGCTTGGTTTTCGAATCTCATCCCTTTTCTCAAAATGACGATTTTGCCCTTCGATGGGAAAATCGTCTTTCTTGTTCCAATCAAGTCCTGAAAATTGCTTAAAATTAGGGTTTGGGTCAGGTGGGTGACTAACCCTAATATTTGAGATTTTCAGTTCTTATCTTTGTCCAAAATGACGACTTTACCCCTATAAGGGTAAAATCACTTTTAAATTCCAGAAAAATAGAAAATGGATCGAATTGATCACCAATCCCATCTCTACCCTATTTTGACTGCATCTTTCATCTGAAATGACAATTTTACCTTTTTATGGCAAATTGCCCCCCCAATTTTCTCAAAATTACGATTCTGCCCTTCATGGGCGAATCATGTCCGAATCACTCCTAAGCCTTGACTGATACTTCTCTAGGCTAATAGGGCCTCATTAGGGATGCCATGCTGATTTCATGTATTTTATCCGCATGTATTGGATCCTTGATTTGCGCATTTATTTCTATTGATTGTGAGTGATAGGGTAATCATTCCCATTTGCATGAACTCCTAGATTTAGGATCCTTACCCCATTCGTCTGCATGAATCTTAAGGTCAGATAAACCGTTCAACTTAGGTACCGAAAGGGCGTCGACTCTGACAGTCGGCGTAACTAAGTATTCGATAGGGTTTTCAATCGTACATTCCACGAAACGATTGGTGACTACTCCTTGGCATGTACACATATCACATGTCACCAGACCACACCGAAGGTCGACCACGTATATCTAGCCGTTGCGATTTGGGTAATGGACCTTGGGAGAGGCCTGCGTCCGATCAGGCGACGATTGGGCGGCCCATTAGCCCCCTCTTCCTTCCGCTCGAGGAGAGGGTCGCGACAATATGTCGATGACATGATCGCTAAGTCCAAGAAGGGACAGGATCACATTCAGGTATTAAGAAAGCTATTTGAGCGACTGCGCAAATACAAGTTGAGGTTGAACCCTAACAAATGTGTGTTTAGGGCAAAATCTGGGAAACTTCTCGGATTCATGGTCAGTAACAGGGGCATCGAGATTGATCCTTCAAAGATTCAAGCCATCCATGATCTAGCAACTCCCTCCACAGTAAAAGAAGTGAGAAGTCTTCTGGGGAGACTGAACTATATTGCTAGATTCATCAATCAGTTATCAGATGTGGCTAAATCGATCTTCAAACTACTCAAGAAGGGTGCGAAAGAGACATGGGATACAGAGTGCAGTTAGGCATTCTAGAAGATCAAGAACTACCTGGTCACTCCGCCAGTACTTGTGCCGCCCATCCCAGGTCATCCTTTGACCTTATATCTGACTATACAACATGGATCTTTGGGAGCCTTACTCACACAAACGAGCCCGGCGGATGGTAAGGAAAGAGCCATCTATTACTTGAGCAAGAAATTCACCTCGTCTGAAGTAAAATACATACCCGTTGAAAGGGAATGTGTGGCAACCGTATGGGTACTCCGCAGATTAAGATAGTATACCCTAAATCACCATATTCAGCGTGTGACAGAAAATGATCCCGTCAAATACCTTCTAGAGAAGTCCGCTTTAATTGGAAAGTTAGCAAAATGACAGGTAATGTTATCTGAATTTGACATCAGGTGTTCTCCACAGAAATCAGTAAAAGGGAGAGTCATAGCTGATATGTTGGCAGAAAACTCATGAAGTTGCGAGTTTTCTGGAAAGACAAAGACAGAAGATCAAGTTTTAAACCTCGCGGAGGATAAGTGGATCATGTATTTCGATGGCGCTGTTAACCTATCTGGAGCCGGCACTGGGGCAGTATTGATATCCCCAGACGATCAACATTATCCAGTTGGGGCAAAGATGACTTTCCCTTGCACCAACAATATCTCAAAATACGAAGCTTGTATTCTAGGCTTACAATTAGCCATTTCCATGGGAATACCTAGGCTATAAGTTTATAGAGATTCCATGCTCATCATTTTACAGACACAGGGAGAATGGAAAACGAAGGACGCAAAACTCATCCCTTATTATGAATACCTTGAACACATGACGCTTAAGTTCGAAGAGGTGTCATTTGAATACTTGCCAAGATCTCATAATCAATTTGCAGATGCATTAGCCACACTGGCCTCGATGTTACAAGTAACTGATGGGATGGAAATAGAACCGCTAAGGATCGGCATAGTGGAAAAGCCAGCCTATTGCCTGATGATAGAGAAAGGATTCGATGGAGAGCCGTGGTACTATGACATCAAGAATTATCTCTTAAAAGGGGATTTTCCTGAAGGGTGTCAGGCAGGAGACCGGAGATACATAGCTAGAATGGCTAGCAAGTTCTTCCCCAATGGATAAGTCCTGTACAAAAGGTCATTTGACTCCACTCTGTTGAGATGCGTAGATGTTAAAGAAGCAAACACTCTCATGAAGGAGATCCATGAAGGTATATGTGGGCCGCACATAAACGGCCATCTTCTCGCTAGAAAGATCATCTGACTTGGCTATTATTGGATAACCATCGAATCAGACTATTTTCAACATGTCCGGTCATGCCACCGGTGCCAAATATACGGCGATAAGATTAATGCGCCCCCGAATGAATTACATCAAATATCTGAAGCTTGGCCTTTTTCTATGTGGGGGATAGACATGATAGGGCCCATAAATCCAATGGCTTCAAATGGTCATCGCTTCATCCTAGTGGCGATTGACTACTTCACGAAATGGATAGAGGCTAATTCTTACAAAAATGTCACCGCAAGAGACGTGGCAAGGTTTATTAGGAGAGACATAATCTCTCAATATGGTACCCCTCAAGAGATCATTACAGATAATGGGTCCAACCCGAGTAACAAGATTGTCGATGATCTACTGGACCGCTTTGGCGTTTGACATATTAATTCTTCCCCTTACCGCCCACAGATGAATGGGGCAGTGGAAGCGGCCAACAAAAATATTAAAAAGATCTTGGCTAAGACTGCAGAAAACTATAGGGATTGGCATGAAAGGCTACCCTTCGCCTTAATGGCATATCGAACTTCGATCAGGACTTCTACAGGGGCAACTCCTTACGCTCTGGTATACGGGATGGAAGCGGTCCTACCCGTGGAAGTTAAGATTCCCTCTTTAAGAATCCTATCAGAGGGTAAACTCTCCGAGTCATAATACTCTGAGCACAGATATAAACAGCTGAATTTGATAGACGAGAAGCGTCTTAGAGCAATCTGTCATGGTCAAAGCTACCAGAAGAGGGTGGCCAAGTCATTTAATCGAAAGGTTAGAGCTAGAAATTTTGAGGTGAATGATCTGGTGGTAAAGAAGACTCTGCCAAATGTTGTCCATCCGAGAGGCAAGTTTACCCCGAATTATATATTGTCAAAAAGATTCTCACATGAGGAGCATTGATTCTTGTAAATTCTGAAGGAGAAGAATTGGGACACCCTGCAAATTCAGATGCTGTGAAGAAATATTATCCTTGAAATGAAATCAAAGGTTGAAATATCTGGTTTGTTCCGAAATGATCCGAACCGCCATAGTAGCCATTGCATAAGCATATCATACATCCATGCATACACTAGCATATGTTCAGTTTTGCAGGACTCCAAGAAGTGGACTCAAAATTGGACTCATCCAAATGAAACCCTGGACAGAAGGGTCTTCAACACCAAGTATCAGGTGATATGTATCTGTTCCATCAAAGGTTAAGCAACCTTTCACTCACAAGGATGTCTACTCTATCCTACATGCAGGAATGCCTGATGAAGACAGAAGACAAGCGCAGTAAAATCTCTCGCATCTTTTGTACAATAAAAAGAGCAAGAAAAGGAACATTCACATGCCCGAACTTAGAAATAAATCTTGCTTTTGAGAAATGAATTCATGACATTTATTGCACACCTGTCATAATCAGAGATTGTCCAAGCACGGTACGAGCATGCATGATGCATCTTTGGAATCTCGTGTGGAATAAAATGCTTGGAGAAAAACAAAGTGATTTTTCCAAAAACATAGCTTGCTTAGACTATCTAGCAGAAATGTTCCTCCAGATGAAAGGCAAACCTAATCCAAACACGTCCTATATACACTCGAGAGATGAGAGAAGTATGAGAATAGGAAAGCTTGGATCTGAGGGTATAAGGGCCCTTCGCATCGATGACATCGATTGAGATGACGGAGGCATTCATTTCCTCATCCTAAACACTACAGGTGACTATTGATAATCCCTTTGAGCGGCGGTTGCATTCTTTACCCCTGTCAAGAACCACCCCACATTGGGGCCCACTGGAAGTAAGTCCAGCAGTACCAGGAGGTAAATGGTTAGAAATTCTCTTGCTCAGACTTGCATCAATCTTCGTGTGTTGCTTGTCATTTTGACTTCTATGGTAATTCAAGTGCTTTAGGATGACGAAAAGCATTCGTTTCTTTATTCTATACACTTTTACCCTTTGAACAGCCCAGTTGAGCCTATGCATTCGTTTCACAAACCCGTTGGTGATCATTGCATACCCCAAGGTGGAAGCGACATCACTTCAAAAAGAATAGGAAGGATAAAAATTTCTGGGTTAATGTCGGAGTGCTAAGATTCAAAGTTGCACATATAGCACACTTATTTGAAAATCCTGACTCCAAAAAAGAAAGGAAAAGCTGGGATTTCAACAAAAAAAGAGAGAGAAAAATCCAATCTTGGGCATCAAGAAAAAGCAAAGTGCTTGGTAAAAGCAAGGCCAATGCCCATCCGAATATTTGTACACTTGTGAATCGTGTGTTTGATATTGTAAATGCCAAAAAGATGGCATTATATATGTGTATAAAGGTCACCAGTGAGATCTGATTGTAAAAGAAAATCCCAAGGGAGCGGGACACTTCCAGATTATGTTGCATTTAGATGTCGACGTCGCACTAGCACAAGAGAGAGGTTCTCCAAAGGCTACCGATGCACCTCAGAAACTGAGGTACTTTTTGAACCGCAAGGTACCGGATCAGCAGCAAATCTACAATGATCACCAATGTTAAACCCTTCACATATTCTGGGCCAAAAGCAAGCCTTTCTTTTTTGGTCCCCAAACCTACATGCATTACAACCCTGAGAAGTCTTTTCTGATTAAAGCATTTGGGTTAACGTATGGTTTAATTTCTAAGCTTAGCTCGAAGAAGTTCGAGCAAGATTATTTCTTTCTTATTTTTGTGGGTTCTTGACTTGTAAACCCGGAGCAAATGAAGAAAATTTTGCATGCAAAAGACCTGACTCATAAAATGGGTCCCCTTTCGGAAACCGTGTCCGAGCCCAACCTCCCGATTGATCTGAATGTATGCGCTGCGAACGGTCCCGAAAACCAAGATACAGGGTATTAGGAAATTCGAGTGCTCTTTTTATGAAAAGACCAAGTCAGAAAAATTGGTGAGAAGACCTTTCTAACAGAGATATTCCAATAGAATGCTCGAAAGCAAGTTTTGGTTGGAAACTTCAAATTGTTTGATCCAAGGATTTTCCTCACAAGGGTTCTTGATCATCCTCGCATGCTTGAAGATGTTTTGAACAAATCTCCAGCATCCCAAGTCATTTTACATAATTGCATAGGTTAAAATGAACATTTATCTGCATTATGTTTATCATTATGTCAAAAGGACAATCTTCGAAATCATCCCTCTATGAGATTTCAAATTTATAGGTTTGAGCTTTCTGCAGGATACTTGGAGTCCCCAGATCCTAGAATGTCACCTCCAATGTCAAAAGGACAATCTTCGAAATCATCCCCCTGTGAGATTTCAAATTTATGGGTTTGAGCTTTCTGCAGGATACCTGGAGTCCCCAGATCCCAGAATGTCACCTCCAATGTCAAAAGGAAAATCTTCGAAATCATCCCTCTGTGAGATTTCAAATTTACAGGTTTGAGCTTTCTGCAGGATACCTGGAGTCCCCAGATCCCAGATTGTCACCTCCAATGTCAAAAGGACAATCTTCGAAATCATTCCCCTGTGAGATTTCAAATTTACGGGTTTGAGCTTTCTGCAGGATACCTGGAGTCCCCAGATCCCGGAATGCCACCTCCAATGTCAAAAGGACAATATTCGAAATCATCCCTCTGTGAGATTTCAAATTTACAGGTTTGAGCTTTCTGCAGGATACCTGAAATCCCCAGATCCCAGAATGTCACCTCCAACGTCTAAAGGACAATATTCAAGATCGACTTTTTGCAAGATTTCAGGTAACCCCTAGATCCCAGAAGAGTCTTATCAAAAATTTTGCAGGTTCGAGTTTTCTGCAGGATACTTGGAATCCCCAAATCCCAGAATAACGCATTGCACGTCAAAAGGACAATTTTTAGAACCAGCTGTCTGTAAGGTTCTAGGTAATCCCTAAACCCAGATAGCTCATTTGGTAAACCTAAGAGTTAGGTACACCTCACTTGTAAAGACCCTAGTTAATTCCTTAGAATATATGATCAGCAAAATGTTCGACAATCCCTACAGAACGGGTGCGTCATCCATAGGTTCCTAGCAGAAAGGAGTCATATTCACGGCCTGATCCCCATGACGGATCAATATGTTCGACAATCCCTACAGAACGGGTGCGTCATTCATAGGTTCCTAGCAGAAAGGAGTCCTATTCACGGCCTGATCCCCCTGACGGATTGTTGACACCTAATTTTGGCGATCCCATATTTTATTTTCTTCATGAAATAGAATATTTTTAATTTATTAAATATGCATCTTTTCTTGAGTTATTGAAAATATAAAAATTTGGTAATTAATTAATTTCTTATTTTCATTAAAAAAAATAGAAAATGAAGAAAATGAATCGGGCCGGCTCGGCCCATTTCCGCGTGGGCAGAGCGTGGCCTGTGCGTCCAACCGCGGGTCCAGCCCGCGCGCTTCCTTTTTATCCAATGGGCTAGACTGCTCCTATTTTTCCTTTAGCCCAGCAGCCCAAACGTGGCCCAGTTACTCCCTTTTATTTTTGTTCAGCCATTTCCCACACGTCATTGCCTCCTCCATTTATCATCAGTTCACTCACTTGCATTAATGGAGAGGGCTCGCGTGGTCTTCCATCAACTCACGTCTCACCTGCACTCATTCCACTCTTTAATTCTACCGTACACTTCACGTGGGTTCACCAACCCACGTCTACATCTGGAGTGATGAACTCCCGTCCAAAGGAGGGAGGGCAAGTGGGTGGTTCCCTCGAACTAAAATAGTGAGGAGGCTGGTTGTGGGCTGCGGGGTTTTTTTTGGCGGAGGAGATAAAAAAAAGGGGCAAGAAGCTACTGGTTGGGGTGATCCCCTTAAAAGAGAAGGGACGAGTTTAAACACGAAGGAGGGGAAGACAGAAAAGAGGGGGCAGGCATTCTGTGAACTTCTCCTAATCCTCTATCCTTCAACCAGGTAAGCGGACTCCCTGTTTCTTCACTGCGTTTTCCTTTCACCAGCCGAGATTGGCATGTTCTTCGCCCGTATATGCACCCTGTCACGCCACCCTCACTTGGTGAACGAAGGTTTTATTCGTATGTGAATATGCGTACGTCCCCATCTGCCTGAGGCACTTTGCTTAGCTGTGGCTTCTTTTAACTGCCAGAAGCTGTTGGTCGTCCGTGCACACTTTCGTTTGTGCGGACGACTGAGAGTCGAGTCTAGCGAGCGTCGAGTCTCTCTTGTTTTGGTTGTTCTCGCACCAGTTTCTTTTGGTGCAGTTGAGGATCACTCGAGTGGAGTGAGCGGCTCTCGGTGTCCGAGCGGGGTCGGTACCGTCGTCAGTGAAGAACGTGAGGACCGCCCGTTTCGGTGCTGGAGAGGGCAGAAACGTGAAACCAAGGTGAGACCGACGCAGGTGAGAGGGCTTGCAGGTGGGAGTCTGTTGGAAAGCCAGTAGCGTCACGGATAGAGCCCACCGTCGATGGTTCAACGATGAACGAGCAGACCCAGTGTTTTGACGAGGAAGTCTGCCGAGCGTCGGTCTGGTCGTGAGGCTGAGCGAATCCCAGCGGCGTGAAGGAGGAGGCTGTCTTGGAGAGTCGACCATGGAGGAAGCAGCTCCAGTGAAGTCCCTGCGAAGCACAGCCGAGGAGACGTTTCAGTAAGTTGATCGCGCAAGGCAGAGGCTTGAGTTCGGAGACTACCAACGCTGGTGGTAAAGGAAAGCTCGACAGACAGGGACATCGGTTCGAGTACGATGGAGGAGCCGGTTCCGAATGGTGGTGCTTCGACCAGGCGGCAGAGAGACCGGACTTTGTGGTCGGTAGACCCCAATGTCGTTTCAGCCGGCGATGGATAAACAGAGTCAGTTCGGAGGACAGGCCGGACTGACGTTGGAAGTCCGACGGCCGAGGGAGCCGGCGTCGGTGGTCGCGCCTTAGCCCAGTGGCGGCCAGCCGTTGTCGCAGCGTCGCGTGCATGGAGGAGACGTTGCATGGAGAAGACGATGAACAGTAGAAGGAGGGCTGTTTCTCTTTTTGGTGGGCTCGTGCATTTGGCGTCAGAGGCTGTTTTTTGGACGAGTTGGGCTAGCGAAGTTTGGGCTTTTGTCAATTTGGAGGGAGGGCTTCTGGGCCTGTTGTGTTTAGGCGTGAGGCGACTGGGCCAGGGGGGTTGTTAGCCCATTTCAGATAGATGAGGGACTGGTGGGCCAGGTTTTTTTTTGGTGTGCCATTCGAGCCCATTTCGGGTCCTCTTACCCGGACCTGATCAGGGCCCGACCGGCCTGATTCGAACCCGGGTCCGGGAACCCGACCCGGACCCGCGCCCCTTTTTTTAATAGTAATTTATTAATAAATGATTAATTATTATTAATTAATAAAAAATAATAAAAAATTTCAAAAAGCAGAAAAATGTCTAAAAATGCCAAAAATAAGAAATAGGTAGAAAATGCATCTATTTGCTTATATTGTTCAAATAGGCTTTTTATATGATTATTGATGTGTCTTTCATGTTTAATTCGCATGACTTAGTTTTAACTTTGCATGTGAATGACTGAATATTATGCATATTTCAATAAGTAAAAATTAGCACGATAGTTAGAGTTTAATTCGAGATAATCGTTTTATCCTTTAATTGGCTGAACTTTGCTAACTATTTACTTTGAGCGATTGCATGTTCCAAAGCCTTGATGCACCATTTTGATATTCCAATGTGGCGACTGACGATGATGCCCATGGTGATGGAAGCTCATTGGGGCTTGATGATTGAAGACCGACGTCCAATCCGGTCCACTTTTGCATATCCGATCCACGTATCGGAGTTTTTCTTTAAATATTGCCATTATAGATTTGGTCTGCATGCGCTTATCCCAGTCTTATAGTTGGCATTTTTACTTGATTGAGTGTTCATAACACTGTCTTTTGATAAATTTCCTGTTAATCGCTTTTCCTGGATGCTAGGTTAAGGATAAATAGGTAATTGCATGAAATGACAGAAAACGTTATGCATGATCATCTAGCATTGGTTAGATACCTGGTAAGCTTAAGATGATATGCATAGTGTTTGGTCACCTTAGGGAATATTAACTGGTTAGGTACCGAAAGGGCGCTAATTATCCAGTTAGCGTAAACAAGTCCCCGAACTCAGAAGCTCTGGTTGCGTAGGAATCGAGATAAGACTCCCGTGTCCCGATTGGTTTCTAGCCGACCCCAATAGGCTAGTGGCGACTCCTAGTAGCATTTTAGCTTGCTAGTCAATAAAAAGAAATCCAATGTCACGCGAGGTAGGACTTGGGAGAGTCCACGCCATTGGCCGACGGCAATACCTCTAAACCCGCCTGACCCCTCGGGAGAGGTTTCAGATAGGTCGCGACACGGATCAAAATGTTCGACAATCCCTACAGAACGAGTGCGTCATCCATAGGTTCCTAGCAGAAAGGAGTCCTATTCACGGCCTGATCCCCCTGACGGATCAAAATATTTGACAATCCCTACAGAACGGGTGCGTCATCCATAGGTTCCTAGTAGAGAGGAGTCCTATTCTCGGCCTGATCCCCCTGAATAATCAAAATGTTCGACAATCCCTAAAGAACGGGTGCGTCATCCACAGGTTCCTAGCAGAGAGGAGTCCTATTCATGGTCTGATCCACGACACGGATCAAAACCTCCGACAATCCCTAAGAGACTGGGTGTATCATTCACAGGTTCCTGTCAAGACGGGAATCACATCTTGGTTTTGCCTACCATACAGGCTAGAGTTTAACTACCCTAGGACGTTCAAGAGACGAGCCCCTAGGTATCTACTTGAACCCGCTATACACCGCACATGCCGCACGAGCATCAGGCAGGTAAGTAAAAGAAGAGCATCTCTATCCCGCCTCTCATTCCCTCACATCAGCAAAGATAAGGCAAATCATTCACCAGCGTGTTGACACCTGATTTTTGACCATTTATTATTGTGATTTTTATTCTTTAAAATTAATTAAAAATATCAAAAAAGGTCATAAAATTACAAAATCAACTTTGGAAGCTTTGGTTTAACCTTAGGAACCAATTTTGAACAAAAAATATTTTTCGGTATTTTTAATATTTTTCGAGTTTATTTAATTATAAAAATACCCAAAAAATCAAAAAAATACCATTCGTGGTCAGAAAAATACCCAAAAATATTCGATAATTTTGTTTTAATTTCCTCTTCAAGTGTGTCACTTTAAATCTAAAAAATTCGGCTCGGGTCACTATGTTCCTTCACAAACATAAACCCGAACCGAGCCTAAAAAAAAATCATTTTCGAGTATTTTAGTTTTCAATTCTCACTTTTTATAAGCTATGACATTGGATTCTAAAGTCTTAAAGTGCAATTAGGTCAATTTGCCCTCCAATTTAATCAATTTTTACCAAAAGGGCTTAATTGCATATTTTTCTTTCAATTAGTCCCCGGTTTCACGGATGTATACGTATGCTCTACGTATTTATACATCATACGTATTTATACGTTATGCATATTTGTACTGTTTGGTAACCTCTTTAACTCTTGTAATAACAAATAATGGTTATTATTTTTAACACCTTTGTTAGTGCTTTTTTTTAGCATTTTTGTATTGTGAGTGCTATTGTTAGTGTTATTTTTAAATAGCATTTTTGTATTATAAATTGTGAGTGCTATTGTTAGTGCTATTTGTAAATGACATTTATTTATCATAAATTGTGAGAGCTATTGTTAGTGCTATTTTTAAATGACATTTATTTATCATAAATTGTGAGTGCTATTATTAGATAGAATTTATAATTGTTAGTGCTATTTTTAAATAGCATTTTTGTATTATAAATTGTGAGTGCTATTGTTAGTGCTATTTTTAAATAGCATTTTTGTATCATAAATTGTGAGTGCTATTGTTAGTGCTATTTTTAAATGTCATTTATTTGTGAGTGCTATTATTAGATAGAATTTATAATTGTTAGTGCTATTTTTAAATAGCATTTTTGTATTATAAATTGTGAGTGCTATTGTTAGTGCTATTTTTAAATAGCATTTTTGTATTATAAATTGTGAGTGCTATTGTTAGTGCTATTTTTAAATGTCATTTATTTGTGAGTGCTATTTTTAGATAGAATTTATAATTGTTAGTGCTATTTTTAAATACAATTTATTTGAAGGTATTTTTGGCTATAAAAGGATGGCAAGAGTTTTGAGGTTGGAGAGGAGAGACATTTTGTAGAAGTGTGCAAATTTTTGAGAGCTTAGAGAGAAGAACACAAACACTCTCTATATTCTCATAATCTTGAGTGAGCAAAATATACTAAGTTCGGAATATTGATTCCGCATATTGCTAGCACAATTGTTGTGGAGTTATTAGTCGTCTCCCCGTTCGTCAACTGGTGGTGCGTCCGAACTAGATGCCTAACACTTGTGGAGGCTGAGATCGAAGAACATCGAACCGACACCTCCGTTCAAGCACGCTATGAGAGGTAATCTATTTACTCCCTTTTGAGGCTTTGTGATTTTTTTCGATTGAAATGCACGAAGTACGCCTCTGGAGATACATGTATGGGTTGTTATTTATTTCCGCTACGTGTTACGTGGATCCCAACAGTGGTATCAGAGCCGATCCTTAGGTGTTTTCGTGCATTTAATTGATTTTTTGCAATTTTTGCAATACTATGGCCAATATGTATTAACGAATTGTTCGTCTTACATGGCTAATGGAGGTTGATTATTTTATATGATAAATTAATCAACGTAGCAAAAATTGAGACTAAATCAATTTTGAATCGAAAATTTATGGCTATCTTATTTTACGTAAAAATTCTGAATATGATTCAACGTAGAATTTTTATTGTGCCTTCCTAAGTTTTAAATTGTGAATTTATTACTTACGTGGAAGGGTGGTGATCATGGAAAAATCCCTAATCAATGTGATTGATGTATGTATGAATGTATGGTGATTATTTATATATTTGGGGTTGTAATTATTAAATGGAGGCTGCGTACTCCTTTTATTTTTCATGTAATCTTTATTTTTAGCATAGTCAATTGTTGATGTAAATGCTACGAGGATTACGTGGAGGAGCCTTTTAAGTCGGCGAGCTCTTTGGGGCCCGATTCTTGAAGAGTTCAAGAAACCAAGAAGAAGGGAAGAGCGGCTCTCCGTTATTAAAATATTAAAATGATTAAATGTGGTCTCATTGGCTCGAGACCCATTAAATCATAATTCCATGATCACCACATAGGATAGATGTTTATGTGATTGGCATCTATTTATTTATTATGATTACGTGAGCATGTTAAACTGGTTAATGTGCAAAGTTAGGCTTACCTCACCCAAAATTGCGCCTGCATGAAATCCTAGTTAGGGAAAATCACTCGCGTTAGGTACCGAAAGGGCGTTGGTAATGACATCAACGTAACCAAGTCCCCGAACTCAAAATCTCTGGTTCCGCAGAATTGATCGATCTCTCCCAATCGGTCAATAAGGTTTCCGGTCTACCCTCCAAGAAAGACCGGTGGCGACTCCAAATGCATGCACAAGTTACACATGTCACCACGACCACACTAAGGTCGAAAGCGATCGACTCTTATCGTCGAATCCTTCTGAAAAATACTCCCGCCGCGATTTGGTATGGGTTTGGGAGGGCCCGCGCCGATCTAAGGCCCGTGATCGGTAATCCATTAGCCGCGTCCGCTTTCGGACGGGTCGCGACAGCTGGCGACTCCGCTGGGGACTTGTTCTAGAAACTATGGTTCTAGACCTCAAGTGGACTTAGGCCGTAATAAAAATTGAGTGATTTTTCTAACCCTACAGGCGCTCTTGAAGGTGAGGTAAGTCCGCTCACGATAGGTGTTATATGTTTTTGCAGATTGGAGTAATAAGGGGTGTAGTCTGTGATTAACTTTATTTTACGCAGGTGTGGCGTAGGAATGTATGTTGTGTGGATGATTTGAAGTGCTGATTGATAAATTGTTGTGCATGACTTGCATTGTGATGATCACGACACATGGACACACACAACCGCGCCTAAAACCCCAGGCGCCGCCTTTAGGAACACAATAGAAGGAATTGAAAATGGAATCTCCGTGAGGAAAAACACGGGGTAATCCACTTCTCAATTCCGCTCGCTTCGAACTATGGATTGAGTCCCAATGCAACGATAGTTGTGCAATGGAATCGGCTCTTTCTAGAACTCGAGGTGGGAACCTTAACCTTAGGTGCCAAACCCTCTGATTTTTAGAAGTTCACCATCACTTGTCTCATGCGCATGTCTTTGGGCGGTTGGTACACCTAAAATCGCACATAAGTCGACGAGTTGGGTTGGTAAGACTCTCTATCCCTCAAAACTATTACAGTTCATATAAATATAGGCATTTCATTCATTGCATTCTGGTGATTAGATTAAATGCCATTTCAAGGATAGATGCATGTGTTTTTCCCAAACGTCCTTGATAGAAGACGAGGAGGATGATATCCCATGGCGAACACCGAGTGAGCAACAAAGGAGCCTACTATGGACATTATTGAGATATCGTCCAATGAAGATGACGAGTTGGGGCAAGTGATCCGGAAGTCACAGATCGAACTTGGGACATCCTTAAACGTTAGGATCACATTCCTTGGTTTCATTTTCCATTACTAGTCCTCTTGTATAGGGTTTATTTTTATCGAGGCTTTCTCTATCTCACCCCTTAGAGTGATTGTATTAGGGATCTATTGGTGTATACATTCAGATGGAACTCGGTTGTATTTCTTTTGACGGGTCATGGGAATGTGATAGTGGCATTTTCTCTAATCATCCGAATACTCCCAAGTCAAGTTTATAATTCCTTTAGAGGAAACTAAAGTTGAAAATCTTACACGACCTTTTTGGTCGTACAGGGTAATCCAACCCCAATTTCGCTAGAAGGAATTATACACTTGAATTGGTCCATGCATGTCATACGTCACTAAGTAATCCACGATAATTGATCAAGAGTATTGACGTTATTTCGAATTTAATGACGAGATAGATGTCCAAATTGCTCTCATTCTTAACAAAACGGCCTTGATTTGGATGCCGTATCTTCAATTAAATTTAAAAACACGTCGTTATGCCTTGCATTTTTGACTAATTCGCTCTTCTGAATATTGGTCAAAAGCAATTATCGTGAATTACATTCCTTTCAATAGTATGCTTTCTTTCGAGGAATATTGATAAAAACTTTTCGACAAGATTAAAACCCTTGTAAAAGTTCTTGTCATTATTAATTACGAGCAAGCATAAGATTGAAAGGGGTCTATGCTTTCTTTTTCAGATTATTCCTTTTGACTCGGTCTTTTCATTTGCAGGTAAAAAACAAGTAGCATAAAGAAATCTTTTCTTGGATAAGTCTGAGGCTATTCTTTCATCTGACCATGAGTGAGTTAGAAAATCAGAACACATCTACTCGACTTATTATGGATCGGCTCATCCAAGTCTAAAGATGTCCGGATGCTCGAAGAAATGGATCATATAAAAGCTAAAACAAACACAGGGGCTTTCATTCATTCTTGCCCAAACCAGATCATACAATTCATTGGGGTGGAAAAGTAAAGCAGAAGTGAGCCCTAATCAACGACACAAAGGAGCCCAGCTGGCCCTCCAGGTTATGGATGCTTTGTTTATACGCACCACTCCGCGTATCATGGTCCGCAAGCCTGAGGTGGAGGCGTTTGCGTTCATCATTGACTGCAACAACCTGAGTCTCGTGATCTTCGGCGACTGCTTCCAAGTCCCGAACAAGTCCATTCTCACGAGTTATATCCTCGTTTATGCCGTTGAGCCTTTCTTCCAGCCACTCGCTCCGATTCCTTAGCAGGGCATTACGTCGATCGCGCTCATAGGTAGCCAGAGATAGAGCTAAGTCCTCCACCAGATTCCTCCTCTCGCGTAGCAATGTCGAAACCCGCTCTTTGGCGAACTCAACAGCCTTTTTGTGACTATCGGCCAGGTAGTCAGCCAACGCTAGGCGGTCGGACTGATCCTCATAACGGGCTCGCAAGACACGAGCCACGGTAACTCCCCGATGAGCAGCGCGGTAGACCTCCAAGGAGTTCGTAAAGAGCGTTGGAAAAATATTGTATTCCCTCCCCAACGCGGTACCCTCGAGGGAGGTGATGTCCAGGTCCCCGAACATGACTCTGATCTCATCCTCGGTTTCGGGATGATCGGCTATGTGAGCGTAGCCTCGACCCAAGAGGTTATAGAACTCTTTCCATCGAGTCAAAGCTTCGGCTGAGAAAGTGTGAACTTGGGAAAAAGCCATTTTCGACGGAGATGTGTGTAGTGGAGCGATTAGAGGATGGAAGCAAATTATATGAGAGCGTTAATCTCCCAAACACCAACTCCGCATTTTATAGCGTCTCGAGAGTGGAGAAAAGTTGCAGCAATAATGCTTGTGGAGCCGGGTTAATTAATGTAAAGCGAGGGCTGCTCCTCCCGTGAATCATCAGACATGTCTTGATCCGCAATTTCAGGCCTGACAAATTCGGTCTCGCCATTATTAAAGCTGGGAGGGAGGCGAGCGCAACTATCGAAGAAGCCGCGAAAGGATTGTGTTGTTCCATCACGCATGAAGCTGGGCGGCGAGTGAACAGCTCTGCCACTTAAAAAGAGAAGAAAGTGCTGAACAAGCATGACTATTGAGGAAAAGTGAAAGGCGAGCGCAACTATCGAAGAAACCGCGAAAGGATTGTGTTGTTCCATCACGCATGAAGCTGGGCGGCGAGTGAACAGCTCTGCCACTTAAAAAGAGAAGACAGTGCTGAACAGGCATGACTATTGAGGAAAAGTGAAAGGCGAGCGCAACTATCGAAGAAGCCGCGAAAGGATTGTGTTGTTCCATCACGCATAAAGCTGGGCGGCGAGTGAACAGCCCTGCCACTTAAAAAGAGAAGACAGTGCTGAACAGGCATGACTATCGAGGAAAAGTGAAAGGCGAGCGCTACTATCGAAGAAGCCGCGGAAGGATTTGGTTACCCCTTCGTGTCGGAAAGCTGAGCAGGAGGTAAACAGTTCCGTCGTTTCAAAAACAGAACGCTGAACAGACCTAGCTTTCGAGGAAAAGGAGGCAACAAATCGAAAGAGCGAGTATACAAAAGAGAACAGAGAACCCCGAGTGATGAGTTCGTTGAAAGACCTCAAATTCTCTAGAATCAGATTCGACATCGAAGCCATGGAACTCAACATCGCCGGTGACGAACATCAAGATCGCAGTGGTGACGACGGCAGTGGCCACGACGCTCAACCCCGGAAAAGAAAAAGTCGCCAGCGCTACGCTCGGAAAGAAATCCAGGAGCTTGAAGCTTTCTTCGATGAATGCCCTTGCCCAAACGAGGAACAAAAGATTGAATTGGGCCAGAAGCTGGGAATGAATCCTATGAGAATCCATTTTTGGTTTCAGAATAGACGTTTCAGACTAGGTGTCCAACACAGGCGTAAGGAGATCACGGCCCTAAAAGAGCAGAACCAAAACCTTCAAATGGAAAACATGTGGTATGAGAAAATTCTCAGTACTATTACCTGCCCTGACTGCGGTGGCCCTACCACCCTCAGTAAATTGTTCCCCAGTAAGCCTTCTACGAAGATGGAAGGTGCTCATTTATCCCCCTGCTCCCTTGAGCCATCTCCGGTACAATCAGATCCTGCTAATGGCGCGCATGAGCAGATCGATCCTACAGAAATTATACCAGTGTCTTCGGAGGAAGAAGATACGTGTCGTTATGATCGGAGTCACCTCATCGAAGCCCATGAATCTCCTCCACAACAGCTTCCGGTAAGATCAGATACGGTTCAAGAGGAGTTAGAGGTTAGTCGGCAGGCTATCTACGCCACTCTGGACGACGAGAAGAAGAAATTCACTTGGCCCCCGGAGCTTCATCTCAAGTTCTTGGACGCAGTTCGACAGATAGGACTCGACTTCATAGGTCCGACAAGCATACTTAGGGTCATGAACGTACCGGGACTTACCAAGCAATTAGTCGCGAATCACCTTGGTTGCTACAGAAGGGCGTTAGGACAGCGTTATGCAGAACTGAATCCGAGCAATAGACTCGGCTGCGAACCCAGCACCCTTATGACAAATGAGGCCCGGTCGAATCTGGACGACTATTGGGGATTTGATCAGGATATCCTCGCGAGTCATTTCAATATTCCTCAAGAACACGCATCACAAGTGCAACGAGTAAGCACTCCTCCGTCCGAGCAGCAGCTAGTCAGTGTTCATCCTGTCGCAGATCAGCCCACCACGCCCAGTGCTCAAGGGTTTGCCCAATCAGAGCATATGGCTTCAGATGATCTAATGGGAGAAAGCTTGGAGCACTCTTATTTCCCTAATCCCCAAGTGGGAGATGCTTGTGGTAGTCAATCGATCAAATCTCCTCTTATAATCCCAGACAAAGATGGAGGTTCCAGTTTGAAGAACCCGTCGGGCGATGCAGCTCAACCTACACATCAATCGTTCGAGGGGTCGGGTGATTTCTTCGATGAAGGACTTGATACCTGGTTCGATCAGTTGGAAGCTATTAAAGGTTGGCAACCATGATCTGCACTTGGTAATGGCACACCTAAGCTGAGGCCAGACTGGTTAGTCATTGGACATGCCCCAAGAAAGAAGGGGATGTACGCAAGAAGGATGTATCTCCTATTGTAAAGTTCTCATCGGTGCACGCGTTTGTTTCTTCAATAGCTAGAGTTGATTCTGCATAATGTTTTTCGCAAACGTCATCTCGTGTGTATACGGTAATTCCTTGTTATTAAGTTCAAGGTAAAATCAGCCCCGACGCGTGAAGGCAGAATTGATAGCATGAGTTACTAGCAGAATGTGATCGAGCTCGAAAGTGAAAGATTACTACCGGCCCCAAACGCAATGACCGCAAAATCAGGGGCAATCTTTAAGTTTCGAGCAACTACAAATCTATTTCTCACGAGGCATTCAGGTCAATCAAATATAAAGCGTCGGGCTGTGAGAATGATGCGTAGTCAATCTGTTGACACAGGCGAAAAAGGAGTCGCATAGATCCGAAAGCAAAAACCTTTCTTGGCTAGTCAACAATGCAGAATGAAAGAGCATATATAAACAAACTCGCATTTATTTCATTCAGCAGGAAAGTTTACAAGTGGATCACTGAGGGGGAGCAGTAAACCCAAAATGAGTTCTGACAAGCATCACAAAAAAGCTTAACTGACTCTCCATGCTATCCATGCCTTGCTTACAACCCACACTCCGGGAATCGAGGTCTACAAGCTTGAAGAAAAGGAGACGACATTTCTCCTTAAGTTCGTTCACCTTGGTGTCATAGTACTCGAACTCAAGCTCTAAGTCATGAGCCAGTACCCTCCCGCGAGCTATATCCATGCTCAGGTCTTCAAGCCTTTCCTCCAACCAGGCACACTGGAACCTCAGCACGAAGTTGTGCTGGTCTTGCTCAAAGGCGGTGTCAAAAAGAGCCAGACGCTCCACCAAGTTGTCCCTCTCACGGACCAGCATCGAAACCTGGGCGTGGGCGTATTCAACAGCCCTTTTATGGTTATCGGCCGTCAGCATGGCCAACATCAGGGACTCAGTTCGGTCCTGATAACGGGCTCGCACGATACCAGCCAAAGTGACCTCCCGGCTAGCAACTTCGTAAGCCTGCATGAAATTGTTAAAGAGAGTTGGGAAGATCACAAACTCCCTTTGCAGTTTCGTACCTTCAATACACGCAGTATCCAGGGCCGGAATCAGAGTACGAACTTCAACCTCAGCTTCAGGATGATTGTTTATGTAGCCATAACCCCTACCCAAGAGGTGGTAAAATCTCTCCCATTGGGTCGAAGCTTCAGGTAAGGCAACAGGCATAGAGGAGGAATCCATATGCGATGGAATGACGGAGAAGAGAGTGAGAATGTGAAGAGTGTTTGAGAGGCTGAGTCTGATAAGGCTAAAGTGTTAATCTTCTTGACATCAATCTATCACCTTATAAATGCTCGAGTACAGGGAGAAGTGGTAATAATATTTTATGTGCAGTAGAGCCAAGCGGGTTTCGTTAATGCATCCCCGATGAGTCACGAATCCACCACCGTCCTGTGATCTCGGGTTTTGCGAAACATAATGGCGCCGAAAGGTGGGCAGGCTTGTTACTCTAGAGACTGGGCCAGGGGGACAAGCGTAGTGCTCGATAAAGCGAAATCAACGCAAGAGATCTTCAGGCTCCGTTCACGTAGAAAAGAGCAAAAAAGGACAAAGTGGGAATTACGAAGCCTTGAGAAAAACGCTCGTCAAGTAGCCATCACAAAAGGACGAAGTGGGAATCTCGAAACATTGAGAAGAGCGCTCGTCAGGTAGCCATCACCTTTGATCGAAGAACGGTGATCCGGCTCCTTTAACCTCTCAGAATTTGCAGAGAAAGTGAAGATCCAAGGAGGAACAAAGAAAGCTGAGTTAACGGAAAATCAAACAGTGATATCCCGGTCAAAATGTTCAAGGGATTCTGTCATTTACTGGAAGCGCCAGACTTGGAGGTCTCCGAGCTTGAGCTGCTGGAAGAGTTTGAAGATCTCAGGACCGAACCTGACACGAGGGCCATGGAGACCGATCCTTCTAATGATGAAACCCGCGGCTTGGTTAACGAGAACAGTACCCGCGACGGTTATCAGCGTCAGAAAGGGGAATATCTCAAACGCAACACTTCAGGTCAAGTCCATAAACTCGAATTGTTTTTCAGGGAATACCCCTATCCGGACATGGAACAGAAAATCAAAATGGGCCAGGAGATAGGGTGGGAGCCTCGGAAGGTCAAGTGCTGGTTTGAAAACAAACGAACCCGGCTGAAGCAGCAACGCGATCGGCACGAGTTAGCGGTTGTAAGGGAGGAAAATGAAAAGCTTCGAATAAAAAACACTCAGTACAAAAAAGCTCTAAGCATCGCTATTTGCCTGGAGTGCGGTAACCCTGTTCCCACGGACGGAGTATTCACTGAAGAGCCAGATCTGGGGGTTTATAATGCTCATTTGTTGCAATGCCCTTCGCAACATCTTTCGGAACAGGCGGGTACCGCCGAGGATCTACAAGAGGAAACTAGTGCTATAAGGTTAAAGTCGACGCCCATTGTGGAAGGGAACATGCGTCATGACAAGTCGGGTCCGCTCGATGATGAACTCACCATCATGACCAGCCGATCTGAGACCACTAAATCCCCTCCAGAGCAACCTCCAACACGACCAGATTCCGAGAAGAGTAACCGCCAAGTTGCTGACACCACTTCGGCTAGCAAGAAAATAAGATTTCGTTGGACCCCGGAGTTTCATAGCAAATTTGTTGATGCAGTTCAACAGTTGGGGATCAGTTTTGCTTGCCCATTGCGCATACTCGAAATCATGAACGTGCCGGGACTGACTAAAAATATGGTCAAGAATCACCTTTGGCGCTACAAGAAACTACTGAGAGATGGACGAGCGTCGCTAGACCAAGATAGAGGCGGTTCAACACGACCAGATTCCACGAAGAGTAGCCGCCGAGTTGCCAACCCTACTTCGGCTAGCAAGAAAACAAGGTTTTATTGGACCTCGGAGCTTCATAGCAAATTTGTTGATGCAGTTCAACAGTTAGGGATCAGTTTGGCTCGCCCATCGCGCATACTCAAGATCATGAACATGCCGGAATTGGATAGAAATAAAGTCAGGAACCACCTTTGGTGCTACAAAAGACTACTGAGAGATGGACGAGTGGCGCTAGACCAAGAGAGAGGCAGTTCAAGTTTAAACGATGAGCATGGCTGTGATCGCAATCCTCATGAAGCAGGAAGCATCCAATCACCTCTTAACACCGATGGGACTGACAATTACACGGTCGATTGTTCAGGCATCAATCAGAGTACTCCCATGGGTTATCCCAGTACTCATCAGGAGTATGTACCGCAATTTCAGCAAATCGGGACTCCCCAGTCTGAGCACCGACTGGCCGTTAATACTAGTCCTACAGCGGATCTAACACTGGCAGGAGATGCACATACAATCTTGCGAGACGATTACGGAGATTCCGGCTCGAAGAATCAGGTGGTCCATGACGAAAATGGCAAAAAGATTCCTTCTCCAGTAGTCGACAATACTCAACCTGAGTGTCAGTCGCTCGATGGTTCAGACGATCTCCTTGAAAACATCTATTCTTGGTTCGATCGGCTGAATTCCCCCCTGAGTTACCTTGGTACTCCCCAAGAGTATGTACAACAATTTCAGCAGGTATGGACTCCCCAATTTGAGCACCAACCGATCGTTAGTGTTATTCCTACGGCGAATCCAGCATCGGGTACAAACCTACTGGACAACGATGAAAATACCAACTCGAGAAGTGAGGTTGTTCATGTCGAAAGTAGTGTGAGGAACCCATCGCCAACGGTTGAGGATGCCCGACTTGGGCGTCAATGGCTTGAAATTTCAAGCGAGTCCCTCAGTGAGCAACTCGGCGTGTGGATCACGCATAAACCGAGAAACCAGGTTGTTCATGCCGAAAGTGGGAGAAGTCCGTCACCAGCAATTAAGGATGCTCAACTTGGACGACTCGAGCGGTCGGACGATCTCCTGAATGAGCAACTCAGCCTATGGGTCAAGCATTTTGGAACAAGTGCATCTTCGCAGTCGTGACCGGTACCGGCGACCGGACATCTGGTTCGAAGCTCGTGTGCTAAATCATTAGAAGGCTCAGGAGAGTGAGAGGTGAATACATCGAATGAATGTGTTACGGATTTCGTTGTAAAGTTCTCGCGGGAACATTGTAATTAACGCTGAAAACTAACCGCTCTGAGTGTCAACATTACCCTTTGAACGTCTTCGAGCCAAGGGCCATGGATTAATCACTTAATCCGTGGAGCAAATTCCATGAACGATGACTATCACCCGCGGAGCATAATGGGATCTACCCCCATTCAGCACGAAATACGTTTGGTCACGAAGCCTCCCATTTGGTAAAACGATGTATCGTTCCTAAACGATCTTCAACCGAATACCAAAGTAATGTCTCATTTCTTTCCCTTCTCAGGTGTTAAACGTGGATAAATCACCCAAGGAGCCATCTGTTCAAATAACAAAACAGACGTTACCCAACCGGGGGCAGCTGAACCATTGATATTGCAAATATTCCAAGCATGGATAAGCGGATTTGATAGACGTGGTTCATATCAATACGCGACGTCAGAACGGGATGAGAACCAAGAGTAAAGTTGTATTGTCCCAATTTGTCTTCAATTTGGGAATATGAGTTAACACTTGCTATTTATCCTTGATAGAGACTCACCATCAAGGAGGACAAATTTTGACAACCTGTGTGCACTCGCAGGGGCACACGACCGAGGGTAAGATGTATCGTTCTAATTTTTTGAAAAATTCATGAACGAACAATAACATGTTTCTTCCGCATTTTCAGGGATCTCCAGCCGCGGGGGACAGGTAAGTATCCCTTTCCCCAATCCATTGAAAATGTTGAATAAAAAATAGAGAAGAAAAGAAAAGCTTTTAGAATCTAATGTCTAGAAAAGACATAGGATTCTAACTTCATTGGCATTCATGTTTTGAAACATGAGGTTATCTGAACATGCATTGGGCATCATAAAATCCCATTGACGGGTAAAATTTTTGGAGAAAACGAAAGAGATTTTTCCAATCAAAAGTTGTTCAAAACTTTCAAAAGGACGTTTTCTCAAAAGACGAGAGGCAAAGCCTAGTCCAAACACGTCCTATACACACTTAAGAGAGAAATGGAGCGGATAAGACAGCAGAACCTGGACCTACGGAAGTAGGGACCATTCGCAGCGATTACATGGGTTGGGACGACGGAGGCATTCGTTTCATATCCCCCAAACACTACAGGTGACCGTTGATAACCCCTTTGAACGGCGGTTTTCATTCTTAACCCTGTCAAGAACCACCCCACATCGGGGCAAAATGGAGGTGAGTCCAGCAGCATCAGGAGAAAATGGTTAGAAATTTTCTTGCTCGGACTAACATTAATCTTTGTGTGTTGTTTATATGGTAATCCAAGTGCCATAGGATGATGAGAAGCATTCATTTCTCTATCCCACACACCGAATCCTTTGCATAGCCAAGTTGAGCCTGCAAATTCGTTTCATGAACCCATTGGTGATCATTCCAAGACGGATGCTGCACCACTTCAAAAATGGAAGAGTTCAAGACTCAGGGATTACGAAAGAGAAATCCCAGACTGATATTTAAAGCATGTTTAGACTATATGTCTAACACGATCCCATGAAAAAAAAATGGGATTTCAAAAGTGAATGAGAAAAATCCACGGCATCGAGAAAAAGCAAAGTGCCTGGTAAAAGCAAGGCCGATGCTCGTGTAAGTTGTTTGATTGATCCACAATGAAGCCGGATGGGAAAAGAAGAAATCCCTGAAGGAGCCAAATCCAAAAGGATTGCTCCCCAAATGGTGCCGAGCGCAGAACAAAGACACAGAGAGAGTTCTCGTTCTCTGAATGCAACAAGAGGGGCTCTCTAAAGAGTTGGTGTACACCTCAAAATCAGTTGCGCACCTCAAAAACTAAAGATGCAGAAAGGAAAAGACAGGAGGTAAATCAGCAATGATCACCAATGTCAAACTCGTCATGAATTCTGGGCCAAAAACAAGCCTTTTTCGGTCCCCAATCCTACCAACATCATAACCCTGAAACAGTCTTCTCTGACTAAGACACTTGGGTTAACATACAGTTCAGCTCGAAGAAGTACGAGCAAGACTATTTCTTTCTCATTTTGCAGGGTTCTTGACTTGTAAACCCGGAGCAGATGGTGAAAACTTTCATTCAATGACCTTGACTCAAAAGTGAGTCCCCCTTGAAGACCAATATCCAAGCCCAACATTACGGTCCCGTGGAAGACCTCCCGACCGATCAAAATGTATGCGCTGCGAATGAGCCTAAAACCTAGGCACGGGTTAGTAGGGAATCGAGTGTATCCCCTATAAAAAAACACGATCGCAAAACAGGTGAGAAGACCTCATTGTCGAGAAATATTCCAATTGATGTTTTGAACAAACTCTTTTTGGAATTTTCAAACTGTTGATCCAGATTTTCCGTGCAAGGGATTTGTGATCACATTTGCATGTTGCAAGAATGCTTTGGATAACCCCCAGCATCAAAATGCACATTTCACGATTAAAACTTAAATCATACGGTTTTGTCAAAATGGACGGCCGTGGTCTTCCCAAAGATTACTAACGTTTTCTTGGTGAAGAAAAATCTTTCAGGCCTAAACTTCTGCAGGATACCTGGAGAACCCAGCTCCCAGAATGTCGCCTCAACAGAATCAAATGAAGCTTTGTCAAAATAAAATCTTTCTCTACTTCAAAACTGAATTCCCGACAAATTTCGGGATCTTTCAAAAGAATGGGTGAGGATGAGACCCCTTTTCAAAAATCAGACAGTCTCATCGGACGTGGAGAACCCTCGTCATGAGACCCCTTTTCATAATTTAGGCAGTCTCATCGGACGTGGAAAACCCTCGTCATGAGATCCCTTTTCAAAATTTAGGCAGTCTCATCGGACGTGGAGAACCCTCGTCATGAGACCCCTTTTAAAAAAAATTTAGTCAGTCTCATCGGACGTGGAGAACCCTTGTCATGAGACCACTTCTCAAAAAATCAAGCGGTCCTAGCATGACGTGGAGAACCCTCGTCATGAGACACCTTTTTCAAAATTCAGGAAGTCTCATCGGACGTGGAGAACCCTCGTCATGAGACCCCCTTTTCAAAATTCAGGAAATCTCATCGGACGTGGAGAACTCTCGTCATGAGACCCCTTTTCAAAGTCAATCAAAGGTAGATACCGCCTGAAGGGTCAATCAAAGGTAGATACCGCCTGAAGGGTCAACACATGGTAGATACCGCCTGAAGGGTCAACACAAGGTAGAAACCGCCTGAAGGGTCAAATCAAAGGTAGAAACCGCCTGAAGGGTCAATTAATGGTAGATACCGCCTGAAGGGTCAAACTCATGGTAGATACCGCCTGAAGGGTCAGCACAAGGTAGAAACCGCCTGAAGGGTCAAATCAAAGGTAGAAACCGCCTGAAGGGTCAATTAATGGTAGATACCGCCTGAAGGGTCAAACTCATGGTAGATACCGCCTGAAGGGTCAGCACAAGGTAGAAACCGCCTGAAGGGTCAAACCAAGGTAGAAACCGCCTGAAGGGTCAACTCAAGGTAGAAACCGCCTGAAGGGTCAAACCACGGTAGATACCGCCTGAATGGTCAAATATGGTAGAAACCGCCTGAAGGATCAGCCTAATGGTCCGATCCACCATACGGATCAAAACCTTGACAAATTCCAGACACGGAAAGAGTCGTTTCCCTAGGTAAACCTTATAGTAGGTGAACCATTTCTGGTTCGATCCACCATACGGATCAAAATCCTTGGCAAATCCCAAAGTGTGGGACGCGCCTTCCTTAGGTTCCTACCAGTTGGGAATCCCATAATGGTATGACCTACCATACAGGTAAGAGCTTAATCTCCCTAGGATATTCTGAATGACGAGTCCTAGGTATCTGCTTGAAAGTTGTCGCAACCGGCAGCATCTGACAGGTGAGCTTCAGGTAAGCCTCTCTCACTCCGGCCCATGTTCAAATTGTTAAAGCAAACCGGGGATTAATTTGAGCTTTCATCAAAGGGCCTTAAGCGATCCAATGTCGTAGCATTTCTTCTCTCATTTTCCCAGTTGAGTCGGTTAGAAATCAGGTGCCACCTTATCTTTGAGAGAAACCTCTAACGAGATTCCTCTCAAAGAGGGGCAGCTGTTGACACCTGATTTTTGACCATTTATTATTGTGATTTTTATTCTTTAAAATTAATTAAAAATATCAAAAAAGGTCATAAAATTACAAAATCAACTTTGGAAGCTTTGGTTTAACCTTAGGAACCAATTTTGAACAAAAAATATTTTTCGGTATTTTTAATATTTTTCGAGTTTATTTAATTATAAAAATACCCAAAAAATCAAAAAAATACCATTCGTGGTCAGAAAAATACCCAAAAATATTCGATAATTTTGTTTTAATTTCCTCTTCAAGTGTGTCACTTTAAATCTAAAAAATTCGGCTCGGGTCACTATGTTCCTTCACAAACATAAACCCGAACCGAGCCTAAAAAAAAATCATTTTCGAGTATTTTAGTTTTCAATTCTCACTTTTTATAAGCTATGACATTGGATTCTAAAGTCTTAAAGTGCAATTAGGTCAATTTGCCCTCCAATTTAATCAATTTTTACCAAAAGGGCTTAATTGCATATTTTTCTTTCAATTAGTCCCCGGTTTCACGGATGTATACGTATGCTCTACGTATTTATACATCATACGTATTTATACGTTATGCATATTTGTACTGTTTGGTAACCTCTTTAACTCTTGTAATAACAAATAATGGTTATTATTTTTAACACCTTTGTTAGTGCTTTTTTTTAGCATTTTTGTATTGTGAGTGCTATTGTTAGTGTTATTTTTAAATAGCATTTTTGTATTATAAATTGTGAGTGCTATTGTTAGTGCTATTTGTAAATGACATTTATTTATCATAAATTGTGAGAGCTATTGTTAGTGCTATTTTTAAATGACATTTATTTATCATAAATTGTGAGTGCTATTATTAGATAGAATTTATAATTGTTAGTGCTATTTTTAAATAGCATTTTTGTATTATAAATTGTGAGTGCTATTGTTAGTGCTATTTTTAAATAGCATTTTTGTATCATAAATTGTGAGTGCTATTGTTAGTGCTATTTTTAAATGTCATTTATTTGTGAGTGCTATTATTAGATAGAATTTATAATTGTTAGTGCTATTTTTAAATAGCATTTTTGTATTATAAATTGTGAGTGCTATTGTTAGTGCTATTTTTAAATAGCATTTTTGTATTATAAATTGTGAGTGCTATTGTTAGTGCTATTTTTAAATGTCATTTATTTGTGAGTGCTATTTTTAGATAGAATTTATAATTGTTAGTGCTATTTTTAAATACAATTTATTTGAAGGTATTTTTGGCTATAAAAGGATGGCAAGAGTTTTGAGGTTGGAGAGGAGAGACATTTTGTAGAAGTGTGCAAATTTTTGAGAGCTTAGAGAGAAGAACACAAACACTCTCTATATTCTCATAATCTTGAGTGAGCAAAATATACTAAGTTCGGAATATTGATTCCGCATATTGCTAGCACAATTGTTGTGGAGTTATTAGTCGTCTCCCCGTTCGTCAACTGGTGGTGCGTCCGAACTAGATGCCTAACACTTGTGGAGGCTGAGATCGAAGAACATCGAACCGACACCTCCGTTCAAGCACGCTATGAGAGGTAATCTATTTACTCCCTTTTGAGGCTTTGTGATTTTTTTCGATTGAAATGCACGAAGTACGCCTCTGGAGATACATGTATGGGTTGTTATTTATTTCCGCTACGTGTTACGTGGATCCCAACAGTGGTATCAGAGCCGATCCTTAGGTGTTTTCGTGCATTTAATTGATTTTTTGCAATTTTTGCAATACTATGGCCAATATGTATTAACGAATTGTTCGTCTTACATGGCTAATGGAGGTTGATTATTTTATATGATAAATTAATCAACGTAGCAAAAATTGAGACTAAATCAATTTTGAATCGAAAATTTATGGCTATCTTATTTTACGTAAAAATTCTGAATATGATTCAACGTAGAATTTTTATTGTGCCTTCCTAAGTTTTAAATTGTGAATTTATTACTTACGTGGAAGGGTGGTGATCATGGAAAAATCCCTAATCAATGTGATTGATGTATGTATGAATGTATGGTGATTATTTATATATTTGGGGTTGTAATTATTAAATGGAGGCTGCGTACTCCTTTTATTTTTCATGTAATCTTTATTTTTAGCATAGTCAATTGTTGATGTAAATGCTACGAGGATTACGTGGAGGAGCCTTTTAAGTCGGCGAGCTCTTTGGGGCCCGATTCTTGAAGAGTTCAAGAAACCAAGAAGAAGGGAAGAGCGGCTCTCCGTTATTAAAATATTAAAATGATTAAATGTGGTCTCATTGGCTCGAGACCCATTAAATCATAATTCCATGATCACCACATAGGATAGATGTTTATGTGATTGGCATCTATTTATTTATTATGATTACGTGAGCATGTTAAACTGGTTAATGTGCAAAGTTAGGCTTACCTCACCCAAAATTGCGCCTGCATGAAATCCTAGTTAGGGAAAATCACTCGCGTTAGGTACCGAAAGGGCGTTGGTAATGACATCAACGTAACCAAGTCCCCGAACTCAAAATCTCTGGTTCCGCAGAATTGATCGATCTCTCCCAATCGGTCAATAAGGTTTCCGGTCTACCCTCCAAGAAAGACCGGTGGCGACTCCAAATGCATGCACAAGTTACACATGTCACCACGACCACACTAAGGTCGAAAGCGATCGACTCTTATCGTCGAATCCTTCTGAAAAATACTCCCGCCGCGATTTGGTATGGGTTTGGGAGGGCCCGCGCCGATCTAAGGCCCGTGATCGGTAATCCATTAGCCGCGTCCGCTTTCGGACGGGTCGCGACACAGCGGGACAAGAAAGATTAGATGTCAAGATTCATTTTTCTATTTCCCAGTAGAGTCGATCTAGACTTAGGTGTCACCTGTCTTTGAGAGAAACCTCTCGCGAGATTCCTCTCAAAGAGGGGCAGCTGTTGACACCTAATTTTGGATCAGCCTTTTTTCGGTTATTTCTTAAAAAATTCATTAAAAATTCATAAAAAGTCAAACAATCGCAAAATAAACTATGGTTGCCTTGGCCAAGCCTAATGAAACATTTTTAACCAAAAAATAATTTTTCATATTTTTTGTATTTTTTAATATTTTCAGAAATTAGGAAAATACTAGAAAAATCAAGAAAAATAGCATTTGAGGTCACAAAAATATAGGAAAATATCCAATATTTTTATTTTAAATCCCTTGTATTTTTTACCTCACGAAAATTGCAAAATCAAATTCAATTTTAGGTGTTCCTTTGTAACACGTATGATTGAATTTGGTAAAAAAATGTCGATTGAGTCTTTTAATTTGTAATTTTGACATTTTCTAGGATCTTGACATTCAATCTAACTGCCCCTTATTGCAATTTAGCCCAATTGTTTGCACAAATTGCTCAATTGCACGAATTTGCAAAATTGCAAACTTAATTGCATTTTAGTCCTTGAAATTAGGCATATTTGAAATTACTTTCAATTCAGGAGCTATCATTGCAAATTAAACATACTGCCCAATGGATTTCACCATTTTGAATCAATTGGCATAGGTAATTTGGCCCAATTTGGCCATTTGAACCTTCAATTGCATAATTCCCCAATTCACAATTAAATTAAAATTTGTGGTTTTTGTTGAAATTGATATGAACTTTTGGGCAAAATCATATTTTTAGATAAAATCCATGCCCTAAATTCGATTTTGAGGTCCAACTGCAAAAATTTCTCATTAATTTGGGTTTAATTTGAAAAATTGTAAGTCGGAACCGGTTCAGACCGGTCAGACCGCCGGTCGAACCGGTCCGCTACAGAGTCTTCTTCTTCATCAGGCCTACGCGCAAATGAACAGTGCGAGGTTGAATTTCAACGAGGAAATTGGCCAAGCAATCGGCGGCAATTGAAGAAACATTAGTGGGGGTTTGATTAGTCGTACCAGTCCCCATCGATTGACGCCGGAATCGCGACCAATGGTCACCGGAGGAAGGAGTAATCGGCCGGTCAATCCTGCAGGCCTGTAAAAGTCAACTCAGACCGAATTCGTGCCAAATTCGTGTGAAATGGAGCCCGCTGGAGAACCAAACGGAGTTGGACGGAATGCCCATCCTCCCCGACGACGTTTGGACCAAAAAAACACGTGGATACACGTGCGATTCGAGTTTGTTAGTCCCCCGGTTGGGCGCCAAAAAAATCCAAAGAGCTATATAAGCCCGCAGGGGCTTTCTTTTGAAGGGGTTAGTGGATTCAATTCAAGGAGAAGAAACGGAATCAACAGAGAGAGAGAACGAAAGAGAGAGAACTCACCTTCCTTCGCGGTGGTCGAAGGTTTGAGCTCGGATTTGCAGAGTGCTGGTTGGGCCTTCTCAGGCTAAACCGAAGCTCCCCGGGACCGTCAAGAGGTGGCCCAAACTCCCAGGAGTCGATCGCCATCGTCCGCGCTCGTTGAAACCACGGGAATAGGTGAGTTCGACCTTCAAGCTTTCTTACTGAGCATCAATGGCGGAAATAGATTCCGGTCTTGATTCTTCGAATTAGAGTGTGCGTTTTATTCCATGAGCATCACTGCCTATCATCGCATCTTTATTTTGCATCGATATCGCCTGAATATCTCGAATCGAGTCTTCGAACTTAGCCCCTATAGTCGACCACTGTTCATTCCTGCCTAGCCCAATTTAGGCCGTGCGAGCTCGATCGGAGCTCGAGGTAAGTCTTCTGAACCTCTATTGGTGCTATTATGTGATTGAATTGCCATGATTTTAGGTAAATTGTGCGATCGAACTTCCATGGCCGTACTCGGCACTTTGCATTATACTCGTGATTCTGTGGATTAGATGTTGTGATTCTTAGATATGTTAAACTAGAGACGATCGCGAGTCGATTAGAGTTGGTCTCGCATGATTTCATTAAGGTTTCACCGTTAGATCTTTGCCGGAGGTCCTCAGCCATCCATTCCGCCGGGGTCGAGAGGTTGAAGACGATGCTGACATGGCGAGTCAACGAGTCAGCGTTCCTAGGTGTCAATCCGCCATTGGTCCACGTTTTCGTCCAGTCAGCATAGCCGTTGGGTTTGTTATTCAAATAAACAAGATCAGATGGCTCAGATAAATCGAGCTTAAATTCTAGGGGCCGTCTGATCAGTAAATAAGATTATCTGAAAATAGATTTAATCAGAAAATCAAAAAAGGGATGAAACGGTGCCGTCTAGTTTAATAGTAGTGCGGCGTCGTTTAGGTTAGTATGAATGGACGGTCTAGATTGAGTCCTTGGTTTTAATCGCAACCGTAGATCTAGATGATCAGATCGGACGGCAGAGAGACAATCAATATTTGATCTGGGCCGTAGATTTCGGAAAGTCGATCCAAACACCGTGGATTAGCCATGTGGTCCATCAGGGGCCGTCGGATTAAATCCGAATAATCTGAAAAATAGGAAAAGAAGAAACGGCGTCATTTTGGGGAGTTGGGGCGCGCGGGTCCGGATCTGGGCCGGGTTCCGACCCGAGTGGGTTGGGTCGACCAGGTCCGAATCACATTTTAATAAATAAAAAATTAGAAAATGATTTTTAAAAAAATTAAAAAAAATTAGAAAAATCTTAGAAAATCTTAAAAAATGCTAGAAAATTCTAGAAAATCCCAAAAAATATAGGAAAATCGTGAGAAAATATTAGACACTCCAGAAATCCCCAAAAATCGAGGATTGACCACAGACAACTAGTCAACCCTATTTTTGGGGTTTCTTATTCGTTCTTCCGAGACTTGACGATATTACCCTTTAGGGGTAAGTCGCCTCTGCTATATATGCGAGATAAGGCCGATAATGCCAAGGTAAGAATTAGGGTCGGTTAGGCGACCAATTCTTAGGCTTGGATTTTCGAGTCCCGTCCCTTTTTCTCAAAATAATGATTTTGCCCCCAATGGGGAAATCGTCTTTCCCATTCCAATTGAGTCTTGGAAATTGCTCAAAGTTAGGGTTTTGGTCAGGTGGGTGACCAATTCTAATATTTGAGATTTTCAGTCCTCATTTTTGTTCAAAATGACAACTTTACCCCTCTAAGGGTAAAATCACATTTAAATTCCAGAAAAATCCTAGAAATTTCCGAAAAATAGGAAATGGAAGGATTTGATCACCAATCCCATTTCTACCCTATTTTGACTACATCTTTCATTTGAAATGATAATTTTTCCTTTTTATGGCAAATTGTCCCCAAATTTCTAAAAATTATGATTCTGCCCCTCATGGGCGAATCATGTCCGAATCACTCCTAACCCTTGACTGATACTTCTCTAGGCTAATAGGGCCTCATTAGGGATGCCATGCTGATTTCATGTGTTTTATCCGCATGCATTGGATCCATGATTTGCTCATTTATTTTCATTGATTGTGAGTGATAGAGTAGCAACTCCAACCTGCATGAACTCCTAGATTTAGGATTCGTACCTCATTCGTCTGCATGAATCTTAAGGTCAGATAAACCGCTCAACTTAGGTACCGAAAGGGCGTCGACTTTGAAAGTCGGCGAAACTAAGTCCCCGATCCCACTTCTCTGGTTTCCGCAAAATCCAATAGATCGCTCCCAACTATTCGATAGGGTTTCCAATCGTACCCTCCACGAAACGATTGGTGGCGACTCCTTGGCATGTACACATATCACATGTCACCAGACCACTGTTGACACCTGATTTTTGACCAAGTCTTTTTTTCAGTTTTATTTTTGAAAAATCACAAAAAAAATCCATAAAAAGTCAAAAAATTACAAAACCAACTTTGGTGGCCTTAGCCAAGCCCAAGGAACCATTCTTGACAAAAAAATAATTTTTCATATTTTCACATTTTTTAGTATTTTTAGAAAATAGGAAAATACTCAAAAAATTCAAGAAAAATAGCATTCGAGGTCACAAACATATGAAAAAATATCCAATATTTTTATTTTTAATCCCTTGTATTTTTGACCTCACAAACAGTTCAAAATTAAATTCAATTGTGGGCGTTCCTTTGTAACCCGTACTATTGAATTTGAGAAAAAAATATCAATCGAGTCTTTTAAATTCCAATTTTGGCATTTTTTTGGATCTTGACATTCAATCTAATTGTTCCCTATTTCAATTTGACCTAATTGCTCGGACAAGTTGTTCAATTGCAAACATAAATGCATTTTAGTCCTTGAAATTGAGCATAATCGAAATTACTTTCAATTCAAGGACTATCATTACAAATTGAACATGCTACCCAATGGATTTCACCATTTTAAATCGATTGGCACAGGTGGTTTGACTCAATTTGATCATTTGCACCCTCAATTACACGATCCCCAATTTCCAATTAAATGAAAATTTGGGGGTTTTGTAGAAATTGATGAAAACTTTTGGGCAAAACCACATTTCTAGATAAAATCCATGCCCGAGATTCGATTCCAAAGTTTAATTGCAAAAATTCCCAATAGATTTGGATTAATTTTGAAAATCTCAAATTGGAACCGGTTCGGACCGGTCAGACCGCCGGTCCGACCGGTCGAACCGGTCCAGAACAGTGTCATCGTCTTCATCAAACCTGAGCACAGATGAACAGTGACAGATCGAATTTTAAAGACCAAATTGAGCGTTCAATCGACGAAAATCGGAGACGCAATGGTGGGGGTTTTTAGCCTTGGAGCATTCCCCGTCGATTGACACCCAGATCACGACTAATGGTCGCCCGAGGAAGAAACGGTCAGCTGGTCAACCTCGCAGACCCGCGAAAGTCAACAGAGGCAAAAACAGCTCAAATCCTTGCCAAATTCGTGCGAAATGAAGCTCACCGCGGAACCAAAAGGGATTGAGCGAAATGCCCATCTTCCCCGACTTCGTTTTGACCCAATTGCACGTGACTACACGTGCCAAACCGAGTCAGTTGAAGATCCACCGTTCGGCGCCAAAAATCGAACAAGCTATATAAGCTAACAGGCCTTCGCGAAGGAGGAGAGGACGGTATTCAGTTAGAGAAAGCGAAACTGAATCGAAAGAGAGAAAAAAAAAACGCGAGGAAGAGCTCGTCCTCCGACCCCCGGTCGTCGAGGACTTGAACTCGACTGCAAGGCACTGGTTGGGCCGTCTCCGGCCAAACCGAAGCCAAAGAGGGTCGTCACAAGCTCGCCTGAGGCTTCAGGAAGCGATCGTTGCCGGCCGCGCCTCGTGAAATCGCGAAAAGAGGTGAGACGCAGCTTCAAGCTCTCTACTGTGCATCAATGGCGACTTGCTTGTTTCACGATCATTCTTGCGATTTGTGTGTGCGTTTCGTTCCTTGAACACCACTGACCATGTTCACATCTTCATTTTGCATCAATTTCGCTCACATACCTCGAATTGAGTCTCCCAATTTAGCCTTCATAGCCGATTCCTGCCCAGCCAAATCTGGGCCGAGCGAGCTCAATCGGAGCTTGAGGTAAGTCCTCTGCACCTCCTGCCGTGTCGATTTATGAATCAATTGATCTGATTTCGCGTAAGTCTGTGTGATCGAACCTCCATGGCCGTACTCGGCACCTTGCTCGATGCTTGCGATTTTGCGAACGATACGCTGTGATTCTTGGATATGTTAGATTAGGGACGATCGCGAGTCGATTGCCGTCGATTCTGCACGATTTCATCGAAAATCCACCTTTTGATCATCGCCGGAGATCCACAGCCGTTCGTTCAATTGTGGTCGAGAGGTTGAAGACGATGCTGACCTGGCGTAGTCAACTGGTCAAATATCCAAGTGTCGTCCCGCGATTAGTCCACGTGTTAGTCCAGTCAGCATGGCCGTTAGGGTCTGTTATTCGAATAAACAGATCGGATGGTCGAGATAAATCAAGTCTAAATTTTAATGGCCGCCCGATTAGTAATTAGGTTTATCCGAAAATGTTTTAAAATCAGAAAATCAAAATGAGCTGAAACGGTGCCGTTTAGGTTAGTGGTCGTGCGGCGTCGTTTAGGTTAGTGTGAATAGACGGTCTAGATCGAATCTTGGAATCTAATCATGGCCGTAGGTTTAAGTAATCTGATCAGACGGCCCTGATCGAGTCTTCGCCTGATCTGAACCGTAGATTCCAGTCAGGTTATCCGGTGGTCGCGGAATAGCCAAGCGGCGCAATGAGGGCCGTCAGATCAAGTCCGATAATTCGAAAATAAAAAGGAGAGAACGGCGTCGTTTTGGAGCCGGGGCATGCGCGGGTCCGGGTCTGGGACGGGTTCCGACCCGAGTGGGTCGGGTCGACCCGGTCCGAATAATATTTTTAAAATAAAAAAATCAGAAAATGATTTTTTAAATATATATATATATATATATATAATAATAATAAAAAAAATAAAATAAAAAAATCAGAAAAATCTTAGAAAATCCAAAAAAAATGCTAGAAAATTCCAGAAAATTCCAAAAAAAATGTGAAAAAATTGTGGGAAAATCCTAGACAACTCCAGAAATCCCCAAAATCGAGGATTGACCACAGACAACTGGTCAACCCTATTTTTGGGGTTTCTTACCCAATTTTTCGGGACTTGACGACATTACCCTTTAGGGGTAAGTTGCCCCTGTTGTGTATGCAAGGTAAGGCCGATAATGCCAAGGTAAGAATTAGGGTCGGGTAGGCGACCAATTCTTAGGTTTGGGTTTTCGAGTCCCGCCTCTTTTCTCAAAATGACGATCTTGCCCTTCAATGGGAAATTGTCTTTCTTATCTCAATCGAGTTCTGGAAATTGCTTAAAGTTAGGGTTTGGGTCAGGTGGACGACCAACCCTAATATTTGATATTTTCAGTTCTCGTCTTTGCCCAAATGACGACTTTACCCCTCCAAGGGTAAAATCACTTGAAAATTCCAGAAAAATCCTAGAAATTCCCGAAAAATAGGAAATGGATTGGATTGATGGACAATCCTATTTCCACTATCTTTTGACTTCTCAATTCGTCCAAAATGACAGATTTACCCTTTTAAGGGTAAAATTTTCCCTGAATTATTCAAAATTACGATTCTGCCCCTCATTGGTGAATCAGGTCCAAATCACTCCTAAGCCTTGATTGATATTTCTCTAGGCCAATAGGGCCTCATTAGGGATACCATGTTGATTTCATGTGTTTTATCCGTATGTACTGGATCCTCGATTTGCGCACCTTTTTTTTATTGATTGTGATTGATAGGGCAGTATCACCCATCTGCATGAACTCCTAGATTTAGGATCTGTACCCCACTCATCTGTATGAAATCCTAGGATCAGATAAACCATTCAGCTTAGGTACCGAAAGGGCGTCAACTTTGACAGTTGGTGTAACTAAGTCCCCGAACCTACTTCTCTGGTTTCCGCAGGATCGAATGGACCACTCCCAACTATTCGATAGGGTTTCCGATCGTACCCTCCACGAAACGATTGGTGGCGACTCATTGGCATGTACACTTATCACATGTCACTAGACCACACTGAAGGTCGACCACGTATATCCAGCAGTTGCGACTTGGGTAATGGACCTTGGGTGAGGCCCGCGTCCGATCAAGCCAGCGATCGGGCGGCCCATTAGCCCTCCGCTCGAGAGGGTCGCGACAGACTGGCGACTCCGCTGGGGACATATTCTAAACCAGAATCTCTGGTTACGAATTCCAGAGGACTTAAGCCGATTAAAAAGTTGTTTGGTTTATCTGACCTTGTTTTCTGTAGATGCTCTCGAAGGTGAGGTACGTACACTAACCATTGTGTTAGATGTTTTTGCAGATTGGAGAAATAAGGGGTGGAGTGATTGTTGACATTTTTCTACAGGTTGAAGTTGGGAATGTATGTTTACTTTACGCACATACTGAAGCGGTGTTTGATACAAACTACTGTGCATGACCTTGCGTTGTGATGATCACGACACATTGCACACACTGGCGGTCAAACCCCGACTGCAACCACCCTTAGGTTACCTTAGATAGGGAAAAGGTGCGAAAAGGATCTTGTGTTTGATGGCACTTGAGACTCTCGTACCCGTTCCCGCCTACCATCTGCATTGGCGATATCTAACCCTCTTGGGTAGGTACCCTTGGGGAGAAATCTGCCTCGTGTGGATCGTAGGAGCCTGAGCCGTAGGTTCCTCACCTGATTTTTGGTTTTTAGAGTATACCCACTTGTCTCATGCGCATGTCTATGGATGGTTGGTATACCTAAAACCGCCCATTAATAAGAGGGGGACATTCCACATTCCCCCAGGTATGGTTGGTAAGGCATTTACTTCCAATGTACTTTACTATTCCCTGCTCCATGATATGACTCATGCATTACATACATTCATGTGCATTCACGTCATGCAAATCGCTCAAGTGACTAATTGAAACAGCAATGGTAATAGGTTAGAATGTTGCTGTTCCCTAAGAGCTCGACAGAATTGGTAACCTTCGAATACCTGAGGAAGGTCGCTCGCCCTGGACCGAACATAAGGCTGTACTTCACTAGATTCGTGCATGGTCGGGAGCTGACTGGACGTAAGTTGGGATACGCCGAAGATTGCCAAACCCGTTACTATGTTGATAACCTCAGATTCAAGCGACAAGTAGACGAGATGTTCAAGGACTATCTGGAGATGAAGAGGCAGCGTCGCAACCAGTTAGCCAGGGAGGCATACGCCCGCCGGAAGACCAAATTACTGACCAAAGAAAGTACATCCATGATCACCTTCTGGGGAAAAAGAAGACGCCCCGCGACCAAGACAAAACCGAAGCGTATCACACTCAAGAAGGTGAAACCCGAGAAGGCTCCCGAAGTCATCATACCCTGGACTAGAGAATGGCCAGAGGAACTACAACCTCTCGACCAAAGCACTGAAGATAACTCCCCTACCCTAGATTAAGGGAGAGTTCCTGACCGACTGTCATTTGGGTAGACCTCTGGAAAAAGAATGATTTAGATCCTCACATTCCATTAGCTTTTATGGCTTTCTTATTTGAAAAGACCTCTCTTTACCTTTCTTCTATTAGACATCTTGACTGTAATAAAAATGCATCCCACTTTGTTCCTTTGATGTGTTGACCGATGGAATGTGACGTTGCTGTTCCCTTTAGTCACTGAGTAAACCCGACTAAATTGCATAATTCACTTCCCTGAAATGCAAATTAGGCTTTGAGTCAGGCTTTCAAGACCTGAAAAAGGTCCTAATCTCCATTTCTTCAAATTGAACTATGCAATCAAGTTAGCTCATGCATGCCTCATGACATCTGCATATTCATACGTTTAAAGTAATTTCTGACGATTGACTTTTTAAAAATCATTTGCATATTTTAGACTTGATGGGAAAGAATGATATTCAAGTGTTCAAAATCCCTCGAGCTGAACTCCAATCATGGTGGGATAGCATGGGCGAAGCCAGCCAGAAGTATGCGGAATCACGATTAGGGTACCTATTGGACTTACTGAAGATTGAGTGTCCACCTGCCTTTATTCAAGCCATGGCGCTTCACTGGGATCCTACCACCGCTACATTTTGCATGGAAGGACTAGAGATCACTCCCACTATCGAGGAATACAGCGCCGTCATCGGAGTTGAGTTCACCCCTACGCTCGTCCGACCCCCTATAGGACTTGAACCCCTGAGTCAGGTGGCTGAATTCCTTGACACAAACCTGAATGAAGTCAAAGCAGATGCAAAAAGCAATTCTGGACGAGTCTCCCTATCCTTCCTTATAGACCGATTTTCCCGCCTTCCTGCTACTAAAGGAACCAAATATGGTAGAGCCTTTATCTTGGCATTCTTTAGCTTTGTGCTATTCCCGATCTCAACTGTCACCTTCGACCCTATCATGGCTGTAGTAACTAGACAAGTCTGTTGTGGGTGGGATTACTCGAACATCCTCCTTGCCGAGACCCTTCTTTCCTTAGATCGTTTCAAGAAAAACAAAAAGGGAATCTTTAGAGCTTCTAGTGATCTTCTGTATCTATGGTTCACATCCCATGTCAGACAATTCCACATCCGCATGGGTTTCACTGAGATCAGCCCTGATGCACACCCTCTAAAAACATTTGTTAGAACCCATACACGTGTTCCTAAGTTCAACTTCATAGAATGGAGGAACTTCCTTAAAGTCCTAAAACCCGAACAACTCCGATGGCGGCTAAGGTTGCCAACACTAAGCAAAGTCAGATTGACCTGCGATGACGGGAGTCCGATCCCTTTGCTAGGATTCACGGGCGCTACTGCATACTATCCAAGGAGGGTGATTCGGCAGTTTGGAGCACTACAGGAGATCCCTTCTCCACCACAACCCGGTATATTTTCCTTTGACTTACCAAGCCAGACCCTCACAGAAGAGGAGAAGAGACAATTTGAAGCCAATGTGGCATCCATCATACATTCTTTGAAGAATTCCCAGGTCGAAGAAATAAATTGGCCAGAAAATATGACTCGTGAAGAAAACATTCATAGAGCCACCGCAGAATACATTCAGTACTTTAAAGCGATACGACGAAGCCTCGTCGAACCCTACATACCTGAATACATTGTACCATACGTACATGGAATAGAGCCGTACATACCCGAAGACATGGGACCGCTGTCATATTCAGAGGATGATGAGTCTCAAACTGAAGAGGGAATCCATACTGGGATAATGAGGATACCTTAGGCCTCAAACGTCCTAGACTTGAATAAGCTGTTCTGTCAAGTGTAAAATAAGCAAACATTGTGACACCTTCTCATACATTCTCATTTTTGTTAGCCACTATCTGGGACATATGAGTATGAATGTGAACATGTTTTGCAAACGCATAAAAACTATCGTCAGAAATTACGCTTCTTTTAGTTCCATGAATTCTTGTTGAGAAATGATTGAAAGAACTACTTACATGAGGCTAAGGCTCACAGAGTAGCCCTTTTTCTCATATGCTGACAAGGAATATGCAACTGAAAGGATTAGCTGTTTCTTTTTTTTTGCCAGAAATAAAAGAAGTACTCACTAGAAGCCTTTTCAAAACAGGTACACTCTCATCACGGAACTACCGACACATCGTTTCCGTACTCGCCTTAAGACAAGAATGGAGCAGCAAGAATTGACTCCGCGCGTAGGAATGCTAGAATCCCAAATGACTGCCCTAGCAACTATGATGACCGACATCAAGGCCATGCTGGAAGCCACTCAGGCTAAACAAACAACGGCCCATAACCAGAACAACTCGGGCCCTTCTGCGGTAACAGATGTAGCTGATAAAGAGGTAACAAGAGATACCCAGCGTACAGAGGAGGACATACATGAACTAAACAGCCGATCACAACAGAATGCCTCTCCTGTCATCATCAACCTCGAGAATGAGGAGAAAGGGAAGCAGACCATGAAAACAGAGGCGGAAGCTAAAAGATTGGCCAAGATTGAGGAATGCTTGAGCAGCCAAGGTTACGAACTGGCACGCTTCGACAAGATATCTCCTTTTGCTAAAGTAGAGACTCCTCCTTAGACATGGCCAAATTGGACCCGGACCCGGAACCGGCCCAGAACCGGCCCGTTGACCGGCCCGGAACCGGCCCGTTGAACGGGTCCGCGGTTCCGAACCGAAACCGAAACCGGACCTTCACGGGCCGGTTCCGGTTCCGACCCGTTATTTTTAATAAAAAAAAATAGAGAAAATGATAATTGCTTGAAGTGGGATTCGAACCTTTGATCTTTTAGTTGAAATAAGCACCCTAAACCACTCAACTACCTTCAATTTGATTGTTCATATTGCAAATAAATTATAAAAAATATATATGGACAAAGTGAACCGACGGGAACCGGCGGTTCCTTGAACCGGAACAGGAACCGCCGGTTCCGAACCGGAACCGGAACCGCCTCTTTAAGGGCCGGTTCCGGTTCCAGCTTTTTTAGGAACCGGAACCGCCGGTTCCTGAACCGGAACCGGCGGTTCCGTCGAACCGTGCATGTCTACTCCTCCTGACTATAAGAAACCAGAGTTCGTGAGAAAATACAACGGGACAAGCTGTCCCCGTGCCCACCTCAAGTATTATCTGCGCAAGATGGCGCACTATTCGGATTATATCCCGCTATTAATGAACACATTCCAAGAAAGCTTGGTTGGCGCCGCTCTGACCTGGTTCATTGAGCTAGACCTGGAAGATTACGACGGATGGGAGGATCTCGCAGAAGACTTCCTCAGACAGTACAAGTTCAACACGGCTACAGCCCCAACAAGAGAGGACCTTCTACGAACTTCAAAGGCAAGAGGTGAGTTGATTAGAACATACGCCCAGAGGTGGCGAGCCTTGGCCACCCAAGTAAAGCCATCAATCCCAGAAGAGGAACTGATCGACTTATTCCTAAAGGCGCTCCCCTACGAGTACTTTGACAGGCTGAACACTTCCGGATGTCAAACGTTCGCACACTTGATAAAGGTTGCTGAAAGGCTGGAATGGGCCTTGAAGGAGAGAAAACCCCATGAAGCTTCCAAAAGACAATATCCTTTAAGAAATGAGAAAGAAGCTGGGCTCGACATAGCATTTATACTAGACCCCCACAAGCTCAAAACATTCGGCAATTCTAATCAGGCCAAAGGCGGATCATCCTGGTCAGTGCCAAAGGTACAAGAGCCTAGGAGAAAGCAGCCCCAGAAGCAATTCTCCCAGCTCCCCAGGCCTTTATCCAAGCTGCTCTCGATGCTGCTGGAGCAACACCTCGTGGCGAAAGAACCACCTAGGGCAAATCCTGCAAGGTATCCGGCTTTGATGAGAGCCAGACCTGTGCCTACCATATGGGCGAAATGGGGCATAATGTGGATAACTGTTATGTCCTTAAGCTGAAAGTGCAAGCCCTGATTGATAGTCAGATTCTAAAATTTGACAACACGGCCCCAAACGTACAAGAAAACTCACTTCCAGATCATCAAGCAGTAGGGGCGATATTTACTGAAGAAGAAGAAGACTACCTTAAGCTGAAGATAGATGTGCCTAAACTGACCGACCTGCTAACAACCGCTTCGTCATACCCAAAAGCAGGGGAGATCTCGCCTGACCAAAAGAAGTTATGTATCGCCAAGATGATTAGCATGGGGATCATGTTCGATATTACTAATGAAGAATTCAAAAGGATTGAAGCTTCTCTATCTTTGAAAGGAAACCACTTCTTGATCACAACTGAGCATAGTAGCGCCTGGGGTACCTCACACAAGAATCTGGTAAACAGTCTTGGGCCGGCCACTCAGTCAGAGGAAGAATTCAAAGAGGACGAACTAGAAGCCAAGAGGCGGAGTCTAGCATACCTCAAGTTTATGGCTGGCGCACTTGAGAAGGGCGAAGATATAGACAACCTAGGTCAAGATTCTGGAGGATACAACTTCAAAGTGAAATATTCGGCCCCTCCCAGCTTTTATCAAAAGATGGAAGACATCATACCGGACGGATGGGGAGGTATGGATGATCTCTCTCAACCAGAAACCTCGAAGGGCATAGAAGAACTTGACAACACCGTATCGATGGTCGAAGTAGCCACGACCGTGGTGATTAGATTGGATGAACTGGATAGCTTGAGTAGGGAAGAAAACTGCCCAGTCAAGCCTGTCGTGATTCAATTGCCACAAGAGGAAGAAGACAACACGTCTGAACCAAGAATACCTCAGAGGACAACTGTAACGATAAAAGTCCCCCCAGTAGAAGAGTACGATCCTAAAGCAATCCATTGGGACTATGGGACCACACAAGTAGACGCGGTAATGAGGTCTGGACGATTTTATGCCCCAAGGGAAGGTGAATCCGAAAAAAAAGAGGTCCCGAAGGAAGATGCCGAAAAGCTCATATCGATCATCAAAACCAGTGAGTTTGAGGTGATAGAACAGCTGAGGAAGTTACCCGCACAGATATCCTTATTAGACCTATTCATCAATTCAGAGAAGCACAAAAACGCACTGTTAAAGATACTCAACGAAGTACATGTCCCTGAAACAATTAATGAAGTACAATTAGGGGACTTTGTAGGGGCAATTCTTTTAAAAGACCAATTGAGCTTCTCTGACGAGGATTTCCCCATGGAAGGAAGAGGGCACTGTTGACACCTGATTTTTTTTACCATTTATTATTGTGATTTTTATTCTTTAAAATTAATTAAAAATATCAAAAAAGGTCATAAAATCACAAAATCAACTTTGGAAGCCTTGGTTTAACCTTAGGAACCAATTTTGAACAAAAAATATTTTTCAGTATTTTTAATATTTTTCGAGTTTATTTAATTATAAAAATACCCAAAAAATCAGAAAAATACCATTCGTGGTCAGAAAAATACCCAAAAATATTCGATAATTTTGTTTTAATTTCCTCTTCAAGTGTGTCACTTTAAATCTCAAAAATTCGGCTCGGGTCACTATGTTCCTTCACAAACATAAACCCGAACCGAGCCTAAAAAAAAATCATTTTCGAGTCTTTTAGTTTTCAATTCTCACTTTTTATAAGCTATGACATTGGATTCTAAAGTCTTAAAGTGCAATTAGGTCAATTTGCCCTCCAATTTAATCAATTTTTACCAAAAGGGCTTAATTGCACATTTTTCTTTCAATTAGTCCCCGGTTTCATGGATGTATACGTATGCTCTACGTATTTATACATCATACGTATTTATACGTTATGCATATTTGTATTGTTTGGTAACCTCTTTAACTCTTGTAATAATAATAATGGTTATTATTTTTAACACCTTTGTTAGTGCCTTTTTTAGCATTTTTGTATTGTGAGTGCTATTTTTAAATAGCATTTTTTGTATTATAAATTGTGAGTGCTATTGTTAGTGCTATTTTTAAATGACATTTATTTATCATAAATTGTGAGTGCTATTGTTAGTGCTATTTTTAAATGGCATTTATTTATCATAAATTGTGAGTGCTATTATTAGATAGAATTTATAATTGTTAGTGCTATTTTTAAATAGAATTTTTGTATTATAAATTGTGAGTGCTATTGTTAGTGCTATTTTTAAATAGCATTTTTGTATTATAAATTGTGAGTGCTATTGTTAGTGCTATTTTTAAATGTCATTTATTTGTGAGTGCTATTATTAGATAGAATTTATAATTGTTAGTGCAATTTTTAAATAGAATTTTTGTATTATAAATTGTGAGTGCTATTGTTAGTGCTATTTTTAAATAGCATTTTTGTATTATAAATTGTGAGTGCTATTGTTAGTGCTATTTTTAAATGTCATTTATTTGTGAGTGCTATTTTTAGATAGAATTTATAATTGTTAGTGCTATTTTTAAATACAATTTATTGGAAGGTATTTTTGGCTATAAAAGGATGGCAAGAGTTTTGAGGTTGAAGGAGAGAGACATTTTGTAGAGTGTGCAAATTTTTGAGAGCTTAGAGAGAAGAACACAAACACTCTCTATATTCTCATAATCTTGAGCGAGCAAAATATACTAAGTTCGGAATATTGATTCCGCATATTGCTAGCACAATTGTTGTGGAGTTATTAGTCGTCTCCCCGTTCGTCAATTGGTGGTGCGTCCGAACTAGATGCCTAACACTTGTGGAGGCTGAGATCGAAGAACATCGAACCGACACCTCCGTTCAAGCACGCTACGAGAGGTAATCTATTTACTCCCTTTGAGACTTTGTGATTTTTTTCGATTGAAATGCACGAAGTACGCCTCTGGAGATACATGTGTGGGTTGTTATTTATTTCCGCTACGTGTTACGTGGATCCCAACAGTGGTATCAGAGCCAATCCTTAGGTGTTTTCGTGCATTTAATTGATTTTTTGCAATTTTTGCAATACTATGGCCAATATGTATTAACGAATTGTTCGTCTTACATGGCTAATGGAGATTGATTATTTTATATGATAAATTAATCAACGTAGCAAAAATTGAGACTAAATCAATTTTGAATCGAAAATTTATGGCTATCTTATTTTACGTAAAAATTCTGAATATGATTCAACGTAGAATTTTTATTGTGCCTTCCTAAGTTTTAAATTGTGAATTTATTACTTACGTGAAAGGGTGGTGATCATGGAAAAATCCCTAATCAATGTGATTGATGTATATATGAATGTATGATGATTATTTATATATTTGGGGTTGTAATTATTAAATGGAGGCTGCGTACTCCTTTTATTTTTCATGTAATCTTTATTTTTAGCATAGTCAATTGTTGATGTAAATGCTACGAGGATTACGTGGAGGAGCCTTTTAAGTCGGCGAGCTCTTTGGGGCCCAATTCTTGAAGAGTTCAAGAAACCAAGAAGAAGCGAAGAGCGGCTCTCCGTTATTAAAATATTAAAATGATTATATGTGGTCTCATTGGCTCGAGACCCATTAAATCATAATTCCATGATCACCACGTAGGATAGATATTTATGTGATTGACATCTATTTATTTATTATGATTACGTGAGCATGTTAAACTGGTTAATGTGCAAAGTCAGACTTACCTCACCCAAAATTGTGCCTGCATGAAATCCTAGTTAGGAAAATCACTCGCATTAGGTACCGAAAGGGCGTTGGTAACGACACCAGCGTAACCAAGTCCCCGAACCCAAAATCTCTGGTTCCGCAGAATTGATCGATCTCTCCCAATCGGTCAATAAGGTTTCCGGTCTACCCTCCAAGAAAGACCGGTGGCGACTCCAAATGCATGCACAAGTTGCACATGCCACCACGACCACACTAAGGTCGAAAGCGATCGACTGTTATCGTCGAATCCCTTTGAAAAAATACTCCCGCCGCGATTTGGTATGGGCCTGGGAGGGCCCGCGCCGATCCAAGACCCGCGATCGGTAATCCATTAGCCGCGTCCGCTTTCGGACGGGTCGCGACAGCTGGCGACTCCACTGGGGACTTGTTCTAGAAACTATGGTTCTAGACCTCAAGTGGACTTAGGCCGTAATAAAAATTGAGTGATTTTTCTAACCCTACAGGCGCTCTTGAAGGTGAGGTAAGTCCGCTCACGATAGGTGTTATATGTTTTTGCAGATTGGAGTAATAAGGGGTGTAGTCTGTGATTAACTTTATTTTACGCAGGTGTGGCGTAGGAATGTATGTTGTGTGGATGATTTGAAGTGCTGATTGATAAATTGTTGTGCATGACTTGCATTGTGATGATCACGACACATGGACACACACAACCGCGCCTAAAACCCCAGGCGCCGCCTTTAGGAACACAATAGAAGGAATTGAAAATGGAATCTCCGTGAGGAAAAACACGGGGTAATCCACTTCTCAATTCCGCTCGCTTCGAACTATGGATTGAGTCCCAATGCAACGATAGTTGTGCAATGGAATCGGCTCTTTCTAGAACTCGAGGTGGGAACCTTAACCTTAGGTGCCAAACCCTTTGATTTTTAGAAGTTCACCATCACTTGTCTCATGCGCATGTCTTTGGGCGGTTGGTACACCTAAAATCGCACATAAGTCGACGAGTTGGGTTGGTAAGACTCTCTATCCCTCAAAACTATTACAGTTCATATAAATATAGGCATTTCATTCATTGCATTCTGGTGATTAGATTAAATGCCATTTCAAGGATAGATGCATGTGTTTTTCCCAAACGTCCTTAATAGAAGACGAGGAGGATGATATCCCATGGCGAACACCGAGTGAGCAACAAAGGAGCCTACTATGGACATTATTGAGATATCGTCCAATGAAGATGACGAGTTGGGGCAAGTGATCCGGAAGTCACAGATCGAACTTGGGGCATCCTTAAACGTTAGGATCACATTCCTTGGTTTCATTTTCCATTACTAATCCTCTTGTATAGGGTTTATTTTTATCGAGGCTTTCTCTATCTCACCCCTTAGAGTGATTGTATTAGGGATCTATTGGTGTATACATTCAGATGGAACTCGGTTGTATTTCTTTTGACGGGTCATGGGAATGTGATAGTGGCATTTTCTCTAATCATCCGAATACTCCCAAGTCAAGTTTATAATTCCTTTAGAGGAAACTAAAGTTGAAAATCTTACACGACCTTTTTGGTCGTACAGGGTAATCCAACCCCAATTTCGCTAGAAGGAATTATACACTTGAATTGGTCCATGCATGTCATACGTCACTAAGTAATCCACGATAATTGATCAAGAGTATTGACGTTATTTCGAATTTAATGACGAGATAGATGTCCAAATTGCTCTCGTTCTTAACAAAACGGCCTTGATTTGGATGCCGTATCTTCAATTAAATTTAAAAACACGTCGTTATGCCTTGCATTTTTGACTAATTCGCTCTTCTGAATATTGGTCAAAAGCAATTATCGTGAATTACATTCCTTTCAATAGTATGCTTTCTTTCGAGGAATATTGATAAAAACTTTTCGCACAAGATTAAAACCCTTGTAAAAGTTCTTGTCATTATTAATTACGAGCAAGCATAAGATTGAAAGGGGTCTATGCTTTCTTTTTCAGATTATTCCTTTTGACTCGGTCTTTTCATTTGCAGGTGAAAAACAAGTAGCATAAAGAAATCTTTTCTTGGATAAGTCTGAGGCTATTCTTTCATCTGACCATGAGTGAGTTAGAAAATCAGAACACATCTACTCGACTTATTATGGATCGGCTCATCCAAGTCTAAGATGTCCGGATGCTCGAAGAAATGGATCATATAAAAGCTAAAACAAACACAGGGGCTTTCATTCATTCTTGCCCAAACCAGATCATACAATTCATTGGGGTGGAAAAGTAAAGCAGAAGTGAGCCCTAATCAACGACACAAAGGAGCCCAGCTGGCCCTCCAGGTTATGGATGCTTTGTTTATACGCACCACTCCGCGTATCATGGTCCGCAAGCCTGAGGTGGAGGCGTTTGCGTTCATCATTGACTGCAACAACCTGAGTCTCGTGATCTTCGGCGACTGCTTCCAAGTCCCGAACAAGTCCATTCTCACGAGTTATATCCTCGTTTATGCCGTTGAGCCTTTCTTCCAGCCACTCGCTCCGATTCCTTAGCAGGGCATTACGTCGATCGCGCTCATAGGTAGCCAGAGATAGAGCTAAGTCCTCCACCAGATTCCTCCTCTCGCGTAGCAATGTCGAAACCCGCTCTTTGGCGAACTCAACAGCCTTTTTGTGACTATCGGCCAGGTAGTCAGCCAACGCTAGGCGGTCGGACTGATCCTCATAACGGGCTCGCAAGACACGAGCCACGGTAACTCCCCGATGAGCAGCGCGGTAGACCTCCAAGGAGTTCGTAAAGAGCGTTGGAAAAATATTGTATTCCCTCCCCAACGCGGTACCCTCGAGGGAGGTGATGTCCAGGTCCCCGAACATGACTCTGATCTCATCCTCGGTTTCGGGATGATCGGCTATGTGAGCGTAGCCTCGACCCAAGAGGTTATAGAACTCTTTCCATCGAGTCAAAGCTTCGGCTGAGAAAGTGTGAACTTGGGAAGAAGCCATTTTCGACGGAGATGTGTGTAGTGGAGCGATTAGAGGATGGAAGCAAATTATATGAGAGCGTTAATCTCCCAAACACCAACTCCGCATTTTATAGCGTCTCGAGAGTGGAGAAAAGTTGCAGCAATAATGCTTGTGGAGCCGGGTTAATTAATGTAAAGCGAGGGCTGCTCCTCCCGTGAATCATCAGACATGTCCTGATCCGCAATTTCAGGCCTGACAAATTCGGTCTCGCCATTATTAAAGCTGGGAGGGAGGCGAGCGCAACTATCGAAGAAGCCGCGAAAGGATTGTGTTGTTCCATCACGCATGAAGCTGGGCGGCGAGTGTACAGGTCTGCCACTTAAAAAGAGAAGACAGTGCTGAACAGGCATGACTATTGAGGAAAAGTGAAAGGCGAGCGCAACTATCGAAGAAGCCGCGAAAGGATTGTGTTGTTCCATTACGCATGAAGCTGGGCGGCGAGTGAACAGCTCTGCCACTTAAAAAGAGAAGACAGTGCTGAACAGGCATGACTATTGAGGAAAAGTGAAAGGCGAGCGCAACTATCGAAGAAGCCGCGAAAGGATTGTGTTGTTCCATCACGCATAAAGCTGGGCGGCGAGTGAACAGCTCTGCCACTTAAAAAGAGAAGACAGTGCTGAACAGGCATGACTATCGAGGAAAAGTGAAAGGCGAGCGCTACTATCGAAGAAGCCGCGGGGGGATTTGGTTACCCCTTCGTGTCGGAAAGCTGAGCAGGAGGTAAACAGTTCCGTCGTTTCAAAAACAGAACGCTGAACAGACCTAGCTTTCGAGGAAAAGGAGGCAACAAATCGAAAGAGCGAGTATACAAAAGAGAACAGAGAACCCCGAGTGACGAGTTCGTTGAAAGACCTCAAATTCTCTAGAATCAGATTCGACATCGAAGCCATGGAACTCAACATCGCCGGTGACGAACATCAAGATCGCAGTGGTGACGACGGCAGTGGCCACGACGCTCAACCCCGGAAAAGAAAAAGTCGCCAGCGCTACGCTCGGAAAGAAATCCAGGAGCTTGAAGCTTTCTTCGATGAATGCCCTTGCCCAAACGAGGAACAAAAGATTGAATTGGGCCAGAAGCTGGGAATGAATCCTATGAGAATCCATTTTTGGTTTCAGAATAGACGTTTCAGACTAGGTGTCCAACACAGGCGTAAGGAGATCACGGCCCTAAAAGAGCAGAACCAAAACCTTCAAATGGAAAACATGTGGTATGAGAAAATTCTCAGTACTATTACCTGCCCTGACTGCGGTGGCCCTACCACCCTCAGTAAATTGTTCCCCAGTAAGCCTTCTACGAAGATGGAAGGTGCTCATTTATCCCCCTGCTCCCTTGAGCCATCTCCGGTACAATCAGATCCTGCTAATGGCGCGCATGAGCAGATCGATCCTACAGAAATTATACCAGTGTCTTCGGAGGAAGAAGATACGTGTCGTTATGATCGGAGTCACCTCATCGAAGCCCATGAATCTCCTCCACAACAGCTTCCGGTAAGATCAGATACGGTTCAAGAGGAGTTAGAGGTTAGTCGGCAGGCTATCTACGCCACTCTGGACGACGAGAAGAAGAAATTCACTTGGCCCCCGGAGCTTCATCTCAAGTTCTTGGACGCAGTTCGACAGATAGGACTCGACTTCATAGGTCCGACAAGCATACTTAGGGTCATGAACGTACCGGGACTTACCAAGCAATTAGTCGCGAATCACCTTGGTTGCTACAGAAGGGCGTTAGGACAGCGTTATGCAGAACTGAATCCGAGCAATAGACTCGGCTGCGAACCCAGCACCCTTATGACAAATGAGGCCCGGTCGAATCTGGACGACTATTGGGGATTTGATCAGGATATCCTCGCGAGTCATTTCAATATTCCTCAAGAACACGCATCACAAGTGCAACGAGTAAGCACTCCTCCGTCCGAGCAGCAGCTAGTCAGTGTTCATCCTGTCGCAGATCAGCCCACCACGCCCAGTGCTCAAGGGTTTGCCCAATCAGAGCATATGGCTTCAGATGATCTAATGGGAGAAAGCTTGGAGCACTCTTATTTCCCTAATCCCCAAGTGGGAGATGCTTGTGGTAGTCAATCGATCAAATCTCCTCTTATAATCCCAGACAAAGATGGAGGTTCCAGTTCGAAGAACCCGTCGGGCGATGCAGCTCAACCTACACATCAATCGTTCGAGGGGTCGGGTGATTTCTTCGATGAAGGACTTGATACCTGGTTCGATCAGTTGGAAGCTATTAAAGGTTGGCAACCATGATCTGCACTTGGTAATGGCACACCTAAGCTGAGGCCAGACTGGTTAGTCATTGGACATGCCCCAAGAAAGAAGGGGATGTACGCGAGAAGGATGTATCTCCTATTGTAAAGTTCTCATCGGTGCATGCGTTTGTTTCTTCAATAGCTAGAGTTGATTCTGCATAATGTTTTTCGCAAACGTCATCTCGTGTGTATACGGTAATTCCTTGTTATTAAGTTCAAGGTAAAATCAGCCCCGACGCGTGAAGGCAGAATTGATAGCATGAGTTACTAGCAGAATGTGATCGAGCTCGAAAGTGAAAGATTACTAGCGGCCCCAAACGCAATGACCGCAAAATCAGGGGCAATCTTTAAGTTTTGAGCAACTACAAATCTATTTCTCACGAGGCATTCAGGTCAATCAAATATAAAGCGTCGGGCTGTGAGAATGATGCGTAGTCAATCTGTTGACACAGGCGAAAAATGAGTCGCGTAGATCCGAAAGCAAAAACCTTTCTTGGCTAGTCAACAATGCAGAATGAAAGAGCATATATAAACAAACTCGCATTTATTTCATTCAGCAGGAAAGTTTACAAGTGGATCACTGAGGGGGAGCAGTAAACCCAAAATGAGTTCTGACAAGCATCACAAAAAAGCTTAACTGACTCTCCATGCTATCCATGCCTTGCTTACAACCCACACTCCGGGAATCGAGGTCTACAAGCTTGAAGAAAAGGAGACGACATTTCTCCTTAAGTTCGTTCACCTTGGTGTCATAGTACTCGAACTCAAGCTCTAAGTCATGAGCCAGCACCCTCCCGCGAGCTATATCCATGCTCAGGTCTTCAAGCCTTTCCTCCAACCAGGCACACTGGAACCTCAGCACGAAGTTGTGCTGGTCTTGCTCAAAGGCGGTGTCAAAAAGAGCCAGACGCTCCACCAAGTTGTCCCTCTCACGGACCAGCATCGAAACCTGGGCGTGGGCGTATTCAACAGCCCTTTTATGGTTATCGGCCGTCAGCATGGCCAACATCAGGGACTCAGTTCGGTCCTGATAACGGGCTCGCACGATACCAGCCAAAGTGACCTCCCGGCTAGCAACTTCGTAAGCCTGCATGAAATTGTTAAAGAGAGTTGGGAAGATCACAAACTCCCTTTGCAGTTTCGTACCTTCAATACACGCAGTATCCAGGGCCGGAATCAGAGTACGAACTTCAACCTCAGCTTCAGGATGATTGTTTATGTAGCCATAACCCCTACCCAAGAGGTGGTAAAATCTCTCCCATTGGGTCGAAGCTTCAGGTAAGGCAACAGGCATAGAGGAGGAATCCATATGCGATGGAATGACGGAGAAGAGAGTGAGAATGTGAAGAGTGTTTGAGAGGCTGAGTCTGATAAGGCTAAAGTGTTAATCTTCTTGACATCAATCTATCACCTTATAAATGCTCGAGTACAGGGAGAAGTGGTAATAATATTTTATGTGCAGTAGAGCCAAGCGGGTTTCGTTAATGCATCCCCGATGAGTCACGAATCCACCACCGTCCTGTGATCTTGGGTTTTACGAAACATAATGGCGCCGAAAGGTGGGCAGGCTTGTTACTCTAGAGACTGGGCCAGGGGGACAAGCGTAGTGCTCGACAAAGCGAAATCAACGCAAGAGATCTTCAGGCTCCGTTCACGTAGAAAAGAGCAAAAAAGGACAAAGTGGGAATTACGAAGCCTTGAGAAAAACGCTCGTCAAGTAGCCATCACAAAAGGACGAAGTGGGAATCTCGAAACATTGAGAAGAGCGCTCGTCGGGTAGCCATCACCTTTGATCGAAGAACGGTGATCCGGCTCCTTTAACCTCTCAGAATTTGCAGAGAAAGTGAAGATCCAAGGAGGAACAAAGAAAGCTGAGTTAACGGAAAATCAAACAGTGATATCCCGGTCAAAATGTTCAAGGGATTCTGTCATTTACTGGAAGCGCCAGACTTGGAGGTCTCCGAGCTTGAGCTGCTGGAAGAGTTTGAAGATCTCAGGACCGAACCTGACACGAGGGCCATGGAGACCGATCCTTCTAATGATGAAACCCGCGGCTTGGTTAACGAGAACAGTACCCGCGACGGTTATCAGCGTCAGAAAGGGGAATATCTCAAACGCAACACTTCAGGTCAAGTCCATAAACTCGAATTGTTTTTCAGGGAATACCCCTATCCGGACATGGAACAGAAAATCAAAATGGGCCAGGAGATAGGGTGGGAGCCTCGGAAGGTCAAGTGCTGGTTTGAAAACAAACGAACCCGGCTGAAGCAGCAACGCGATCGGCACGAGTTAGCGGTTGTAAGGGAGGAAAATGAAAAGCTTCGAATAAAAAACACTCAGTACAAAAAAGCTCTAAGCATCGCTATTTGCCTGGAGTGCGGTAACCATGTTCCCACGGACGGAGTATTCACTGAAGAGCCAGATCTGGGGGTTTATAATGCTCATTTGTTGCAATGCCCTTCGCAACATCTTTCGGAACAGGCGGGTACCGCCGAGGATCTACAAGAGGAAACTAGTGCTATAAGGTCAAAGTCGACGCCCATTGTGGAAGGGAACATGCGTCATGACAAGTCGGGTCCGCTCGATGATGAACTCACCATCATGACCAGCCGATCTGAGACCACTAAATCCCCTCCAGAGCAACCTCCAACACGACCAGATTCCGAGAAGAGTAACCGCCAAGTTGCTGACACCACTTCGGCTAGCAAGAAAATAAGATTTCGTTGGACCCCGGAGTTTCATAGCAAATTTGTTGATGCAGTTCAACAGTTGGGGATCAGTTTTGCTTGCCCATTGCGCATACTCGAAATCATGAACGTGCCGGGACTGACTAAAAATATGGTCAAGAATCACCTTTGGCGCTACAAGAAACTACTGAGAGATGGACGAACGTCGCTAGACCAAGATAGAGGCGGTTCAACACGACCAGATTCCACGAAGAGTAGCCGCCGAGTTGCCAACCCTACTTCGGCTAGCAAGAAAACAAGGTTTTATTGGACCTCGGAGCTTCATAGCAAATTTGTTGATGCAGTTCAACAGTTAGGGATCAGTTTGGCTCGCCCATCGCGCATACTCAAGATCATGAACATGCCGGAATTGGATAGAAATAAAGTCAGGAACCACCTTTGGTGCTACAAAAGACTACTGAGAGATGGACGAGTGGCGCTAGACCAAGAGAGAGGCAGTTCAAGTTTAAACGATGAGCATGGCTGTGATCGCAATCCTCATGAAGCAGGAAGCATCCAATCACCTCTTAACACCGATGGGACTGACAATTACACGGTCGATTGTTCAGGCATCAATCAGAGTACTCCCATGGGTTATCCCAGTACTCCTCAGGAGTATGTACCGCAATTTCAGCAAATCGGGACTCCCCAGTCTGAGCACCGACTGGCCGTTAATACTAGTCCTACAGCGGATCTAACACTGGCAGGAGATGCACATACAATCTTGCGAGACGATTACGGAGATTCCGGCTCGAAGAATCAGGTGGTCCATGACGAAAATGGCAAAAAGATTCCTTCTCCAGTAGTCGACAATACTCAACCTGAGTGTCAGTCGCTCGATGGTTCAGACGATCTCCTTGAAAACATCTATTCTTGGTTCGATCGGCTGAATTCCCCCCTGAGTTACCCTGGTACTCCCCAAGAGTATGTACAACAATTTCAGCAGGTATGGACTCCCCAATTTGAGCACCAACCGATCGTTAGTGTTATTCCTACGGCGAATCCAACATCGGGTACAAACCTACTGGACAACGATGAAAATACCAACTCGAGAAGTGAGGTTGTTCATGACGAAAGTAGTGTGAGGAACCCATCGCCAACGGTTGAGGATGCCCGACTTGGGCGTCAATGGCTTGAAATTTCAAGCGAGTCCCTCAGTGAGCAACTCGGCGTGTGGATCACGCATAAACCGAGAAACCAGGTTGTTCATGCCGAAAATGGGAGAAGTCCGTCACCAGCAATTAAGGATGCTCAACTTGGACGACTCGAGCGGTCGGACGATCTCCTGAATGAGCAACTCAGCCTATGGGTCAAGCATTTTGGAACAAGTGCATCTTCGCAGTCGTGACCGGTACCGGCGACCGGACATCTGGTTCGAAGCTCGTGTGCTAAATCATCAGAAGGCTCAGGAGAGTGAGAGGTGAATACATCGAATGAATGTGTTACGGATTTCGTTGTAAAGTTCCCGCGGGAACATTGTAATTAACGCTGAAAACTAACCGCTCTGAGTGTCAACATTACCCTTTGAACGTCTTCGAGCCAAGGGCCATGGATTAATCACTTAATCCGTGGAGCAAATTCCATGAACGATGACTATCACCCGCGGAGCATAATGGGATCTACCCCCATTCAGCACGAAATACGTTTGGTCACGAAGCCTCCCATTTGGTAAAACGATGTATCGTTCCTAAACGATCTTCAACCGAATACCAAAGTAATGTCTCATTTCTTTCCCTTCTCAGGTGTTAAACGTGGATAAATCACCCAAGGAGCCATCTGTTCAAATAACAAAACAGACGTTGCCCAACCGGGGGCAGCTGAACCATTGATATTGCAAATATTCCAAGCATGGATAAGCGGATTTGATAGACGTGGTTCATATCAATACGCGACGTCAGAACGGGATGAGAACCAAGAGTAAAGTTGTATTGTCCCAATTTGTCTTCAATTTGGGAATATGAGTTAACACTTGCTATTTATCCTTGATAGGGACTCACCATCAAGGAGGACAAATTTTGACAACCTGTGTGCACTCGCAGGGGCACACGACCGAGGGTAAGATGTATCGTTCTAATTTTTTGAAAAATTCATGAACGAACAATAACATGTTTCTTCCGCATTTTCAGGGATCTCCAGCCGCGGGGGACAGGTAAGTATCCCTTTCCCCAATCCATTGAAAATGTTGAATAAAAAAATAGAGAAGAAAAGAAAAGCTTTTAGAATCTGATGTCTAGAAAAGACATAGGATTCTAACTTCATTGGCATTCATGTTTTGAAACATGAAGTTATCTGAACATGCATTGGGCATCATAAAATCCCATTGACGGGTAAAATTTTTGGAGAAAACGAAAGAGATTTTTCCAATCAAAAGTTGTTCAAAACTTTCAAAAGGACGTTTTCTCAAAAGACGAGAGGCAAAGCCTAGTCCAAACACGTCCTATACACACTTAAGAGAGAAATGGAGCGGATAAGACAGCAGAATCTGGACCTACGGAAGTAGGGACCATTCGCAGCGATTACATGGGTTGGGACGACGGAGGCATTCGTTTCATATCCCCCAAACACTACAGGTGACCGTTGATAACCCCTTTGAACGGCGGTTTTCATTCTTAACCCTGTCAAGAACCACCCCACATCGGGGCAAAATAGAGGTGAGTCCAGCAGCATCAGGAGAAAATGGTTAGAAATTTTCTTGCTCGGACTAACATTAATCTTTGTGTGTGTTTATATGGTAATCCAAGTGCCATAGGATGATGAGAAGCATTCATTTCTCTATCCCACACACCGAATCCTTTGCATAGCCAAGTTGAGCCTGCAAAATCATTTCATAAACCCGTTGGTGATCATTGCACATTCCAAGACGGATGCAGCATCACTTCAGAAACGAAGAAGTTCAAGACTTAGGGTTTGCAAAAGAATTCCTAAGTTAATGTTTAACCTTGTTAGACCTTTGATCATAGGTCTAACGCGATCCTATGAAGATGAGAAAAAGTGGGATTTCAAAAATGAATGAGAAAAATCCACGGCATCGAGAAAAAGCAAAGTGCCTGGTAAAAGCAAGGCCGATGCTCATGAAAGCTGTTTGCTTGATCCCCAGTGAAACTTGGATGAAAAAAAAAAAAAAAATTCTTAAAGGAGTCAAATAAAAAAAGCTGCTCCCCAAATGCTGCCAAGCACAGAACAAAGACATGGAGAGAGTCGGTCTCTGAATGCAACAAGGGACGCTCTCTAAAGAGCTGGTGCACACCTCAAAATCGGTTGTACACCTCAAAAACTAAAGATGCAGAAAGGAAAAGACAGGAGGTAAATCAGCAATGATCACCAATGTCAAACTCGTCATGAATTCTGGGCCAAAAACAAGCCTTTTTCGGTCCCCAATCCTACCAACATCATAACCCTGAAACAGTCTTCTCTGACTAAGACACTTGGGTTAACATACAGCTCAGCTCGAAGAAGTACGAGCAAGACTATTTCTTTCTCATTTTGCAGGGTTCTTGACTTGTAAACCCGGAGCAGATGGTGAAAACTTTCATTCAATGACCTTGACTCAAAAGTGAGTCCCCCTTGAAGACCAATATCCAAGCCCAACATTACGGTCCCGTGGAAGACCTCCCGACCGATCAAAATGTATGCGCTGCGAATGAGCCTAAAACCTAGGCACGGGTTAGTAGGGAATCGAGTGTATCCCCTATAAAAAAAACACGATCGCAAAACAGGTGAGAAGACCTCATTGTCGAGAAATATTCCAATTGATGTTTTGAACAAACTCTTTTTGGAATTTTCAAACTGTTGATCCAGATTTTCCGTGCAAGGGATTTGTGATCACATTTGCATGTTGCAAGAATGCTTTGGATAACCCCCAGCATCAAAATGCACATTTCATGATTAAAACTTAAATCATACGGTTTTGTCAAAATGGACAGCCGTGGTCTTCCCAAAGATTACTAACGTTTTCTTGGTGAAGAAAAATCTTTCAGGCTCAAACTTATGCAGGATACTTGGAGAACCCAACTCCCAGAATGTCGCCTCAACAGACTCAAGTGAAGTTTTGTCAAAATAAAATCTTTCACTGCTTCAAAAAACTGAATTCCCGACAAACTTCGGGGTCTCAAAAAAAGGGGAAGAAAAATCCTTTTAAAAGAAAAAGTCCTATCAGACGTGGAGAACCCTCGTCCCAGGACCCATTTTCAAAATATCAAACAGTCTCATCGGACGTGGAGAACCCTCGTCATGAGACCCCTTTTCAAACATGGTAGATACCGCCTGAAGGGTCAACACAAGGTAGAAACCGCCTGAAGGGTCAACTCATGGTAGAAACCGCCTGAAGGGTCAACTCATGGTAGATACCGCCTGAAGGGTCAAATCAAAGGTAGATACCGCCTGAATGGTCAAAATCAAAGGTAGATACCGCTTGAAGGGTCAACACAAGGTAGATACCGCCTGAAGGGTCAACACATGGTAGGTACCGCCTGAAGGGTCAACACAAGGTAGAAACCGCCTGAAGGGTCAAATCAAAGGTAGAAACCGCCTGAAGGGTCAACTCAAGGTAGAAACCGCCTGAAGGGTCAAACCACGGTAGATACCGCCTGAAGGGTCAAATATGGTAGAAACCGCCTGAAGGATCAGCCTAATGGTCCGATCCACCATACGGATCAAAACCTTGACAAATTCCAGACACGGAAAGAGTCGTTTCCCTAGGTAAACCTTACAGTAGGTGAACCATTTCTGGTTCGATCCACCATACGGATCAAAATTCTTGGCAAATCCCAAAGCGTGGGATGCGCCCTCCTTAGGTTCCTACAAGTTAGGAATCCCATCATGGTATGACCTACCATACAGGTCAGAGCTTAATCTCCCTGGGATATTCTGAATGACGAGTCCTAGGCATCTTCTTGAAAGTCGTCGCAACCGGCAGCATCCGACAGGTGAGCTTCAGGTAAGCCTCTCTCACTTCGGCCCATGTTCAAATTGTTAGAGCAAACCGGAGATTGATTTGAGCTTTTATCAATAGGCTTAAGGATCCGATGTCATAACATTTCTTCTCTTATTTTCCCAGTTGAGTCGGTTAGGAATCAGGTGCCACCTTATCTTTGAGAGAAACCTCTAACGAGATTCCTTTCAAAGAGGGGCAGCTGTTGACACCTGATTTTTTTTACCATTTATTATTGTGATTTTTATTCTTTAAAATTAATTAAAAATATCAAAAAAGGTCATAAAATCACAAAATCAACTTTGGAAGCCTTGGTTTAACCTTAGGAACCAATTTTGAACAAAAAATATTTTTCAGTATTTTTAATATTTTTCGAGTTTATTTAATTATAAAAATACCCAAAAAATCAGAAAAATACCATTCGTGGTCAGAAAAATACCCAAAAATATTCGATAATTTTGTTTTAATTTCCTCTTCAAGTGTGTCACTTTAAATCTCAAAAATTCGGCTCGGGTCACTATGTTCCTTCACAAACATAAACCCGAACCGAGCCTAAAAAAAAAATCATTTTCGAGTCTTTTAGTTTTCAATTCTCACTTTTTATAAGCTATGACATTGGATTCTAAAGTCTTAAAGTGCAATTAGGTCAATTTGCCCTCCAATTTAATCAATTTTTACCAAAAGGGCTTAATTGCACATTTTTCTTTCAATTAGTCCCCGGTTTCATGGATGTATACGTATGCTCTACGTATTTATACATCATACGTATTTATACGTTATGCATATTTGTATTGTTTGGTAACCTCTTTAACTCTTGTAATAATAATAATGGTTATTATTTTTAACACCTTTGTTAGTGCCTTTTTTAGCATTTTTGTATTGTGAGTGCTATTTTTAAATAGCATTTTTTGTATTATAAATTGTGAGTGCTATTGTTAGTGCTATTTTTAAATGACATTTATTTATCATAAATTGTGAGTGCTATTGTTAGTGCTATTTTTAAATGGCATTTATTTATCATAAATTGTGAGTGCTATTATTAGATAGAATTTATAATTGTTAGTGCTATTTTTAAATAGAATTTTTGTATTATAAATTGTGAGTGCTATTGTTAGTGCTATTTTTAAATAGCATTTTTGTATTATAAATTGTGAGTGCTATTGTTAGTGCTATTTTTAAATGTCATTTATTTGTGAGTGCTATTATTAGATAGAATTTATAATTGTTAGTGCAATTTTTAAATAGAATTTTTGTATTATAAATTGTGAGTGCTATTGTTAGTGCTATTTTTAAATAGCATTTTTGTATTATAAATTGTGAGTGCTATTGTTAGTGCTATTTTTAAATGTCATTTATTTGTGAGTGCTATTTTTAGATAGAATTTATAATTGTTAGTGCTATTTTTAAATACAATTTATTGGAAGGTATTTTTGGCTATAAAAGGATGGCAAGAGTTTTGAGGTTGAAGGAGAGAGACATTTTGTAGAGTGTGCAAATTTTTGAGAGCTTAGAGAGAAGAACACAAACACTCTCTATATTCTCATAATCTTGAGCGAGCAAAATATACTAAGTTCGGAATATTGATTCCGCATATTGCTAGCACAATTGTTGTGGAGTTATTAGTCGTCTCCCCGTTCGTCAATTGGTGGTGCGTCCGAACTAGATGCCTAACACTTGTGGAGGCTGAGATCGAAGAACATCGAACCGACACCTCCGTTCAAGCACGCTACGAGAGGTAATCTATTTACTCCCTTTGAGACTTTGTGATTTTTTTCGATTGAAATGCACGAAGTACGCCTCTGGAGATACATGTGTGGGTTGTTATTTATTTCCGCTACGTGTTACGTGGATCCCAACAGTGGTATCAGAGCCAATCCTTAGGTGTTTTCGTGCATTTAATTGATTTTTTGCAATTTTTGCAATACTATGGCCAATATGTATTAACGAATTGTTCGTCTTACATGGCTAATGGAGATTGATTATTTTATATGATAAATTAATCAACGTAGCAAAAATTGAGACTAAATCAATTTTGAATCGAAAATTTATGGCTATCTTATTTTACGTAAAAATTCTGAATATGATTCAACGTAGAATTTTTATTGTGCCTTCCTAAGTTTTAAATTGTGAATTTATTACTTACGTGAAAGGGTGGTGATCATGGAAAAATCCCTAATCAATGTGATTGATGTATATATGAATGTATGATGATTATTTATATATTTGGGGTTGTAATTATTAAATGGAGGCTGCGTACTCCTTTTATTTTTCATGTAATCTTTATTTTTAGCATAGTCAATTGTTGATGTAAATGCTACGAGGATTACGTGGAGGAGCCTTTTAAGTCGGCGAGCTCTTTGGGGCCCAATTCTTGAAGAGTTCAAGAAACCAAGAAGAAGCGAAGAGCGGCTCTCCGTTATTAAAATATTAAAATGATTATATGTGGTCTCATTGGCTCGAGACCCATTAAATCATAATTCCATGATCACCACGTAGGATAGATATTTATGTGATTGACATCTATTTATTTATTATGATTACGTGAGCATGTTAAACTGGTTAATGTGCAAAGTCAGACTTACCTCACCCAAAATTGTGCCTGCATGAAATCCTAGTTAGGAAAATCACTCGCATTAGGTACCGAAAGGGCGTTGGTAACGACACCAGCGTAACCAAGTCCCCGAACCCAAAATCTCTGGTTCCGCAGAATTGATCGATCTCTCCCAATCGGTCAATAAGGTTTCCGGTCTACCCTCCAAGAAAGACCGGTGGCGACTCCAAATGCATGCACAAGTTGCACATGCCACCACGACCACACTAAGGTCGAAAGCGATCGACTGTTATCGTCGAATCCCTTTGAAAAAATACTCCCGCCGCGATTTGGTATGGGCCTGGGAGGGCCCGCGCCGATCCAAGACCCGCGATCGGTAATCCATTAGCCGCGTCCGCTTTCGGACGGGTCGCGACAGGCACAACAAAGCTTTATACATTTCCGCGCAATGTAATGGCAAAAGAGTGGCACACATACTGATCGACAATGGATCAGCCTTCAACATCTGCCCCTTGGCTACCATAAGAAGGCTGGGAATCAATGAAGAGATGGTTAAGGCATCCAAGACAGCTGTAAGAGCATTCGATGGCATGAAGAAGACTGTAGTGGGTGAGATCGAGCTTGACGTATTCATCGGCCCGACGAAATTCTCTATAAACTTCCAAGTGATGGATCTGCCCAGTGCATTTGGGTTCTTGCTAGGAAGACCTTGGATCCATACAGCAGGAGCTATCCCTTCGAGCTTGCATCAAAAAGTACGTTTCGTTGTAGACGGGAAGGTGATTACCGTACACGGGTAAGTCGACCTCCAGACATACCAGAACAGTGCCATACCCTATGTTGAACCTGAAGAGAAAACAGAGGCAAGTTATCACTCCCTGGAACTAGTAGCAACAGTTCATACCCCGGCAGGGACAAGGTTGAGAACCCCTCACATCTCAGAAGCCAATCTTTTACCAGCTAAGATGCTACTGGCATATGGGTTTGACCCCGAAAAAGGTCTGGGTAAACACAGCCAAGGGATAAATACCCCCTACAGTTAAAAGCTAACCCTCATAGAAGAGGCTTGGGGTACCAGAAAAATCCCATGAATGAATCTGTCCCGAAAGCAACAGGCCGAGGCCGAGGCAAAAGCCTGGGACGCCGAGGAGGCAAAAGCAGCCCGAATAACTCATTCATCGGTTCTCCAACCTGGAAGGGCATGTCTCGAATGTTCAAGAATCCCTTAAATGCCTACTTCAACCAGAACTTCAAATGGCTGTCTGAAGAGGATGTCACTTCACCAATAGAACCAGATCTGACGAATCCTTTTCTTGAAGATGACTCTGTGAATTTCATCGTGGAGTGGCTGGACAATGAAGCCACTTCCTCTGAGCATATCATCTCAAACATGCATACCAGGTTGTTGCAAAATTCGGATCCCTCCATTAACCACTCCTATAGCATTGAGGAAGATGAAGACGAGGGTTATGCATCTATCCGCTGAGATTGGAATACCTTTGAAGAGTCGAAGCCTCCTACCTCAGAAGAACCAGTCGTTATTAATTTGGGAGACGCCGTGAACATCAAAGAAGTCAAGATCGGCGGACACCTATCCCGAGATGAGAAGCTTGAGTTCACCAAATTACTAAAAGAATATCAAGACATCTTCGCATGGTCTTACGCAGATATGCCAGGCCTTGACCCTAAGATTGTGGAACATGCATTGCCCACGGATCCCGGTATCAAACCTGTCAAACAAGGCAGCAGGCGGATGAAAGCCGAGTTAGAAGACAAGATCAAGGAAGAAGTCATGAAACTTCTTAGGGTAGGCTTCATTGAAGCTATCCCATACTCAGACTGGATTGCAAATATAGTCCCCGTCATGAAAAAGGATGGAAGAGTTCGGATCTGCGTGGATTACCGAGATCTGAATAGAGCAAGTCACATTATTCCATGATATGATCCACAAAGAGATTGAAGTATATGTCGATGACATGATCGCTAAATCCAAGAAAGAACAGGATCACATACGGGTATTAAGGAAGCTGTTTGAGCGCCTGCGCAAATACAATTTAAAGCTGAACCCTAACAAATGTGTGTTTGGGGCAAGATCCGGGAAACTCCTCGGGTTCATAGTCAGCAACAGGGGCATTGAGATTGATCCCTCAAAAATTCAATTCATCCACGATTTGTCAACTCCCTCCACAGTAAGAGAAGTGAGAAGCCTTCTAGGGAGATTGAACTATATTGCCAGATTCATCAATCAGCTGTCTGATGTGGCTAAGCCAATCTTCAAACTGCTTAAGAAAAGCGCGAAAGTAGCATGGGATGCTGAATGTAGCAAGGCATTCCAAATGATCAAGAACTATCTGATCACACCGCCAGTGCTTGTGCCACCAATTCTCGGTCACCCATTAACCTTATATCTAACTATACAGCAGGAGTCCTTGGGAGCCTTACTTGCCCAAACAAACCCGATAGATGGAAAAGAAAGGGCCATCTATTATCTGAGTAAGAAATTCACGCCATCTGAAGCAAAATACATACCAGTTGAAAGGGCCTGTGTAGCAGCGGTATGGGTACTTCGTAGACTAAGGCAGTATACCCTACACCACCATATCCAGCTCATAACAGAGAACGATCCTGTCAAATACCTCCTGGAGAAACCCGCTTTAATTGGGAAATTGGCAAAATGGCAAGTGATGTTGTCTGAATTTGACATCAAGTGTTCTCCACAGAAGTCAGTAAAAGGGAGAGCTATAGCTGACATGCTGGCAGAAAGCCCATCAAGCAATGAGTCCCCTGAAGTAATAAGCACAGAGGGTCAAATTCTGAACTTAGCAGAGGACAAATGGATCATGTATTTCGATGGTGCTGTCAATCTATCAGGGGCAGGCACTGGGGCAGTACTGATATCCCCAAATGATCAACATTACCCTGTCGCGGCAAAGATAACTTTTCCTTGCACCAACAACATTTCAGAATATACCTAGGTTACAAGTTTTTGGAGATTCCATGCTCATCATCCTGCAGACACAGGGAGAGTGCAAGACGAAAGACGCAAAGCTCATCCCTTATCACGAATACCTTGAAGAGTTGATACTTGGGTTCGAAGAAATATCATTCGAGTACCTATCAAGGTCTCACAATCAATTTGTAGATGCATTAGCCACCCTAGCCTCGATGTTACAAACAACTGAAGGGTTGGATGTAGAACCTCTGAGGATCGGCATAGTCGAAAAGCCAGCTTATTGTATGCTAATTGAAGAAGAATTTGATGGGGAACCATGGTATTACGACATCAAGAACTATCTCTCAAAAGGTGAATTCCCTAAAGGATGCCAACCAAGAGACCGAAGATACATAACCAAGACGGCCAGCAAGTTCTTCCTCAATGGACAAATTCTGTATAAGAGATCGTTTGATTCTACTCTGTTAAGATGTGTAGATGCCAAAGAAGCAAATATTCTCATGAAAGAGATCCATGAAGGTGTGTGTGGGCCTCACATGAACGGCCACCTCCTTGCCCGGAAGATCATGCGGCTTGGTTATTATTGGATGACCATCGAATCAGACTGTTGTCAGCACGTCCGGTCATGCCACCAATGCCAAATATACGGGGATAAGATTAATGCACCCCCGAACGAACTGCACCAAATGTCCGAAGTTTGGCCTTTCTCTATGTGGGGCATAGACATGATAGGACCTATTAATCCTGTAGCTTCAAATGGTCATCGCTTCATCTTGGTAGCGATTGATTACTTCACAAAATGGGTAGAGGCCAGCTCTTACAAGAATGTCACTGCAAGAAATGTGGCAAGATTCGTCAAAAGAGATATCATATCCCGGTATGGCACCCCTCAAGCGATCATCACAGATAATGGGTCTAACCTGAACAACAAGATTGTCGATGATCTGCTGGATCACTTTAGCATTCGACATCTGAATTCATCTCCTTACCGCCCACAGATGAATGGGGCAGTAGAAGCAGCCAACAAAAATATCAAGAGAATCTTGGCTAAAACAGCAGAAAACTACATGGATTGGCATGAAAGGCTACCCTTCTCCTTAATGGCTTACAGAACGTCAATCAGGACTTCTATAGGGGCAACTCCCTATAGTCTGGTGTATGGAGTGGAAGCAGTTCTACCCGTGGAAGTTAAGATTCCCTCTTTAAGAATCTTATCAAAGGGTAGATTCTCCGAGTCAGAATATTTCAAGCACAGATATGAACAGCTGAATTTAATAGACGAAAAGCGTCTTAAAGCCATTTGCCATGGACAAACTTACCAGAAGAGGGTAGCCAGGGCGTTCAATCAAAAGGTCAAGACCAGAAACTTCGAAGTAAATGACTTGGTAATTAGGAAAGTCTTGCCGAGTGCTACCCATCCAGGGGGAAAATTCACTCCGAATTATGAAGGCCCCTACATTGTCAAGAAGATCCTCACGGGAGGAGCATTGATTCTTGTAAACACCGAGGGAGAAGAACTGGGGCACCCTGTGAATTCAGATGCTGTGAAGAAATATTACCCTTAAAATAAAATCAAATTCCGACCATATGACTTACCCCGAACTAAGCCTACTCTTCATGATAGTCTCGGCATAAGCATGTCATCCATCCATCCATACATTAGCATGTGTTCAATATTGCAGGACCCAAGGAAGCAGGGTCGCGATCAATCAGAATACATGGTCAAGAGAACTTACTGTCATGATTTGCATGAATCTATCCACTTCCATTGGAGTACATGACTGTCGCGACCCGTCCGAAAAGCGGACACGGCTAATGGACTACCGATCGCGTGTCTTGGATCGGCGCGGGCCCTCCCAGGCCCATACCAAATCGCGGCGGGAGTTTTCATCAAAGGATTCGACGGTATGAGTCGATCGCTTTCGACCTTCAATGTGGTCGTGGTGGCATGTGCAACTTGTGCATGCATTTGGAGTCGCCACCGGTCTTTCTTGGAGGGTAGACCGGAAACCTTACTGACCGATTGGGAGAGATCGATCAGTTCTGTGGAACCAGAGATTTTGGGTTCGGGGACTTGGTTACGCTGGTGTCATTACCAACGCCCTTTCGGTACCTAACGCGAGTGAGTTTCCTAGTTAAGAGTTCATGCGGGTGCAATTTTAGGTGAGGTAGGCTTGATTCAGGGTTCATGCAGATTGGAAGACTATTCCTATCAATAACAATCAATTTAAATGAAACCGCAATCAAGTACATAAATAAATCACATCAATGCACATCAATTCAGACCAATGGCCTCCCAGTATAGCCATAAAGGCTTTGGAAAAGTGTGATTTCGGACCGAGGTAAAATGGAAAGATTTGGAGGCGATTTAGCCCGAAGGGCAGAATCGTCAATTTTTGGAAGATTTGGATACCGAATTACCCAAAATATTCCATGGCCAGTTGATTGTAGCCATTCCCCATTTTTGAGAATTTTTTTTGGAATTTCTTGATTTTTCTTCAATTTTTGGGAGACGATTTGCCCAAAGGGCGAAATCGTCATTTTTAAGAAGGATCGGGTTCAAAACACCTGGGATGAGTCTTGGCCAGTTGATTGTAGCCATTTCCTATTTTTTGGGATTTTCCTGGATTTTTTTTAGAATTTTTTTTTTTTGAAAGACGGTTTGCTGGAAGGGCAAAACCGTCATTTCTGGAAAGATCGGGGGTCAAATGACCCGAAACAGGTCATGGCCAGTTGAATGTGGCCATTTCCTATTTTCTGGAATTTTTTAGAATTTTTCTGAATTTTTCGAATGTTTTTGAATTTTATATTATTTTTTTATGTATTTATTAAAATGATCTGAACCGGACCAATAGACTCGGCCCGCGCTGTAGACACCTGCCCTTGGGCCTTAAGGGCCCGACCTAGTCCAAGACCAAAAGACAAACCTGAGGGCTAGGCCCATTTTCATATCTTTTTTTTTCTTGTGATTGTCCGAATGAGGCCCAACATTACGAAGAGGGCCCTAACTAAAATTCCAACACAACAGATTGGCTTGCAAAGTCTTCATGCCCGCCAGTCTTTTGCTAATCAGACCCAACTCATTCCATCACACTTCTCTTCTACTCCCTTTTTATCTTTATTTTATTTTATTCCTTTTTTTTAACGTCGTCTTCTCCCCTGGAATACGTTTCTTTTGAGCTCAAAACACTCATCGTTAGCGACCTCGATCGTTGTCGGCCAACACCAATGCCGACGAACGCCGCTGAAACCGCTCACGTCAAGACTATCCACCGACTAGTCATTTTTTTTTTAACTTTTCACTTTCATTTTTCTGCACTATCTTCTTCATGAAAAATCTTTGGTTCCTACTGAGAGTAAAACACAGACCTTGCCGTGACCAAGATCTCTCCCCATTTTTTTATGCCTGAACCGAATTAGCTTGTCTAGACTAGCATTATAAGCCAAGGTCGGACCCAAAAAAAAATCATCACCGGAACTCCTAGATATTTCGAAACAATACCATTCCAGAAATGGGATTTTTGCAAAAAAGGAACAAAGTTCGCATCCATACCAGATTTTGCTTATCGAAGCATGTTAATAGACTTGTAGGGATCTTACCTGAGCTCCACAAGAGATGGACGAGGGCTGGTGAGTTCGGCGAGGATGGCCTCCTTGCCCGCGAAACGATGGCCATCCCAGAGCAGCTCCGAATCTTCGCGGTACAGGTTCGCCAAGTCCCCTCCTCCGATTCGCGTCGTACGTCCTGTAGAGGTCCTCCACGAACCGCTTGGTTAGATCCCCTTTCAGCGATCGTCGTCGTCATCTCTGAGCTCCACCAGAGATGGACGAGGGCTGGTGAGTGGCCGCGAACTCATGGCTTTGACCGAGCTCCATAGAGATTGGACCACCATTCCCAGTGCAAAGCAATGCAAAAACGATACATGGAAAGTGATTAAAGAGGCTCGGCGGTCGTTTTCGTTGAACGGGTAGCATGCATGCTCAAACCGTCATTGTTCCGATCACGTGGACGAGGAGTGAGCTTCTGAAGGTCGTCCGGGTTGCGTCGGAGTCTGGGAATGCTTGAACGGACGCCAACTTTGTTCGTTTTCTTTGTTCATTCTCTCTCTTGTTTTTCTCTTCTCTCTCGGCCTCCCTCTCTCTCGTTTCTTTCTTCTTCTTTTTTTAAGATGCCATGGCCAAGAGCTCTAAAAAATAAGAGGAAGACCGTGCTGTTCTGGATGCATTTTTTTGTAGAAGTAAAACAAGAGGAACCGAGCTAATGCAGCGGCCGCTTGCTCCAACAGGGACGCCAAAATCGGGCCAGAGAGTTGAATTTTTTAATTATCCATGCAGTGGCCAGATTTTTTTTATTTTTTATTTTTTATTTTTTTATTTTTTATTTTTTTGAGGCCCTGTAAGCGAGACCCAGAAGAAGAAGGAGAAAGAGCTAATGTTAGCGTGGGGTTCAGGAACACTAGCCCTTTTTTTTCTTCTTTTTTTTTCTTTTTTTTTTTTTGGAACGTGTCTAACATGGCCTCAAAATGAAAGATCCACCTGGCTTCGGATGGAGAAAGATTTTTTTTTTATATTTTTGTGCCATGCCAGCAGAATTAAGGGAGACCGACCATAAAGGCATGTGCGGTGATGAATGATTGACTGTTCTCGTCTCGGTTCCCTCGTGCGGATGAAAATTCGGATTCCCAGCCACTCTAGCTTTCTCTCCCCCTTTTTATAATAATCCCACTATCCTTTGTTCCCTTTCAATGTCCTTTCTTTTAAAAACAATGTGCCGCTCCCTTCCTTTTGGTGGTATTATATCCCATTTGGCCTTAGGGGTCCAGCTCCTCTTTCTTCGGATTCCATCCCCGTCCTTCGGTGAACGAACTCTCACTTTCATTTCCTTTCTAATTAGGTCAAGCATTAGCAACAACAAAAAGGGACGCTAAAATTGTACGTCAAGACTCAAAAATGAAAAACTTTCAAATTGAAATATTCAAATGATATAATACATATTTTTTTATGCATTTTTCTATTTTTCAAAAAAAAAAATGGTTCCTTTAGCTGGGCCAAGGCTACCAAGGATGATTTTGTGATTTTAGGACATTTTTTGATATTTTTTAATTTTATTTTAAAGAATAAAAATCATAATAATAAATGGTCAAAAATCAGGTGTCAACAATGACCAAGGGTAAGGTGTATCGTTCTAATTTTCTGAAATTCGAGAGCATACACTGACATATTCCCTTTATGATTTTCAGGAATCCCTAGCCGCGCTGGGCAGGTAAGTATTCCTTTCCCAATCTTTTAGGTTTTTAAGACTGTCAGAATCTTTATTGCTAGGATTTGAAAGATTCTTGGAATCTAGCATACATTCAAATCTCATGTCTAGAAAGACGCAAAATTCTCACAGTCATGTCATTGGCATTCATGTTTAAACTTAGAGGTTATCTGAACATGATTGGAATATACATTGTGCATCATAAACCCCCTTCGAGGGTAAGTTTTGGAGAAAGCGAAATGAACTTTTCCAACAAAAGTTGTTTAAATCGTTCAAAGGGATGTTTCCTCAGACAAGAGGCAAGCCTGGTCCAAACACGTCCCATACACACTTAAGAGATAAGTGGAGTGGTAAGGATAGCGAGACCTTGACCTACAGACGTAAGGGTTATTCGCAGTGATTACATGGATTGAGACGACGGAGGCATTCGTTTCTCTATCATAAACACTACAGGTGACCATTGATGACCCTTTGAACGACGATTTCATTCTATACTCCTGTCAAGAACCACCCCATAATGGGGCAAACTGGAGGTACGTCCGGAGGTATCAGGAGGTAAATGGTTAGAAGTTCTCTTGCTCAGACTTGCATCAATCTTCGTGTGTTGCTTGTCATTGTAACTTCTATGGTAATTCATGTGCTTTAGGATGACGAAAAGCATTCGTTTCTCTATCCTATACACTTTTACCCTTTGCACAGCCCAGTTGAGCCTGTACGTTCGTTTCACAAACCCGTTGGTGATCATTGCATATCCCAAGACGGAAGCGACATCACTTCAAGAGCGGAAGAGTTCAAAACACAGAATTTGTGAAAAATTTCTAGATTAATGTTTGAGTGTTGAGATTCAAATTGTACATCTAGCACACTCATTCGAAAATCCTGATCCCCAAAAGAAAAGAAAAGACGGGATCTCAAAAAGAAAGAAGAGAGAAAAATTCAATCTTGGGCATCAAGAAAAAGCAAAGTGCCTGGTAAAAGCAAGGCCAATGCCCATCCAAATATTTGTACACTTGTGAATCAGGTATTTGATCTTGTAAATGCCAAAAGATGGCATGATACCTTTGTATAGGTCACTAGTGAGATCTGATTGTAAAAGAAAATCCCAAGGGAGCTGGACGGCAAAGGATACTCCCAGATTATGTCGCATTCAGATGATGAAAGCGTAGGCAAGATGTTGACGCCGTCTCAACATGAAAGAGATATTCTCTAAAGATAAATGTGCGCTTTGAAGACTAACAATGCTCTTCAAAGACTACTAGTGCACTTCAAAGACTGAAGACGCTCTTTGAACCAGAAGGGGCAAGATGGCAGCAAACTTGCAGTGATCACCAACGTTAAACCCTTCGCATATATTGAGCCAAGAACGAGCCTTCTATAGGTCCCCAATCCTACCTACATTACAACCCTCAAAAGCCTTTTCTGATTAAGGCACTTGGATTAACATAGGGTTTAATGTCTAAGCTTAGCTCGAAGAAGTTCGAGCAAGATTATTTCTTTCTCATATTGCAGGTTTCTTGACTTGTAAACCTGGAGCAGACATTGAAGACTTCTCTTCAAAAGCCTTGACTTGCACGCAAGTCCCCCTTCGAAAATCGTTGACCAAGCCCAACATTACGATCCCTTGGAAGTCCTCCTGATCGATCAAGGTGTATTCACTGCGAATGATCCTAAACCCGAGGCGCAGGTTTTGATAGGAAATTCGAGTGCATTCTTGGTAAAAGACCATTACCTCAAAACGGTGAGAAGTCCTCTTTGATGAGAATACTCCGTTGGACATTTTAACCAAACTCTTTTGGTAATTTCAGATTGTTTGATTCAAACTTTCCCCACAAGGAATTTTTGATCACCCTCGTATGTTGCAAGGTGTTTTGGATAACCTCCAGCATCGTAATGCATTCATTGAAATTTTTTCATGACTATGATATAAGTCATAAAGTGCTGTCAGTTTGACATCAGATATCACTTAAAGACCATTGATGTGCCTTTGGTAAGAAAATTTTCAGGTTGGAGCTTCTGCAAGATTCTTGATGACTTCAGCTCCTAAAATGGCTCGTATCACTCTTGGTGAGAAACGTTTTACATGTTCAAGCTTCTGTAGGACCCCTGGTATCCCCAGACCTCAGAATGCTACTTCTTTTGTGAAGAATATATTTCAAGTTTAAACTTCTGCAGGACCCCTGATAACCCCAAGTCTCAGAATGACACACTTCTCTAAGAAGGAGAGTTTATATGCCTGAGCTTCTGACAGATTCTTGGTAACCCCAGATTCTAGAATACTATTGTTCTTGGTTAAACTTCTATAGGAATCATGGTAACCCCAGATTCTAGAAGGATGCCTTGCTCTGTGAAGAAGAGCTTTCAAGTTTATTTTCCTGCAAGATCCCTGGTAATTCCATATCTCAGGAAAACACATTCTTATGAACAATTTTGTAGGTTTGATCTTTCTGCAGGATACCTGGAGCTCCCAGATCCCAGAATGTCACCTCCAATGTCAAAAGAACAATCTCCGAAATCATCCCTCTGTGAGATTTCAAATTTACAGGTTTGAGCTTTCTGCAGGATACCTGGAGTCCCCAGATCCCAGAATGTCACCTTCAATGTCAAAAAGGACAATCTTCGAAATCATCCCTCTGTGAGATTTCAAATTTACAGGTTTGATCTTTCTGCAGGATGCCTGGAGTACCCAGATCCCAGAATGCCACCTCACATGTCAAAAGGACAATGTTTGAAATTATCTCCCTATGTGAGATTCCAATATTACAGGTTTGATCTTTCTGCAGGACGCCTGGAGTACCCAGATCCCAGAATGTCACCTCCCATGTCAAAAGGACAATGTTTGAAATTATCTCCCTTTGTGAGATTCAAATATTACAGGTTTGATCTTTCTGCAGGATGCCTGGAGTACCCAGATCCCAGAATGTCACCTCACATGTCAAAAGGACAATGTTTGAAATTATCTCCCTGTGTGAGATCCCAGTGTTACAGGTTGGAACTTTCTGCAGGATACCTGGAGCTCCCAGGTCCCAGAATGTCACCTTCAATGTCGAAAGGACAACATTCAAGATAATCTTTCTGCGAGATCTCAGGTAGCCCCTAGATCCCAGAAGAATCTTATCAAAGTTTTTGCAGGTTTAAGTATTCTGCAGGATACTTGGAATCCCCAAATCCCAGAATAACGCCTTGCATGTCAAAAGGACAATTTTCAAGATCAGCTTTCTGTAAGGTTCTAGGTAAACCCTAAACCTAGAATGGCTCATATGGTGAAGCCTAAAGGTTAGGCACACCTCACTTGTATGAATCATAGTTAATTCCTTAGAATATATGATCAAAAACTGTTGACAAAATCTGCTTTCTGTGAGGTTCTAGGTAACCCCTAAACCCAGAATAGCTCATGTGGTGAAGCCTAAAGGTTAGGCACACCTCACTTGTATGAATCCTAGTTAATTCCTTAGAATATAGGATCAAAATGTTCGACAATCCCTAAGAGACTGGGTGCGTCATCCCTAGGTTCCTAGCAGAAAGGAGTCCTATTCATAGTCTGATCCATCATACGGATCAAAACCCCTGACAATCCCTAAGAGACTGGGTGCGTCATCCCTAGGTTCCTAGCAGAAAGGAGTCCTATTCATAGTCTGATCCATCAAACGGATCAAAACCCCTGACAATCCCTAAGAGACTGGGTGCGTCATCCCTAGGTTCCTAACAGAAAGGAGTCCTATTCATGGTCTGATCCACCATACGGATCAAAACCCCTGACAATCCCTAAGAGACTGGGTGCGTCATCCCTAGGTTCCTAGCAAAAAGGAGTCATATTCATGGTCTGATCTACCATACGGATCAAAACTTCTGACAATCCCTAAGAGACTGGGTGCATCATTCACAGGTTCCTGTCAAGTATAGGAATCCCATTTTGGTACAGCCTACCACACAGGCTAGAGTTTAACCGCCCTAGGATACTCAAAAGACGAGTCCCTAGGTATTCACTTGAACCCGCTATACACCGCGCATGCTGTACGAGCATCAGGCAGGTGATCAACAGGTAAGTAACAGGTGGGTCTCTCTACTTTCTCCATCACGTCAACAAAAGAATGAGGAGCAGAGCGTTCACCAGTGGGACAAGAAAGATTGAGTGTCAAGATTCGTTTTTCTTTTCCCCAGTCGAGTCGGTCTAGACTCAGGTGTCACTTGTCTTTGAGCGAAACCTCTCACGAGATTCCTCTCAAAGAGGGGCAGCTGTTGACACAAGATTTTTGACCAAGTCTTTTTTTCAGTTTTATTTTTGAAAAATCACAAAAAAAATCCATAAAAAGTCAAAAAATTACAAAATCAACTTTGGTGGCCTTGGCCAAGCCCAAAGAACCATTCTTGACCAAAAAATAATTTTTCATATTTTTCACATTTTTTAGTATATTTAGAAAATAGGAAAATACTCAAAAAAATTCAAGAAAAATAGCATTCGAGGTCACAAAAATATGGAAAAATATCCAATATTTTTATTTTTAATCCCTTGTATTTTTTACCTCACAAAAAGTTCAAAATTAAATTCAATTGTGGGCGTTCCATTGTAACCCGTACTATTGAATTTGAGAAAAAAAATATCAATCGAGTCTTTTAAATTCCAATTTTGGCATTTTTTAGGATCTTGACATTCAATCTAATTGTTCCCTATTTCAATTTGACCTAATTGCTCGGACAAGTTGTTCAATTGCAAACATAAATGCATTTTAGTCCTTGAAATTGAGCATAATCGAAATTACTTTCAATTCAAGGACTATCATTACAAATTGAACATGCTACCCAATGGATTTCACCATTTTAAATCGATTGGCACAGGTGGTTTGACTCAATTTGATCATTTGCACCCTCAATTACACGATCCCCAATTTCCAATTAAATGAAAATTTGGGGGTTTTGTAGAAATTGATGAAAACTTTTGGGCAAAACCACATTTCTAGATAAAATTCATGCCCTAGATTCGATTCCAAAGTTTAATTGCAAAAATTCCCAATAGATTTGGATTAATTTTGAAAATCTCAAATTGGAACCGGTTCGGACCTGTCAAACCGCCGGTCCGACCGGTTGAACCGGTCCAGAACAGTGTCATCGTCTTCATCAAACCTGAGCACAGATGAACAGTGACAGATTGAATTTTAAAGACCAAATTGAGCGTTCAATCGACGAAAATCGGAGACGCAATGGTGGGGGTTTTTAGCCTTGGAGCATTCCCCGTCGATTGTCACCCAGATCACGACTAATGGTCGCCCGAGGAAGAAACGGTCAGCTGGTCAACCTCGCAGACCCGCGAAAGTCAACAGAGGCAAAAACAGCTCAAATCCTTGCCAAATTCGTGCGAAATGAAGCTCACCGCGGAACCAAAAGGGATTGAGCGAAATGCCCATCTTCCCCGACTTCGTTTTGACCCAATTGCACGTGACTACACGTGCCAAACCGAGTCAGTTGAAGATCCACCGTTCGGCGCCAAAAATCGAACAAGCTATATAAGCTAACAGGCCTTCGCGAAGGAGGAGAGGACGGTATTCAGTTAGAGAAAGCGAAACTGAATCGAAAGAGAGAAAAAAAACGCGAGGAAGAGCTCGTCCTCCGACCCCGATCGTCGAGGACTTGAACTCGACTGCAAGGCACTGGTTAGGCCGTCTCCGGCCAAACCGAAGCCAAAGAGGGTCGTCACAAGCTCGCCTGAGGCTTCAGGAAGCGATCGTTGCCGGCCGCGCCTCGTGAAATCGCGAAAAAAGGTGAGACGCAGCTTCAAGCTCTCTACTGTGCATCAATGGCGACTTGCCTGTTTCACGATCATTCTTGCGATTTGTGTGTGCGTTTCGTTCCTTGAACACCACTGACCATGTTCACATCTTCATTTTGCATCAATTTCGCTCACATACCTCGAATTGAGTCTCCCAATTTAGCCTTCATAGCCGATTCCTGCCCAGCCAAATCTGGGCCGAGCGAGCTCAATCGGAGCTCGAGGTAAGTCCTCTGCACCTCCTGCCGTGTCGATTTATGAATCAATTGATCTGATTTCGCGTAAGTCTGTGTGATCGAACCTCCATGGCCGTACTCGGCACCTTGCTCGATGCTTGCAATTTTGCGAACGATACGCTGTGATTCTTGGATATGTTAGATTAGGGACGATCGCGAGTCGATTGCCGTCGATTCTGCACGATTTCATCGAAAATCCACCGTTGGATCATCGCCGGAGATCCACAGCCGTTCGTTCAATTGTGGTCGAGAGGTTGAAGACGATGCTGACCTGGCGTAGTCAACTGGTCAAATATCCAGGTGTCGTCCCGCGATTAGTCCACGTGTTAGTCCAGTCAGCATGGCCGTTAGGGTCTGTTATTCGAATAAACAGATCGGATGGTCGAGATAAATCAAGTCTAAATTTTAATGGCCGTCCGATTAGTAATTAGGTTTATCCAAAAATGTTTTAAAATCAGAAAATCAAAATGAGCTGAAACGGTGCCGTTTAGGTTAGTGGTCGTGCGGCGTCGTTTAGGTTAGTGTGAATAGACGGTCTAGATCGAATCTTGGAATCTAATCAGGGCCGTAGGTTTAAGTAATCTGATCAGACGGCCCTGATCGAGTCTTCGCCTAATCTGAACCGTAGATTCCAGTCAGGTTATCCGGTGGTCGCGGAATAGCCACGCGGTGCAATGAGGGCCGTCAGATCAAGTCCGATAATTCGAAAATAAAAAGGAGAGAACGGCGTCGTTTTCGAGCCGGGGCATGCGCGGGTCCGGGTCTGGGCCGGGTTCCGACCCGAGTGGGTCGGGTCGACCCGGTCCGAATAATATTTTTAAAATAAAAAAATCAGAAAATGATTTTTAAAATATATATATAATAATAAAAATAAATAAAATAAAAAAATCAAAAAAATCTTAGAAAATCCAAAAAAAATGCTAGAAAATTCCAGAAAATTCCAAAAAAAAAATGTGGAAAAATTGTGGAAAAATCCTAGACACTCCAGAAATCCCCAAAATCGAGGATTGACCACAGACAACTGGTCAACCCTATTTTTGGGGTTTCTTACCCAATTTTCCGAGACTTGACGACATTACCCTTTAGGGGTAAGTTGCCCCTGCTGTGTATGCAAGGTAAGGCCGATAATGCCAAGGTAAGAATTAGGGTCGGGTAGGCGACCAATTCTTAGGTTTGGGTTTTCGAGTCCCGCCTCTTTTCTCAAAATGACGATCTTGCCCTTCAATGGGAAATTGTCTTTCTTATCTCAATCGAGTTCTGGAAATTGCTTAAAGTTAGGGTTTGGGTCAGGTGGACGACCAACCCTAATATTTGAGATTTTCAGTTCTCGTCTTTGCCCAAATGACGACTTTACCCCTCCAAGGGTAAAATCACTTGAAAATTCCAGAAAAATCCTGGAAATTCCCGAAAAATAGGAAATGGATTGGATTGATGGCCAATCCTATTTCCACTGTCTTTTGACTTCTCAATTCGTCCAAAATGACAGATTTACCCTTTTAAGGGTAAAATTTTCCCTGAATTATTCAAAATTACGATTCTGCCCCTCATGGGTGAATCAGGTCCAAATCACTCCTAAGCCTTGATTGATATTTCTCTAGGCCAATAGGGCCTCATTAGGGATACCATGTTGATTTCATGTGTTTTATCCGTATGTACTGGATCCTCGATTTGCGCACCTTTTTATTGATTGTGATTGATAGGGCAGTATCTCCCATCTGCATGAACTCCTAGATTTAGGATCTGTACCCCACTCATCTGTATGAAATCCTAGGATCAGATAAACCATTCAGCTTAGGTACCGAAAGGGCGTCAACTTTGACAGTTGGCGTAACTAGGTCCCCGAACCTACTTCTCTGGTTTCCGCAGGATCGAAAGGACCACTCCCAACTATTCGATAGGGTTTCCGATCGTACCCTCCACGAAACGATTGGTGGCGACTTCTTGGCATGTACACTTATCACATGTCACTAGACCACACTGAAGGTCGACCACGTATATCCAGCAGTTGCGACTTGGGTAATGGACCTTGGGAGAGGCCCGCGTCCGATCAAGCCAGCGATCAGGCGGCCCATTAGCCCTCCGCTCGAGAGAGTCGCGACAACCACACCGAAGGTCGACCACGTATATCCAGCCGTTGCGATTTGGGTAATGGACCATGGGAGAGGCCCGCGTCCGATCAGGCGACGATCGGGTAGCCCATTAGCCCCCTCCAACAGTCCTCCCTCGAGGAGAGGGTCGCGACACCGGGGACTAAATTGAAAGAGAATTGTGCAATTAAGTCCTTTTGGTTAAAATTGATCAAATTGGAGGGCAAATTGACCCAATTGTACTTCAAGGCTTTAGAATCCAATGTCATAGGTTATGAAAAATGAGAATTGAAAATTAAAAGACTCCAAAGGGATTTTTTATGCTCGATTCGGGTTTATGTTTGTGAAGGAACATAGTGACCCAAATAGAATTTTCAAGATTTAAAGTGAAAATATTGGAGAGGGAATTAAAATAAAATTACTGAATATTTTTGCGTATTTTTCTGACCACGAATGGTATTTTTCTGATTTTTTGGGCATTTTTATAATTAAATATATTCGAAAAATATTAAAAAAATACAAAAAATATTTTTGTTCAAAATTGATTCTCGAGGCTAGGCCAAGATTTTTAAAGTTGATTTCACAATTTTATGATTTTTTGGCTATTTTTTATTAATTTTGGAAATAAAAATCGAAATAAAAGATGATAAAAAATCGGGGTGTCAACAGCTGCCCCTTTTTGAGAGTGAGCTCGTAGAGGTTGCTTTCAAAGAAAAAATGACACCTGATTTCTAACCGACTCGATTGGAAAGTGAGAAATGCTTTGACATCGGATCCTTAAGACTTTTGATGAAGGCTTAAATTAATCTCCGGTTTGCTTTGACAATACGAACTTGGGCTTGAGGGAGGGACGCTTACCTGAAGCTCACCTGTTGGATGTTGCGCATGAGGAATCTGAGGATTTCACCGTTATGCTCCTGGGGTGTCGAAAACGCGAGGTCCAGCCCCTCTTTTTGTTTTCTTTTTTTCTTTTTTTTTTACCTTCGTAGCTTCTGATGCACTATGCCAGGTTTTTATTTCTCCCTTCGTAGCTTCTCATTCACTATACCAGGGTCTTCGAAAATCTTTTCCCCGACTACCGGCTGCAATCCATTCCGAAGGGTGAGAGCTTCGAGGCATAGCTAGCTGGCACGTACTTCGTGGAAAAGGCGTTCACCATATCTCTAGGCGGCAAATCGCGAACATCATGGACTCCAATCTTGAACTGTTCTTTGAGATACCTCTGTCGTGAATCCCTGTCAGGTAGGATTTGGGGGGAAAGAAAGGTCTTTTCCGCGGCTACTGGCTGTAATCCGTTCCGAAGGGTAAGAGCTCTTACCCATGGCTAACCGGCGCGTACTTTGTGGAAAAGGTGGTCACCGTATCTCTAGGCAGCAAGTCGCGAGCGTTTTAGGCTCCGATCTTGAACTGTTCTTTGAGACACATTTATCGTGGATCCCTGTCTAGTGGGATTTGGGGGAAAGAAATCTTCTGAAGCTGAAAATTGGCGATCCGGTCCGGAAGATGACAGATCCGCGGCTACCAACCTGTGAACACTTATAGAGAGATTTATTAAGGTCATCGTGCTTTCGAAACAGCAAGCGAGCTTTTTGGGCTTCGATCTTGGGTCGGCTTCTAGGCACCTATTAATTTAAAGGGGATCCCATGACGCTGACTAGCGGGGTCAGAGGGTATTTTTTGTTTTAAAAGGGGGGTCCCATGACGCTGACTAGCAGGATCAGAGGGGATTTCTTCTGATTTGTTTCCATGACAAGGGTTCCCTAAGTCAGAGGGGATTTTTTTTGTTCTTTGATTTTGAAAAAGGTTCCCATGACGAGGGTTCTCCACGTCAGAAGGGATTTTCTGGTTCTTTGATTTTGAAAAAGGCTCCCATAACGAAGGTTCTCCACGTAGAGGGGATTTTCTTGTGATTTTGAAAAAGGTTCCCATGACGAGGGTTCTCTACATCAGAAGGAATTTTCTTGTTTTTTTGTTTTTTTTTAAGGGTTCGCACGACGAGGGTTCTCCACGTTAGAGGAGATTGGGGATTTTCTTGTTTTTATTTTGAAAAAAGGTTCCCATGACGAGGTTCTCCACGTCAGAGGGGATTTTCTTTTTTTTTGTTTTATTTTTTTAAGGGTTCCCATGACAAGAGTTCTCCACGTTAGAGGGGATTTTTTGGTTTTTCTCTTTGAAAAGAGTTCTCATGACGAGGGTTCTCCACGTCAGAGGAGATTTTCTTATTTTTTTTTTGTTTGGAAAGGACTCCCAGGACGAGGGTTCTCCACGTCAAATGGGATTTTTCCGGATTTCTTTTTGAAAAAGGTTCTCATGACGAGGGTTCTCCACGTCAGAGGAGATTTTCTTATTGTTTTTGTTTGGAAAGGGCTCCCAGGACGAGAGTTCTCCACGTCAGATGGAATTTTTCCGGATTTCTTTTTGAAAAATGGTTCCCAAAGTTTAACAGGAATCTTATTTAATGCTGTCAGAAATTTTATTTAGACAAAAACTTGATTTCGGTATGCTGATGATGTGGGAGGTCATCCAAAATATCTTGCAACATGATGTGATGATCAAAGTTCCTTTTAGGGAAGATTTGGAATCAAACGATCAGAGATCGCCAAAAGTTTTTGGTTAAAACATAAATTGGAGTATTCTCATCAAAGAGGGCTCCTCACCATTTTTCGGAGTGTTTTTTTTTCATTTTCTCTTCTCCCCTTTTTTTTTATTTAGAAACACTTGAATTCTCTCTTGAACATATGCTCAAGGTTTCGGAACTATTCACAGTGTATACCATTCGATTGATCAGAAAGGGACTTTTAATGGACCGTAATGTTGGGCTTGGTCCATGGTTTTCAAAGGGGACTCATGGTTGAGTTGAGGCCAAATAATTGAATATCTTCAATATCTGCTCCGGGTTTACAAGTCAAGAACTCTGCAAAAATGAGAGAGAAATAGTCTTGCTTGTACCTCTTCAAGCGATACTTAAAATCATTTTAACTCTACGACGACTCAGGTGCCTTAGTCAGAAAAAATTTTCAAGGGTTGTAACGTAGGCAAGGATTGGGGACTGGAAAAGGCCTATTTTTGGCTTAGAATATATGAGAGAGGTTTGTCATTGGTGATCATTGCAGATTTATCACCGGTCTTGGCCCTTGGATTGATCTTCAGAAAGCACCCTCGTTGCTCAAGGGTGGTGTCGTTGTCGCTTGAATGCATTCTAGCTGGGGACAACTTTATTATTTGATTTCCGTAGGGATTTTCCTTTACAAGCTGATTTCCCTAGGGACTAATATCTGGACAGTATGATGATTTTTTTTTATTTACAGAAATGGAAACATGATTTATGACTTTAAAAGAATTTGAATGGGCATTAGCCTTGCTTTTACCAGGCACTTTGCTTTTGACGCCCGGGATCGGCTTTTGCTTTGATTTTTTTTTGTTTTTATTTTTTTTTTTGTTAAATCCCGCTTTTTTGTCTTTCTTTCTTTTCTTCTTTTTTTTAGAATTTTCAAAAATTATATTAGACACACATGCAAATGAAATCCTAGGACACTTGAAAAATTGGTCTAGGTGTCCTCTGTGATTCTGATTCTTTTTAATTCTTCTACTTTGAGGTGTTGCCGTCTTCATTTTAGAATGGGCAATGATCACCGACGGGGTTTATGAATGAATTTGCAGGCTCAACTGGGATACGCAAGGGATACAAGTGTGTAGGATAGAGAAACGATCACTTTTCGTCGTTCTAAAGCACTTGAATCGGAGTATGAGTTTAAATGCAAAGAAACACCCGAATATTGATGTTAGTTCGAGCAAGAAAATTTCTAACCATTTACCTCATTCCGCCGCTGGAATTCCTTCTGATTGGCCCCGATGTGGGGTGGTTCTTGACAGGGTTATAGAAATGAAACTTCCGCTCGAAGGGGTTAACAATGGATAACCTGTGGTGTTTAGGATAGAGAAATGAATGCATTTCGTCTTTCCAATCTAGGTAGCCACCGCGAATGATCCATGTGTCCTCAAACACAGCTCCTATTCTAATTCTTTCTTCACTCGTCACTCAAGTGTGTGTGGGGACGTGTTTGGGCCCGGGTTGCCTCTCATCGTCTGAGATACTCCTTTTGACGATTTTAAACATTCCCTTTTGAAAATTCATTTCTTTTCGCGAAAACTTCCCTTCTTGGGGTCTTTGTTGCATGATGCATGTTCCACTACATGTTTTGGATAACCTCAAAAGCTTTTGAATATGAATGCAAATGAAACGATTTCGAGAATTTCACGAGTTTTTCCAATGGGATTATTGAGTATCTCAAAGTTCTTCGAAATTTTGATGGCTTTCAAAATTTTCACAGTCGGAACGTAAGTGAAGTGGTTCCGAAAATTCTAAGCTCTAAGAGATAAGGAAATGGATACTTACTTGCCCGCTGCGGTGGAGAGTCCCTAGAGGTACAAGAGAAATGTATCAGTATATGCTCCCGAATTGGGAGAAGATTGGAACGATACAACCTTACCCTTGATTATGTGTCCCAATGTGGATGTAATCGCATAAATTCTGAGGATCTGTGATCCACTCGATCAATCGAGATCGTCTAAAGTTTGTAGATTCTTTGAAATCTTTAAGTCTTGAAGAAGAGGAATACTTACCTGCCCGCCTTGGTGGGGAGTTCCTGGAGAAAGAAACATGTCATTGTATGTTCACGAATTTTTTCAAAAAATTGGAACGATACATCTTACCCTTGGTCATGTGCTACAACAAGTATATAAGGGTTGTGAAAATCTACATTCCACTTATCAACACATAATTGTTAGGTGTTCTAAAGTTTCTTCGACCTCTCGATCTTTGGAGAGAAATGACACTTACCTGTCTGCCTTGATGGCGAGCCCCTGTCAAGGGCAAATATTAAGTGTCAGTTTGCGCTCCAAAATTCAAGATAAATTGGGACGATACGACTTTACTTTTGGTTTGCATTCCCTTCTAAATGCCAACGTGCGGTGTGTAGAAATCGGCCATCTAGCTCGTGGCCATTATATCTCCGTCTGGTAGGGCAATGAACTCTTCTCATGGATTTGCACTGGAGGAGATCATTTCATGCTTTTGGACGTATTCCACGCCTCTCTTCAGGGTTCCTTATTCAAGGAAAAATGCAATTCTTATCAAGACCCATGTCAAAGCATGTAGTGTGGAAGCGATACTTTTAACCCTTCACTCGGTCTTATAATCAAAGACCATTTCTTGGAATCTTGAATTCCGAAGTTGATAATCCTTTTTGCCTTCATGTCGGCGAGTTCTTTTCTTTTGAGGCTTTTCAGTGCCAATAATTTCCTATTAAATGAGAATAAGCTCATGTTAGGCATATGATCATTGGAGATCAAATTGGAACGATACAAAGTTACCGTTCCTCCCCCAAGTTCGTATCTTGAGTTTTGATTCTGATACGAACGACTCTTCCGTTGCGTCCATTGACTTTGCTGGAGATGAAACGTCTTTTTTTTTCCCAGCACACAAATGTTTCACTTGCCCTAGTTAGACATGATTTGTCATAGCTAGGTGACGTTTGCCCCAGCTAAATTCATTTTTGCATTTTGCTCCAATCCCCATCTTTTAGGATGTCTTCTCTCTTGGGATCCATGATGGCGTTTTATTGACATAATCTGCCGTAGAAAGAAATAATTAGAAAATGTGAGGAAAAGAGGTAAATTGGATACGATACCCAACTACACTTTCTTTCGTCGATTGTCGGCACTTCTCATTTAATGGGGACCATTTCAGTATCGTATATTGATGTGGACGATGACTATCACGTCCTCCCGTCTGTATTTGTAGGTGTTGTTCGTAAGATGATCATTGATCACATCAACAATTGCTTTGCTCTAGTTGGGTGACGTCCGTCTTGGTAAAATGCCTTAGCATTTTCCATGTTCTTTGACGATTTTTAATTTAATTTGAAGACGTCCATGCACTTGCACATGTAGAAATAAGTGTGGGTCCTTATTTGACATCATTTGGAATTTTAGGAATGAGATACTCCCTTCGAGGTTTTGTCCTTCCAACGCTTGAAGGAACGGTGCTTTTCAGACATTCTACCCTAGTAAGGCTTGTCTTGATATTTGTCATCTCTGGGTTTGATAACTCTGCTCCAATGTGCTTTCGTGGGGGTTCATGAGAATTTTCCCTCGACTTGACTTCTCGAAAAAGAAGGGAGGGACTTGCTCCTGTGGATTTTTGCCGATTCTCGTCATCTATTTCAACTGCCAGAGTCTTTGATCATTTTTATCTATCCCTAGACAGCTTGACAGTCTTGGAATTTGTCGCGTGGCAATTTGGTGATTCTCTCAATCACAGTCACCATTTGAGGTTTTTGACGTTTCCCTATCAGAGAGATGAAACCTCATGAGTAAAGGGCACGTATAATTGATCATCAGAATCGATACAATTTACCCTTGAAATTTGTCCGGCGAGAGTTGGCATTTCTCCCTTTGGGTTGCTCATATGCATGATATGCATGATACATGTTACTTATGCTGACTCGTGTTTGCAAAAAATGAATTCGTGCCTTCCGCTCTATTCGAAGAAAGCAATTTTTTTTATCAAGTATGTCAGTCTGCAAAACTTTATTTTTTTTTTCAAGTGCTCTTTTCGAAGAGATTTTAAATGATGAGAAACTTCTTCATGTTTTCTCAAGGATTTTTTGAACCATTAGGATGCTCATGAACCCATGAATGTTCGAGATGCCATGAAAAGAAGTACTCCCTGTTTTGTCATTTGAAGGCTCTGCTTCTTGGGTCCTTTGCTTTTGTTCATCATCTGAGAGGAAAAAGAAAGGAAACATTATTCCTACATCTAAAAGAAAATCATTTTGGAACGATACGTCTTTACACTTGATCCGGTTGCCCCGGTCAGGTGGCGTTTGTCCAAATATACTCTCTTGGTGGGGAGTTTGCTCCAAGCGGACCTTCAATCGTCTATTCCAATGACTTGGGTTGTCGATTATTTTCAATCTTCTTGAAGTACCACTTCTTGAGGCGTTCTGTGCAAATCAAAAGAACGTACTCAGTAATTTTTTTTCAAATTTAAAGAGATTAGGCTACAATTAATTTTCTTTCGCATGCAAGTCGTCCCGCGTTTTGGAAAATGTTGATTAGAAATCTGCCCCTCCTGATTAACTGTCCTTCTCAAGGGTTCTCTGAAATGCCACGAAGATGGTTAGCTCGCATATAGCAGAGAAAGTCCATGCATGAAAGATTTTTTTTAGAAGAACAATTTGAAAGATTTGATGGGATTGGGGCTAGTCCTCTTATCATCGGACATCTTCGCTTCCCCAAAAAACTAGGAGACATGTGGGAAATCAGGTTTCAGAATTTTTTCTTTTGTCGTCATCGACCAATTTGTGCTCCCACACGTCCCCATTTTTTTTATTTTCCTTTTTTTGTGAAAAACTGCACTTGAAATTACAAATGAACTAAAATGCAAATAGACTAAAGAGTGATGATGGAAAGGAGGAAGTGACTCCCTTATCCTCGTAGTTGTTGACACCTGATTTTTAATTCCTTTTTACTTTAATTTTTATTTTAAAAAATTAATTAAAAATAGCAAAAAAATCATAAAATTGCAAAATCAACTTTGGAAGCCTTGGCCTAGCCTCAAGAGCCAATTTTGAACAAAAAAATATTTTTCGTAATTTTTAATAATTTTTTGAATTTATTTAATTATTAAAAATACCAAAAACAATCAGAAAAATACCATTCGTGGTCAGAAAAATACAAAAAAAATATTCACTAATTTTATTTTTATTTTCTCTTCAAGTGTGTCACTTTAAATCTCAAAAATTCGGCTCAGGTCACTATGTTCCTTAACAAACATAAACCCGAACCGAGCCTAAAAAAATCCTTTTCGAGTCTTTTAATTTTCAATTCTCACTTTTCTTAAGCCATGACATTGAATTATGAAGTCTCGAAGTGCAATTGGGTCAATTTGCCCTCCAATTTGATCAATTTTAAACAAAAGGGCTTAATTGCACAAAAATCTTTCAATTTAGTCCCCGGTTTCACAATTTTTGAAATTAAATATCATACGGGCATACCCATTAAAATTAAACACCTCTGCCCTATAGTTTTCATCATGCTAAATCCATTGGTGGGTTCAATTTGGGCTAATTTGATCATTTAGGCCCTCGATTAAGCAAAAATCATTTTCGGATCCTAGGGACAATTTGGGGTTTTCACTAAATTTCAACCAATTGATTCACAAAAATACCCTTATTTGATAGAAAACATGTCAAGGAGTCCGATTATGGCATCAATTTTATGAAAAGAGATTGATTTGGGACCCAATTTGACAAAACTGGTCGAACCGGGCCGGTCGGGTCAGACCCGACCCGACCCGGTCCGACCGGGTCTGCAACTCAGTTGCAGACCCACCGCGCCGAACGAAGAAAAAAAAATAGAGGAAGGTGGGGGCGTGTTCTTGGGGAAAAGGCCGCGGACAATGGATCATGGGGGACAAAAGGGAGTGGTCCATGGTCGTGTTTTTGTGAGTTGGTGGAGCGGAAAGAGGTTGGTCGGCCATGGAAATGAGAGAGGGGGCCGAGAATGAGAGAGAGGGTTGAGACCGGGGGAGTTCGAGCAAGAGGCAGGGAGAGAGGGAATCCTCGAGCTTCAGCGACACCAACAGAGCCTTACCGGAGCTCCGGCAGCCGTCTTCAAGCTCGGGACAGGTCGGTATCTCCTCCAAAAACTCCAATTCCACCGTCGCATATCAACTGCTCGACGAAATGCCTCAATGAAAGTTTGAATTTATAACTCTCGGCCGTACCTCCCACGACCTCTTTTGTGCGAACCGACCCTTGAAGCTTCTCTAGATCCGACTCTAAGCTCGTGTTCATCTTCTTTTTGCATTGAAACCGTGCCAGAAGTGGTGGCCGGAGCTCCACATGCTCGGACCGAGCCGAGAGCTCGCACCGGCGAAACCAGTGGTCGCCGAGTCCTATGCGACCTAAGGTAAGTCCCTAAACCTTATTTAGATGCTTCTTGAATGGATAGAACAAGCTTTAAACGATAAAAAAAAATTCTGAAAATTTGCTCGCCGGCGCCGGTTCGGGGAGGTTCGGTTCGCCGGTTTTCGGACGTGCACCGTGCCATGTTTTGCTCGAATGTTGACGCCGGACCGGTAGGGAGTCGAACGCCGTTAGAATGGGCGAAAATTATCAAGTTTCGGGGCCCTCCGGCGAGATTTCCGGCGACCTCGCCGGAAATTTCACTGTTCATCGTCTTCTCCGGCGAGGTCGCCGGTGGTCAACGGTCAAACGATGACGTGGCATACCATGTCAGCAGCCACGTCATCGGGTGGGGCCGGTTCTAAAAATAGACTAATCGGACGGTCAAGGTCGTGACACGTGTCACGATCTGAATTTTCCGAGTTTAATAATTGATTTTAGGATAATTAAATAAAATTCGATCCGGCGGTCGATACTGTGCCAAGTGGCATTCTGTGGGACGTCCGATCTATTGGAAGATCGGACGCGCCGACGATGGCCACGTGGCACAGTGTGAACCGTCCGATCGGGGATTTTTTGAAATAAATAGCAAAATGTTAATAAAAATGTTTAAAAAATAGAAAATCCTTCAAAAAATAAAAACTACGTCGTTTAGGCCGGTTTCGACCCATACGGTCGGGCCGGGAGCCCGAGAGGCGCGGGCCAGGTCTGACCCGGCCCGGAAAATATTTTTAAATAATAAAAAATAAAAAATAAATCAAAAATTCAATAAAAAAATGGAAAATCATAAAAAAATTCAGAAAAATTCAGAAAAATTCTAAAAAATTCCGAAAAAATAGGAAATGGCCACATTCAATTGGCCATGACCCATTCCGGGTCATTTGATCCCCGATCTTTCCAGAAATGACGGTTTTGCCCTTCCGGCAAACTGTCTTCCAAAAAAATTCTAAAAAATCCAGATAAATCCCCAAAAATAGGAAATGGCCACAGTCAACTGGCCAAGACTCATTCCAGGCGTTTTGAACCCCGACCCTTCTTAAAATGACGATTTCGCCCTTTGGACGAATCGTCTTCCAAAAATTAAAGAAAAATCAAGAAATTCCAAAAAATTCTCAAGAATGGGAAATGGCCACAATCAACTGGCCATGGAATATTTTGGGTAATTCGGTATCCAAACCTTCCAAAAATGACGATTTTGCCCTTCGGGCTAATCGTCCCCAAATCTTCCCATTTTACCCCTGGTCCGAAGTCACATATTCCCTAAGCTCTTATGGTTATACTTGGAAGCCCTTGATTTGAATTGATGTGCATCGAGGTGATTTATTTATGCACTCGATTGCGCTTTCACTAAAACGGATTGTGATTGATAGGAACAGTCTTCCAATCTGCATGAAACCCTGAATCAAAGCTACCTCACCTAAAATTGCGCCTGCATGAAATCTTAATTAGGAAAATCACTAGCGTAAGGTACCGAAAGGGCGTTGGTAATGATACCGACGTAACCAAGTCCCCGAACCCAAAATCTCTGGTTCTGCAGAACTGATCGATCTCTCCCAATCGATCAGTAAGGTTTCCGGTCTACCCTCCAAGAAAGACCGGTGGCGACTCCAAATGCATGCACAATTTGCACATGCCACCACGACCACACTGAAGGTCGAAAGCGATCGACTCTTATCGTCGAATCCTTTGAAAAAATACTCCCACCGCGATTTGGTATGGGCCTAGGAGGGCTCGCGCCGATCCAAGACCAGCGATCGGTAATCCATTAGCCGCGTCCGCTTTCGGACGGGTCGCGACAGTAGTCTACTGTCATCGATCGTCCAACCAGTTGGGCCGGCACGGTCTTTGCTATGGTTATCCACATACACCATGTCCACTTCTTGGTAATCCGATGACAGGTCTTGCTGCCTGTTTTGCTTCGTCTCCTCGAGATCCAAAATGCCACCATTAATGAGCTCATGTACCTTAATCATGAGTAGAATACAACCATTTGTGTTGTGCCCCTTCTCTCTAGTGTGGTAGGCGCACGTCTTGATTTCATCATAACCTTTGAACCTAGGGGGATTATACCTTGACACTTGTTTAGTCGCCATTCCCCTTTCCAAGAGTAACGGGAGTAGTTTTGAGAGTGATAGGGGAAGTGGTGTAAACTGCTTTGGTGTTTTCTTCTTGGGCTCGAAACCTCTCGATGTTCCGCAAGAGTCATTATCCCGAACGGGAGTTGGTCCTAGTAAGCCCTCTTCCTTCAGCGAGCTTGGTAAGACTATCTTGTAACTCTCGCATACCGGATGTTGTCCTCTAAATGGCATCTCGCTTCTTTGGATGGCATCCCACGTGAACTCTCTGTCCCTTCGACGCGCTTCTTCCAGGTGCTCCTTGTACTCCTCTAATTCTTCGATCTCTTCAATATCTTTAACGTTCAATGAATATCCAGAAGGGATCTCTCATGACTCCCCTCTTGCAGTCTTTATCACATATTCTTCGGAGGTCAAGTTAACCTTTGTGAAGGGTCCTGTAAAAGTGGGGTCTTTAACCATACTAATGTTGCACATACTAGCCGTCTTAGTCAAGCATAGTTTCTTTCGCTCCTTCGAGGCAGTACCCTCCTCCGAGTATTGAGAAGTTGAAGTCAGTATTGCCTGTAGTTTAGGTACGCCGATGATGAGCCTTGGATCGTCCTCCGATCTATCCTTGGATACATGATTGATTTTATGACCTGGCAAAAGGTTCTATTGGACGTTGGGGCCTGTCCTATCAAATACCAGCAGGTTGTTGTTGATGAGAGCTTACACATCATATTGTAGTGCTCGACAATTGTCCACATTATGTCCCTTTTCACCCATGTGGTATGTACAGGTTTAGTTCTCGTCAAACCTTGGGAACCTCGGCGGTCTCGCCCTAGGCGGTTTCTTGGCTACCAACATTTCCTCCAAAAGCCTATGGAGCAATTCTGACATAGGAAGTGGGAGTGGTGTAAAAGATAGGAGACCTCTCCTACCTGATTGGTCAGATTTCTCTACCTTGGGCGCTGGTTGTCCCTGGTAAGGAATGGAATCATGTGACCAATGTCTCGACTTGTGTTCGGAAGCTTGACTCGCGACTGTCATTCCTTGATGGGCGGTCCTCATTTCGTTAAACGGTTCTTTACTCGTTTGAGAAGACTCTCCACAACTTTCTTTGTTTCTGACTGTGTTATCGCGCTTAGCCCATTCCATCCTTTCACCAGCATGTACAAGGTGTGAAAATGATTGATAAGGAGACATACTCAACCGATTATAGGATTCATAGGGGAGAACTTTCAGATAGTGCTCTATTAACTCATCTTCGTCTAGCGAAGGCTGGAGTTGGGCCGCTTTCGCTCTCCATCTTTGTGCGAATGATCTAAAACTTTCATTCCTCCTTTGCTTCATATGCACCAAATCCATTCTGGTAGGGGTAGCCTTCCTGTTGAAGTCGTATTGCTGGAGAAATTGATTAGCCAGATCGCCTCATTCTCGGATACCCTTGACGTCCAGCGTTGTAAACCATCATAACGCGGGACCAATCAAGCTATGCTGAAAATTCTGAATAAGCAGTGAATCATCCCGGTCGTAATCAATCATTACTTCCAAATAGTAATGGATGTAAGTTCTTGGGCAGCCAATACCATCATATCTCTTGGCAAATTCCGGCCTTTGGAGAACCTCAAGCATCTTCCATTTAAGGCATATAGAAGAAGTGTTGCACGGACGAGTTTCTACATTAATTGGGTTTGCGTGACCTTCCTCGTTCCTCCGGTGACTAGAGTCTTTCTCCCGAATCAGGTACATGATGAACAAATTCTCTCCAGTCATCCTGTTTTCCTCCATAGCACCAGATTTTTCTTTGTCCTGTTTTTCCAGATTGGCCATCATAGGTTCGCTTTCGGAGAAGACTTCTGCTCCTATAGCTTGATCAATATCCGATAAATTAGATGAACCTGGTTGGATCGTCAGACCAGGATTGAAGGCCGTCGGGGATGCCCCTTGTGTGGTGAGGATGAGCGCTTTCATCTCTATCATCGTTGCAAATACCTGAGCCATCTGATTCTCTAGGGTGGTCAAGTGTTTCTCCATGCCATCCTAATCCATCTTAACTTGCGACTAAGTCTTCACACAGATATTTGAATTTCGCTTATGAAAATTACCTGTTTTAAATGACAGAACTATGTTAGAAAGGGAAGTAAAGCATAAATCCTTTCAATTTTATGCTTTCTTGTGATTAACGAAGATAAGGACTTTTACACAAGCCTTAGTCTCATGTGAAAAGTTCTTTATCAATGTTTTTCAAAAGAAAACATACAATTAGAAGAGCGTAATCCATGATTATTACTTTTGGCAAATCTCCAGAAAAATCTGTGGAATGTCCAAAAAGATGAAAATGCAATTCCAATGTGTCCTAAATTCGGTGAGAGATAGGACATCCAAATTAAAATTATTTACCGAAAATAATTTGGATATCTAACTCCTCTTGAATTCAGGAAACATTGACGACTTTAGTTAATTACCATGAATTACCAATGATGCATGCTATAGGCCGATTCAATTCCATGTCCGGTGCACCATGAAATGAGGGTTATATTCTCGTACTTGGGTTAAACATACCAAGTATGAGTTCTGATGAAAATTTCATCTGGACAAGCCATGCAATTGAACCGAAAAGTCCGAATGGTTGAGAGAAATTCCAAAGCGGCGCTCCAAAGTTAAGACGCTTAGATAAGACTGAGAAATCAAAGTACAAAAGATAGAGGGGAGATCCACAGACGAATGCTCCTTACAGACTCGATGACCTTGACAAAAAGGGACAATTGGGACGCGACCCTAAAGAACTTAAAGAGATGCCCCAAGTCGGATCTTCAGGGGACTGCTCCTGGTGTCTTTGGTCTGGCTATTTCGAGTCCTCGTTTTTGTCAGATGACATTTTGATAACGTCCGGAGGGTGTTTTGGATTTGTCGCTGCCTCTTGTCCTTTATTTTCCGATAGGGTTACTGGGTTATTCCTTGGACAAATTGGAAGGAGTAAACTTCGTTGAACATCCTAGTAGCTCGATGGCGGATGACGCGTCGCTCATACTTGAAAACCTCCGGGATGCTGGATCGACTTGGAGAGTCATCTCTACTCTATCCCTACTCTAAAATGGAATTGGACTCAACCATCGGACTTGATGAATGCAGCATGTTGTGTCAAATAAAAGATTGCAAACAAATTAAATAGAAATAGAAAGACCTTACAATAAATGATATTTAATGACTTTTTGGTTTTAGGTATACCAACCATCCATATACATGCGCATGAGACAAGTGAGGCTTGACTCTAGAAATCAAAAGATCGGGCTTGGTACCTAAGGCCAAGGCTCCCACCTCGAGTTCTAGAAAGGGTTGATTCCATTGCACAACTATCGTTGCATTGGACCCGATCCATAATTCGAAGTGAGCGGAATTGAAAAGTGGATTACCCTAGGTTTTTCCTCATGGAGATTCCATTTTCAATTCCTTCTATTATTTTCCTAAAGGGGGCATCCGGGTTTTAGGCGCGGTTGTGTGTGTTCACTATGTGGTGCCAAAGCGATAGACATGCATCTTATTTTAACAAACACCGCTTTAATATAAAACACCCACACGATCATATATTCCTACGCCCAACCTGCGTAAAACAAAGTTAATCACAGACTACTCCCATTATCGCTCCAATCTGCAAAAATATATAACACCTATTGTAAGCTGACTTACCTCACCTTCGAGAGCGCCTGCAAGGTCAGAAAAATCACTCAACATTTTAATTACGGCCTAAGTCCACTTGAGGTCTAGAACCATAGATTCTAGAGCAAATTCTCTAGCGGAGACGCCAGCTGTCGCGACCCGTCTGAAATTTTTTTCGGTTAACGGGCGAATGGATTACTGATCGGGTCTTCCCCACTCTGAGGTGTGGATCACGGGCTTCGATCGGCGCGGGCCCTCCCAGGCCCGTGCCAAGTCGCGGCGGGAGTAATTTTGAGATTTCTCGACGATAAGAGAATTGTCCAATTTTTTTCCCTTTTTTTGAGTTTTTAATGATTTTCTATTTTTTTATTGATTTTTTGCATTTTTATTAATTTTTTAATATTTTCTGAATTTTTTTAATTATTAAAAATATTTTCCAGACAGGGTCAGAACCGGCCTAAAACGACGCCGTTTTTGTATTTTTTGTATTTTTTTTAGTTTTTTAACATTTTCTTATTTTATCCCCAAAACCTCAATCGAACGGTCCAGGACGGGCCACATGGCCTCTTTCAGTGCGTCCGATCTTGAACCAGATCGGACGATCCACAGAGAGCCACTTGGCGCAATTTCAACCGTCGAATCAAATTTTATTTATTATTCGAAAATCATTTCTGAAAATCTTTTTAATTTTGGAAAATCATGATCGCGACACGTGGTACGATTACATCCGTTGGACCCATTTTATTTTTAAACCGAGCCGGGTCCCCCCTCCGCTGACGTGGTAGCCTACATGGCCTGCCACGTCATCGTTGACCGGTCAACGGGTCGTCTCCTCGCCGGAGAAGACGACCGGCGGCGGCGATTCTCATCGGCGCCTCACCGGAGCTTCGGTTCCGACGTAAAAATGTCGGAATCGAAGCGGGATTTTGGCACCAAATCCACCCCCATCAATCCCATACCCACATACACCATAAACATGGTGATAATCTCGTCGGAAAACTGTCGAACAGACCTCCCCCGAACCGGCGCTGGCGAGGATTTTGCAGAAAAATTTTTGCACTCAAAGCTCAATTCCAAACATTCAGAGAGCATCCTAGGGAGGTTTAGAAGCTTACCTGAGGTCGCCTAGGGCTCGGCGACCGCCGGCCTCGTCGGTGTGAACTCTCGGCTCGGTCTGAGCATGGTGGAGCTCCGGCCATCATTCTCGTCCGTTTTCGATGCAAAATAAGAGCCAACACAAGCTTAGGGATAGGTCTAACGAAGGTTAAAGACTCTAATCGCATGAAATGAGGCCCGGGGTGGCACGGTCGAGAGTTATAAATTAAAACAATCATTGTGGCATTTCGTCGAACATGTTGTGTGCGCGCAAGAAACGAAGGTTGGGAGGGGATACCGACCTGTTTCGGGCTCGTTGACGGCGGCTGGAGCTCCGGTGAGACTCTTTTGAAGGTTTGGGATGTCGGACGTGCGTCTCCTTTCCTCTCAACTCGCCCGAACTCCTTTTTCTCTCCTTTTTTTTTCTTCCAGGTTCTCCATGGCCAAGACCTCAATTTATAGGCTCCATTTTCGATTTTTTATTGCCGGCGGCCATCCCACCTCCACCATCGGCGTGCTCACCGACTCAGCTCCACAATCTCTTCCATGGCCGACCATTTTTATGGTCCAACTCGACCTCCAATCTCCCTCTCGGTGCGCCATCGAAGAACAGAGATCCTCTGTTCGTTTCTGCCCAGTTGACCGGGTTGACCGGGTCGGGTCAACCCGACCCCAGTCGACCCGGTTTTGACTTTTCACTCCAAATTGAAGGCCTAAATGCCCAAATTTTCTAAAATTTATTTCAAAATTGGATTACCCATAACCCATTATCTTTGAAAATATAGTTTTCATGATCAATTGCTTTGAAATTGATCAAAAACCCCAAATTTTCTCAAGATTCGATTTGTGAAATTTTTCAAATTGAAGCCCTAATTGGCAAAATCAGATCATGCCACCCCCACCAATTGATTCAGAAAGGTGAAAAACATAGTGTAGTGGTGTTTGATTTTAATGGGTATGCCTGTATGAGATTTAATTTCAAGATTTGTGAAACCGGGGACTAAATTAAAAGAGAATTGTGCAATTAAGTCCTTTTGGTTAAAATTGATCAAATTGGAGGGCAAATTGATCCAATTGCACTTCAACGCTTTAGAATCCAATGTCATAGCTTATGAAAAATGAGAATTGAAAATTAAAAGACTCGAAAGGGATTTTTTATGCTCGATTCGGGTTTATGTTTGTGAAGGAACATAGTGACCCAAACAGAATTTTCAAGATTTAAAGTGAAAATATTGAAGAGGGAATTAAAATAAAATTACTGAATATTTTTGAGTATTTTTCTGATTTCTTGGGCATTTTTATAATTAAGTATATTCGAAAAAATATTAAAAAAATACAAAAAATATTTTTTGTTCAAAATTGATTCTCGAGGCTAGGCCAAGGCTTTCAAAGTTGATTTTGCAATTTTATTATTTTTTGGCTATTTTTAATTAATTTTAGAAATAAAAATCGAAATAAAAGATGATAAAAAAATCGGGGTGTCAACAGCATGCCACTGTTGACCCCAACACGAACTAAAGTTAAGGAAAGAAACTTTTTACCTGTGGGATCAGTTATTTAACAGTATCAGCCCAAAATTATGATTCATTGATTTAGTGGGCCACTGCATAATAGTCAATAGACAATAAATCGGTAACTCAAGAAGTAGACACTTAAAAAATGATGAGGAGTCATCCGAGGCCATAACGAAGCACAGAGATGATCTTTCGTAGTTCTTCCGGTTGGAAAGCTTTGAGGAGTTCATTCTGCTAAACTTGAAATAACCTTTTGGAGTTCTTCCAATTGTATAAGACTAGGAGTAATTCTTCCTAAAGAGCCATAGAGATAATCCTTTGGAGTTCTTCCGGTCCGAAGAAGCTACAAGGAGTTCTTCCTGCGAAGCTGGTGACATAGTCCTTAGGAGTTCTTCCGACTGGAAAGCCATGAGGAGTTCTTCCTTTAAGCTTGAAATAACCTTTTGGAGTTCTTCCAATCGGATAAGGTTGTGAGGAGTTCTCCCTCCAAGAGAAAATCTTTAGGAGTTCTTCCGGTCGGATGAAGCTACGAGTAGTTGTTCCTGCAAGCTATTTTGTGCACTTGATTGATTCATGAAAATCACATCAAGCAAAGTTAATTTGGACAAGATCAATATTTCAAAAACTCATATTGACTGCTCTGGTTGCTATTGCACACCAAGTGAAATCAAATCATCAATCATGTTAAAATTCCACGACTGAAACCTACACATCTAACGGAAAATGTTCTAGAGAATGCACTGATGGTATAAATATACCAAGCACTACTATTATCAAAAGCATTGATCACAACTAAACCAAGCTGATGTTTTTTTAATTGATATTTCTTATTGTTGTTGTTTTCTGTTTTAATTTTTTTCGTCACCATTTTTCTGGTATATTTTCTATTAGTTTTTATTGTTTGCTAATTTACCTGTTTGTCTATTTTCGACCTTCCTGCTGTTTTGAAATTTTTATGTAAGACAATATGCTTTACCTAACTGGAAAAATCAGGTGTCAACAAAATAATAACTATATATGCAATCATTTAAAATAAAGTGTATCAATTACCAAATTCGTATCGCAACCTACTTTGACTGGTTAAACTATAGTTGATTCGCAAAACCTGCAATAATAATAATAAGAATATCGCTATCATTAGGAGGTCAGTCTAATATTTAAAGCAGAACCTATGTTCAAAATTGACATGTTCGTCGTTGGACAGATGCATCCATCAAATTTAACTCACGCACTCACCTACGATTGCGGAGGAAACGGGAGACATCCAATTCTTGATTATGATAATGCATAGTAGTTTTTGCTGCATCCATTTGACCTAATTTAATTACATAACCCAATGTAATGCTTAATTATTACATTTATTCGTAGCAGGGAATAAGGTTTTGGGTACGGGATATGCGTTGACCTTGCCTTCTCAATTTCGCCTTCTTCTTGCTTCCGATTGGAACTGACAGAAACTGCCATTGTATTGAAAAATTTAAACCCTAAAGTGTGGTGGGTGGAGGATAAATATTGCTCTAAACACTTGATTATTCCGATCGTCACTTGACGGAATCATCTCCGGTTGTTTCGCTCCAGAGTTTTATATATGTTCGATCCGTTGCACCTAATTCAACATTAATAATTCCACCTTGAGACGACGGAGTAAGGATGGAAAGAGTCAATTTTGCAATAATTTTACGCGCTCGTGATGACTTTGAGCCCTAGGAGCTTCGACGTATCCTTACTATATATATGTATAGGAGCAACAATGTGCTTTCGTATTCAAATTCCACTGTTTTCGAGAGGGGATTCAATCAGTCCGAACCACGTTACTTTACTCGCCATGGTCCGTTCTCCGGCTCCTTCCTTGCTGACGGCAATGACCGTTTTCGCCACATTGTGGTTTCTCCTTCATCCATCGAGCGCTCAGTTAAGTGCAAGCTTTTACGCCACGACATGCCCAAACGTTTCCAGCATCACCCAAACCGTGATCCAGCAGGCCCTTCAATCCGACCCGCGCATCACTGCCAGCCTAACCCGTCTCCATTTCCACGATTGCTTCGTCGATGTGAGTCCCTGAGCTAGGTCATCTCCCGCTAACAGGAAGTCCTAAATGATCACTTTGTTTCTCATCGTACTTTCAATCCGATTATCGGGTAGTTTTAGTCATGTTAACTAATGGTTGAGCATAATATGTGTTAAAAGGGGTGTGATGGATCGCTGTTGCTGGACGACAGCGCCACCATTAAGAGCGAGAAAGACGCTGCACCAAATTTGAATTCCACGAGAGGGTTCGACGTGGTGGACAACATCAAAGCGGCTATCGAGAGCTCTTGTCCCAGGACCGTGTCTTGCGCTGACATTCTCGCCCTCGCTGCTCAAGCTTCCGTCTCCCTGGTATACATAGTTATGGCCTAAGAAACATTAAGAATCAATTCAAAGTATATGTAGGGTCCGTCACCAACACTTAACTGCCTCCATGAATCACAATTGCTGCTGAAATTGCAGTCAGGAGGCCCATATTGGAATGTGCTCTTGGGCAGGAGGGACAGCTTGACGGCGAACCAAGCGGGAGCGAACACAATGATACCTTCCCCTTTTGATCCCTTGGCCAACCTCACAGCCAAATTCTCTGCTGTTGGGTTGGACACCACCGACCTTGTCACTCTTGCCGGTAAAATAACACAGACAAAAAGAAGAATTGTTGGACTTGCATATGAAGATCCAAAGAATGGTGTCAAAATTTGCATGCCGACTTCATAGATTTATCTGATAAATGCTAAGTACACTAAGGTCGTTTTACAAAATTAATCTATCGAGTTCTGTCGCGGATCATAATTATTTTGACATTTAGTAATGACCCGTTAATTCAAACAAGCCCTAGCATTGCTCTATTCATCCGCCTCCATAGTTGAGCGTTTGCAGATTCTTTGATCTCACTTAGCTACCTTTTCTTGTTTGTGATAACAAAAACAGGAGCTCATACCTTTGGACGTGCACAGTGCAAGACATTCAGCCCTAGGCTATACAACTTCACCGCAAACGGCGGCCCTGATTCCACCATAAGCCCTTCATACTTGAACACTCTCCAGCAACTTTGCCCACAGAACGGAGACGGCACTGTCCTCGCCAACCTCGACCCGGCGACCCCGAACACGTTCGACAACAAGTACTACGCCAATCTCCAGAACAACCAAGGGCTTCTTCTGTCCGATCAGGAGCTGTACTCGACAGCCGGCGCCGCGACAATCGCCATCGTCAACAGCTTCAGCGGCAACCAGGGCGCCTTCTTCCAGAGCTTTGCTCGGTCGATGATAAACATGGGAAACATTAGTCCTCTCACCGGAAGTAACGGGGAGATCAGGTCGAGTTGCAGGAAGGTAAATGGGAGTTGAAAGTTCATTTTTTTTCCTTCTTTTTTTGGGTGCTTTTGATGCGTGTACGTGAATAAAAAGCAGCCATTAATAATGAGATCTTCTAATACCAATCGTCCTTGAGCAATTCTTTAGGAACAATCAATCGCATAACATTATAATTTGTGAAGGATAACTGATAGTGACGGTCAATGTAGGCCGGCGACTTAACGGTGATGTGTGATAATATCCTTCAGGGCCATCTAAGGGAGGAGAATGAGGAAAGGGCACAGTTTCCTCTTTTTATTTTTATTTTTGTATGGACTAGTTCCAAGATTAATACTTTGTTTACTCGAGAATAGATTAGATAGAATGGTTACAGATGGTACTAGAGCGGGATCATCTACAGTAGATGCGTGTTTCATGGACGGACTAGGCCCATGCCCAATCCAATGAGAGTTGAGAGTTAGCCAGACCACATAAAGAATAGGAGGATTATCGCTAGGCCGTCGTAGTGGAACCAACACCACTAGCCTGACAATGGATGGTAAGTCCTCGTGATGTTACTCATGAGTGTCATAACATTAACAAAATTTGGATGATATGAGTGATTAGCAGGGGAAAGAAAGGTTTTTAAAACTAATATTTTATGTACTGTTGTGACGAACGCGAAAAACAAACACAGAACAACAAGGATTTACGTGGTTCGATCAAGGTGATCTACGTCCACGGGCGAGGCAAAACGAGATTCCACTATAATCAAGGAGAGTACAGATTACAAAAGTCGTTCTCAGTGACTGAAAAAAGCTCACGGCTCACAAATATCTCATATGACGAAAAACCGCCGTACATCAAAAAAAAAACCCTAGCCGCAGTAGTAAATAGAGCCCAAAGCCCAACTCTCCACGTCACGAACCAAATCTCAATTTTCTCTCCAATTTTGGGTCGCACAAAAATTATGTCGGGTCGGGTGATGAACCGGGCCGAGTACATAAATTTCAAAACATATTTAATATGTACATTTCAAATCTCTCAGAATCGCTTCAAATATGAAGGGATTTCGAAGGGATTTGTGTATTACTTGACAAATTTATTCTTCTTCCTCCCTTACCCTCTTATACATATGTTATTATTGGACCTAAATAAGTTCTTAAACTGCTTTGTCTATGGCCTCATCCGGATCTCGGGATCCCTTAGACATAAAGCAAATAAAAAGTAAGAAAAAGATATAATTTGGCAATTACGGGGTGACGGTGGAGAAGGTAAACTCCACATCAACTTCAATTGCTACCACCGGGTAGGGTCGTATAATAGCGTCTCGTGCCTGGGGTGAGTCATCGAAGCTTCGACTCCCGCGCTATTGACTTGTGCTTTGCACAATATCCGTAACCAAGTTGCCGGCGACGTACCTCTGGTTACAAACACTATGCGCCCTTATACATATTTTCATTTTTCCCTCGTTAGTATTCAAACAATATTATACCTCAGTTCCTTTAAATCATTCCTCTTCATGTCTCCCGTAACTAATTAAATCCATTTTTCCCTCCTAATCGCTCCGTCTAAACTTAGCATAAGATTGTTGTGTCAAGTACAAATTTTGTTCGGACCAACAGAAATTGAAGATTTGCGTAAAGTACGTCATGATAGAATAGAAACTTCCTTAAAAAAAATTGGTTTTGGTGGTGGACAAATATGGATAATAATGTATTTCAATGAACATAACAACAGTTGATTCCAAATCTCTAGGGTGAGTCATTAAACTGACAAACCCATGACAAATTGACTCCAAAATAATTTTTTTTTATCACCAGTAACCATAAATTATTATACATGTGCATTGGATAACACGTGATAATTAACGGATGTATCAATTTGGGGTTTTTACCTCTGTTTGTCATAGGTGCATCAACTTTACATTTTTCGTAGTATTAACTCAATTTAACGAAAGCTAACGATTGGGGTATTTTGTCGACAAAAAATTGATTTGTGGCAGAACTAGTTTCAAATTTTTCGTGGTAAAAAAATCAGCTTGAGGTAAATTTGTGACGCAGGGTAGCGATAACAGGAAAACAATTCCTCTGAATAAACTGTATTCGATTGATAGATGTCTGAATATTACAAAGAGTGGACGTCCTTTATATAGATAGGACTCCTAAAAGAAATAGAATTACAAAAGATAACGCTAAAACGAATCAAATATTGCATATATTTATATTGCTAAGTTTCCTAAAATTAGAAAAATGAATATTAAAATATTGCAAGTCAAACCTAAAGATATCCTAAAATGAATATTGGAATCAAATCTAAACGATATCGAATTTGGTAAATCGGAAGTTCGGGAAGTTAGATATTCGGCAACTTAGAGAATTCGGTAACTTTCCCGATCAGTGAAATTACGATTTCGTTGTCCTACATCAGTCTCCCCTTCTTCAAAAGAACTCGTCCTCGAGTTATAACGTCGTGTCTGGACCCGCTTCCTCCTATACTTCCAGTGCCTCCACCTCTTTCTTTTAAAGAACCTGACTGCTTGAGCGGATCGCTGGTAAAATCCCATCACAGTACCGCCGGCATCCCATTTTGTGATTGCCATGTGAAAGTCATAATCCGTACAAGATTGCATTGCTTTCGTCTCATATGTTTCAATGTCTGCAATTAAACTCCCTTGGACTGGTATTACAAAGTCAATGTGCAATGTTGTTCGACTTATTAATGCTGCAGTCTGATCACTAAAGAAGTCATCTATTGTCTGACTCCCCATAGCAAGATGAGTGTGCAAATCAACTCCTCCTGGCATGACATATTCGTCCGTAGCATCGAGCACAGTGACATCATCACCCAAAGAATCGTCCTCAACAATATCATCATAATCTAGATTTTTCGCCGGATATAAACTTTCTTTTGGACACTCTTCGCCTTTCTTCACTTCCTGGACATCATCCTCATCTTGTTCACCCACTTTCTCGATGGAAGTCTCGACTTCGAGATCGATCTCCGGGTGTTTCTGCTCCATCTCTTCTTCCACCGTTGCCCCCTCCTCTAATTTCTTGAAAAGCTGGTTCTTGCCCTCGACAAGAGCTTCGGATGTCTTGGCGAGGGAATAGGAGAAAGAATGGCTCAAAGAACCTCTCGAGTGGTTTGAATTTAACAAATCTTGTTCATAGTCAGGTGGAAGGAACCGAACCTTTAACATTCGTTTCATCCGTCTCCACGTTCGGATGGGTGCTTTTCCTTGTCTGCGTCGGGATATTTGCGTTTGCTCCCACCAGACTAAAGTGTCGCGCCTCAACCTTTTCGCCACGAATTTTACTTGGTCTTCCTCATCGATCTCCATTGCTTCAAAGAACTCCTCAATAGCCTAGAGCCAATCCAGAAAGTCTTCAAAATCCAAATTATCACTGAAGGTAGAGAGATCATCATTCAATTGATATTGATCGGAATATCGCTGGTAACCTACATATCGTCGACCTCCACGAACATGCTCTCCTTGGAATCCTCCATAACGGCAACCTCTATGAATAGGCATGTTTGGGAAATCCTCTTCTTCAAAATCCTCGACATAGGCTTGTCGCCTTTGTTGGTGTTGTTGGTGATTTGCCCCATGATCCATAGCTACTTCGGGATCACGAGCGACAGAAATTTGCTCGGCTGGAAGAACGCCAGGTGTGTGGCTTGGGTTTGCAGACAACCGTTGGGTAGCGGCAAGCAAGTCTTGCATCATCCGTTGGTGGTCATGCAGAGTCCGTCGAGTTTCCTCGGCAAATTGCCGATTCTCCTCAACGAACTAGGTAAACATCTTCCGTGTAATAGGCTCACCAAGATGGCCCTCAGCTACGGGAGTATATTGATTCACGTTATGAGACTTCATCGCCAAGAGAAACCTCGCTCTGATACCAAATGACGCAGGGTAGCGATAACAGGAAAATAATTCCTCTGAATAAATTGTATTCGATTGATAGATGTCTGAATATTACAAAGAGCGGACGTCCTTTATATAGATAGGACTCCTAAAAGAAATAGAATTACAAAAAACAACGCTAAAACAAATAAAATCTTATCTAATTAAAAAAGAATTTAAATCAAATATTGCATATATTTATATTGCTAAGTTTCCTAAAATTAGTAAAATGAATATTAAAATATTGCAAATCAAACCTAAAGATATCCTAAAACGAATATTGGAATCAAATCTAAACAATATCGAATTGGGTAAATCGGAAGTTCGGGAAGTTAGATATTCGGCAACTTGGAGAATTCGGTAACTTTCCCGATCAGTGAAATTACGATGTCGTTGTCCTACATCAATTTGTCACAGGTATACTAATTTGAAATTTTTTGTGGTGTGAACCCAATAAATTGCTAACTCTGCCCATTTTCAATTTTGGGCTTTGGGAATGGGGCTTTTTTCCAAATTAATTTTTTTTAAAAAATATTTACCAAAATAATAGTAAAAAAAAATTAATTACCGAATTGGGTGCCAATGGGCACTTGGGCCGTCGATTGGCACCCATTGGGCCCCAATCGGCGGCCCAATTGCCGATTGGGGCAATTGGGCACCCAATCGGCACTTGGGCCGCCGATTGGGGCCTAAATTTTTTTTTTATTTTCTTTTTTTTTCAATGGATTCGTCTCGAAAAATTATGCGAAATCAAAAAAAAAATCGTTCCAAACAGACACCCGAGCGATGAGATATGCCCTTTCAAAGTATTATTAATAAAATTTTAATATTATTTTGGTAAAAGTATTATTAATAAAATTTATATATTTTATAAAATTTAAAAAAAAAATACTACATAATTCATATTATGTATTATTAATAAAATTTATATTTTGTTATAAAAGTAAAAAAAAACTACATAATAAAATTGACTTTTAATTTATATTTTTTATAAAAGTTTTCAATTAAATAATAAATTAAATTAAAATTTTATTAATAATTTAGGCATCAATTGCAAACTTTTATAAAAGTATTATTAATAAAATTTTACTATTATTTTGGTAAAAGTATTATTAATAAAATTTATATTTTTTTATAAAAGTAAAAAAAACACTATAAAATTCATATTCCACAATTAAAATTTACTTTTAATTTATATTTTTATAAAATTAAAAAAACTACATAATTCATATTCCACCATTAAAATTGAATTTTCATTTATATTTGTTATAAAAGTAAAAAAGCACTACATAATTCATATTTCACCATTAAAATTGACTTTTAATTTATATTATTTATAAAAGTTTTCAATTAAATAATAAATTATAATTTGAAATTTTATTAATAATTTAGGCATCAATTGAAAAATTTTAGAAAAAATATAAATTAAAAGTCAATTTTAATGGTGGAATATGAATTATGTAATGCTTTTTTACTTTTATAACAAATATAAATTAAAATTCAATTTTAATGGTGGAATATGAATTATGTAGTTTTTTTTACTTTTATAAAAATATAAATTAAAAGTCAATTTTAATTGTGGAATATGAATTATATAGTGTTTTTTTACTTTTATAAAAAAATATAAATTTTATTAATAATACTTTTACCAAAATAATAGTAAAATTTTATTAATAATACTTTTACCAAAATAATAGTAAAATTTTATTAATAATACTTTTATAAAAGTTTTCAATTGATGCCTAAATTATTAATAAAATTTTAATTTTAATTTATTATTTAATTGAAAACTTTTATAAAAAATATAAATTAAAAGTCAATTTTATTATGTAGTTTTTTTTTTACTTTTATAAAAAAAAATAAAAAATTTATTAATAATGCATAATATGAATTATGTAGTATTTTTTTACTTTTATAAAATATATAAATTTTATTAATAATACTTTTATCAAAATAATATTAAAATTTTATTAATAATACTTTGAAATGGCATATCTCATTGCTCGGGTGTCCGTTTGGAACGAATTTTTTTTTGATTTCGCATAATTTTTCGAGACGAATCCATTGAAAAATAAAATAAAATAAAATAAAATAAATTTTTTGGGCCCCAATCGGCGGTCCAAGTGCCGATTGGGTGCCCAATTGCCCCAATCGGCAATTGGGCCGCCGATTGGGGCCCAATGGGTGCCAATCGACGGCCCAAGTGCCGATTGGCACCCAATTCGATAATTAATTTTTTTTTTACTATTATTTTGGTAAATATTTTTTTTAAAAAAAATAATTTGGAAAAAAGCCCTTGGGAATGCTAGGCTATGCCAGGGACATCATTTATCTTAAAAAGTTGCATATAGTGTGTTCCCTTGTAAAGTTTTTAATTTTTTTTTTCAAATTTGCGAATAATTCTTATTACTTCAATAGTATTAGAGATTATTGTTTTCGCTAGTAAAATCCACTTTTTACCATTTAAGATAAAAAGTATCGACAATTTCTACAAATATATAAATTTCTATGGAAAATTAAAAATTCGGGCGGGCCAAGGCATGCCGGAGAACCTAGGGGTGAGTGGTTCCCGGTCCGGTCCGGTTCTCCTCAAGAACCGGGAACCGGACCAATAGTCCCGGTTTCCATTTTTTGAAACCGTGGACTGGATCGGTCCGGTCCGGTTCCAAGGAACCAATAACACAAACAAGAAGAAATCACATGCATGGTTTGTGAAGGAGTTGCTTTCCATGAACTTCCATGGTGCTTGTGCTCCTTCGCCTTTGATGGGCTTGACTTTAACAATGTCACAAAGGAGGTTTGTGGAGGAGTTGCTTTTTCTGCAGCTTCTTGACTATTAGCCCGAACGTAACAACCGAAAGGCAAACTACCATATGTCGGTTCCAGTTTAAAAGAAGCATCCATATAACATTTGCATCCCTTGGTGCTTGCTATGTTTTAATCCTTTCAATATAAGTTTCTTAATCAAATTTTTATTCATCCAATCCAATGAGCGAGGAACTACATCAACAAGGTTCAATTGCATGAGCGACAAATTACATAACGACGTTAGCATGTCAAAAACAGCCACATGCATCTGCCAACTTCTGGTTGACATGGACGCACAGAAAATGTTTGAATGGTGTAACTAAAACTCTGCATTCCTAGACAAACCCGTTACGCGTGGATGACCGAGCATGGAAAAAAAATGACCGGGCGGTCCGGTTCCGGAACCGGTCCCTAGAACCGGAAACCGGACCGCCCGGTCACCGGTTCCAATTTTAGGAACCGGGGACCGGACCGGACCCCCCTAAAATCGGGAACCGGACCACCGGTCCGGGTGATCCCAATCCGAGCGGTCTTTTTTGCTCACCCTAGGAGAACCTGTACATTCTAGAAGAAAAATATAATAAAGCTCCAAAACCCGGTTGATCCATTTGGGCTAAGAATTTTTTGGGTCGGGCTAAATGTTCGGGCTCTTGCGCTTAAGAGGGTCAAACGCACCGGTTTTGATTTATTGGCAAAAAATTGAAACGACAATTGAATTCCCACCGGAATGAATTTGAAACATATAAATCCATTTCGTTTATCTTTGAGGAAAACATAGTCATCATAACTCATAAGATCTCGTCCCCTCTTCATCTTCCGTAATTATGCATTAAAAGAAAAAAAACCATGGTTAGGTAGTCCAAACTGTTGGGCTAAAAGTGTTGGTCTGTGAAATGAGAAAGATCCGTGAGTTGTAAATGGTGTTGTAGCGTGTCTTTTTTTAAGATTAGCTTCTCACTATTCTCAAACAAAATGAGAAGAGACGCGAGAGCGATGAAAGCACACGGGAGATAGAGATAAGTTAAAGAGTTTTACACACATTCGTGATTGCATTGCATTCGCATTGAAAAAAGAGTTTTTGGTGTTCTTATTAATTTGCATCAAGTTTCAAATAAAATTGTGTTTGCTATTAGAGAGTGGTATTTACATGGGGGCAAATTGTCAAAAAAAATCCATAAATTTATCGTCGCGCCCTGACCATCACAACTTTGCTTGCTCGCAGCCGGTGAGGAATCGCTCGCAGCTGGCGAGGGCCAGGTGACCGTCGCCCAGCGACTAATGAGCGCTTGACGATCCTCGCCGACCGCTGAAGAAGAAAGTCAGAGGAAAAAAAATAAAAACTACATTACAATATTATTAAAATTATCCATGTCAGCACCGGTGGTGCCACATAGGACAGTTGAAGCCCGCATCAGCAATTTTTAATTAATAGGACTTAATTGGAAAAAGTGCAATGGGGCTCCGTTTGTTTCGCCAAAAACAACTTTCAAGAAAATATTTTTCAAATTTTTCGGCGTTTGGTTCGCGAAATATAAGCTAATCAAAGAAATCATTTTTCACCCATGGTAAAAATTCCTTCAAAAGTGAAGAAAATTTTTTATTCAAGCTCCGTTTGTTTCACGGAAAATGAGCGATTTGAAAAATATCAACAAAAAATATTTTCATTATCGATAACAATCTATGCCTGACTATTTTCATAGATGATGAAAAAAAAATTCACTTATTTATTTTTTTAAGAAATTTTTTTTGAAAATTTTTAAATCACTCATTTTTCGTGAAACAAACGGAGAAGAAGGAAAATAGTTTTCTCATCTATTCTTCCTCCTTTGTTTCATATTTTCTTTCTTGCTAATTATTTTTTTACTTTCTTTTCATTTTTTATTTGTTTTTTAAAAATCTGAAAATATATTTTTCTAATTTTTTTAAATTTTTCTCATTTTCTTTTTTAATTTTTTTTTCTTTTTTTCCTATTCCCTTCTTCTTCGGCCTCATGATGGCCAGCGACCGGTAGAAAACATGAATAGAAAAAAAAACAATAAAATATTAAAAATTAAAAATTCAATTTTATAAAAAAAAATAGAATAAAAAATTATTTAAATGAGTGCACGAAGAAAAATCAAATCAAAATTTCCATAGAAAATGATGAAAATTATTTTCCAGTTCGCTTTCAAGTTTTAGATAAACGCCGGTTAATACCGTCATTTTTTCTGGAAAAAGGTTTTGTGAAAAATATTTTTCAAAAACGTCACATTTTTCGCGAAACAAACGGAGCCTAGATTTTGGACTTCTTTGACAATTTTTTCGTAGTACTGGTTTTGTAATTTAGAGTTTTGTGGTGTAGTGTAATTTCGTAGTACCGGTTTTTTCGCCTGTGGAGTTTCTCATAAATTTCGGTGTTATTATGCTATTTGATTAATCCTCTCTTATTTCTCCCGTTGTGTTATTGCGATGATGATGATGATTATTATGATTATTATTATTATTATTATTAGTATTATGGCTTGGCTTCATATCTCACCTAAATGTGGAAGTTTCTTCCTTCCTAACAAGCACAGATAAGGCGAAGTGACGCTGCCATTGGTATTCATCTTATGATATTCAATTCTTCTTGTCTTTGGAATCTATTGCTTCTTTCTCTAATTCAATATTCTTCTTTGTCCTAGAAATTGATTTACTTGGCATTATTTGTATTGGACTAACTGTCCAAAAACTCTATGCGAATACCTTATTTTGCTTGAAGACAAAATTACGTTCTTCTTTTTTGAACTCCTTTTAAAAGTGAGGACAAAGGAGCAGACCGTTCTACTAGACTAGAATATTGGGTGAAAAGTGAGGAGTGTTGGGTTGGTTGGAGTCTCTTTTCTTTGTTTGGATGCTGGGATGGTGTCAAAATGTCTTCTTCTTCTTCTTTTTTAGTTCTTCTACTTCCTTTGATATGAGTGAGACCCATCAATTTTTGGGTTTATCTATGTGGTTTGTTACTGAAAGACGTCTTTTCTCGAATCCTCTCGAAAATTTACACATAATAAAGTAAAAAAGATCGTCCAGAAAAGGTCCAAACGACTTATGACGAGACGACGAATTTTTTGTGAATCAAATTGTCATGTGACTCATCCCGGGCTTTTCTTGCGAGCAATTTGAACAAGACCGAAGCTTCTCGAGCTTGAGACCGAATGCATAAGATATCATCTTAGGTTATTAGCAATCAACGGAGCGATCGCAAATATCGTTGACACGGATCTAAATAGAAAATGAGGTATCTCGATTTCCCAAAAGAGATCAAGTTTTCCATGAGATTCCTCGTCCATGTATGAATGGATTGGAGTAGAGGTTGTTGAGCTTGATTAGACGCTCTTTCGTTTATGCACGGATGCATGTTGATATGAGATGCCACGTCGTTTCATGTTGAATTTGAGTGAAATAAAGTCATTACCATGCTTGAATTTGGTAGATCTTTCAATATGTTTGTTGGTCGTGACTTTGATTTTCTCTGCTTCCAAATGGCATTGAACCAAGAAATCATGGACAAGTTAGTAAATGGTAATAGCGACAGAGATGTTGGTCAACGAACGAGATCTTCCCACGTGGCGGTATACGTCTAGCGAAATCAATGGTTGGCAGATTGCCGCGTGGCATGAGAGACGCAAGCTAAATGATGGTTGGCCAGTTGTCAGGTTGCTCTATATTCCAAATTCACTATGTCGTAACATTTTTTTTATAGAGATACTATAAAATCAGTCATAAATCCCAAGTTATTCGTACATAAAACACTACGAGGCATATTTTCAGATAAAAACAGTAAGGACATGCGTTCGTTTTTAGATTTTTTTACTAGAAATAGTACTTTTGATTGTCACAGATATAAAAATTAATTGGCTGAGTTAGTGAGATCCATGAGCCTTAAACAGTTAAACTGATGAGCCCCAAGTTCGAGACTTAACCGGTGACATTAGCGTTCATACCTCCATCATCCTAAGAAATAGTCCATTGCACGTAGAAAACCTCGGTTACAAAAAAAAAATGATGAATTAGACACTCGTTTGTCAATATATTTATGTAGGGGAATCTCAAATTTTAATACGTTGGAATCCCAATTTTTTTTTAAATAATTTGGAATCCCAATTTAATTCTCTAAAGAACCTCAAATTTTGAGTCTAATTTTAATTTCGTCTTAAACTTTTTTTGTTTAAAAAAACTTAAACTTTAGATCTAGTTCAATTCAGTCCGAACTTTTTTTTTAAAATCTTAAAAAATCTCAACTTTGGATTCAGTCTCATTTCCGCCTCTAACTTATCTCCAAACTTTTTTTTGTCTTAAAAAGTCAACAACTTTAATTTAATCTCAAGTCTTCCCCGCTAACCCTCCATCCAAAAATTGTCATTAGTTATTTGACATGGTATTTCCGCATTGGTAACAAATCCATGTCAGTAAAGTAACGCGAAAAACTATTTTCACAACAAGACCATTCTTTAATATGAAAATTAGAGAAATTATGGACGATTAATGGCAAAGATTTATGGAGGCTACTAAGGGCAGATTGGGGACAAAAGGTTAGTGATTGCTTTACACACACAAAAAAAGTTTGGATAGATTTGGGATTTGAACTATGTTCTTGTAGATTTCAGACCGAACTTAAAGTTGAAGATTGTTTCTAAAACACAAAAAGTTTAGGGAAAATTTGAAATGGACTTAAACGTTTGGAGGTTTCTCTTAAAAAAAGAATAAAATTAAAAAAAAACTTCAAATAACAACATGAAGTGCTCTTTTTGTTTCAAAGAAGGGACCAAACCAAGCGTATTTTGTCATTACAAATTCTGAATATTTTTTTCTTTTTTCTTTTTTTCTTTTTTTCTTTTCTTGAAGGGAACAACGACCACGGGCAAGGCTAGCCCCTACCAAATCGCGCAAGGCTAGCCCTCATTAGATCTAATGAGAGCTCGCCTCACCCAGGCTAGCCCAGGCAAGGTGAGCCCTCGCCCGATCTAGTAGGGGCTTGCCTCACCTAGGTGAGGTCGATGGCCCTCGAGGGCGGCCTCCTAGATGACTGCCTCAGCGAGGTTAACCCTCGCCTATCTCGCGAGGGATGCTCTCGTTGGTAGCTGGCCAAGGCCCCAAAAAAAAAAGGAAAAACGGAAAAATATTCAAAATATGTAATGATGAAAATAATCTTGGTCTAGACCCTTTTTTGAAATAAAAAAAAAGTATTTCAGATCCTTATTTAAAATAAGATGCATTTCAAATTTTTATTTGAGAAAATGAATGGGCATCGGCATGATACGTTCATTTGGAATTGTCACTAGAATTGAGATGGCTTTTAGGAAATTAGGCCTTGAAATCTCCTTTTTTTTATGGGAGAAGTGTATTAGAAGTCCTAAAACTTATCATAAAAGTGCATTTGAGTCCTAAAAGTTTCAAAAAGTGCAATTAAGTCCTAAAACGTATCATGAAAGTGCATTTAAGTCCTAAAACTTTCAAAAAATGCAATCAAGTCCTAAAATTTATCATATTAATTCAATCAAGTCCTTTCATTGGTTGCATTTTTTGAAAATTTTAAGACTTAATTGTATTTTCGTGACTAGTTTTAGGACTTCATGGCAATTTTTGAAAGTTTTAGGATTTGAATGCACTTTCATGACAAGTTTTAGGATTTGATTGAATTTTTTAAAAATTTTAAGGCTCATTTATACTTACATTACAAGTTTTAGGACTTATAATGTGCTTATCCTTTTTTTTTTTATGTAAGTAAATTAGTAGGTCATGTTTACATACGGTGTCGAGAGTTGTGATCCGTTTAGCGAGCGCCCCGCGTAGAATTTGGAGTGGGTACCGTACTTGCTGATGCAGAAGCTCTCTCGCAATGAAACTTGTGCAATTCATGTCTCACGCTCTCGCCTCTTCTGTAAACCCTCTCCCTTTTATCTAATTCCATAGGATCCAAGCTCGAGTCAACTCGAGCTAACTCTGCTCCAATCTCATCGTCGTTCCAAGGATAAGAGCTCTGAGGTTCGGAAATTCGTAGAACTGGCCATCTAAATCTTCTCTCTCAGACCAGGTTTTTCAGCTCCTGATTGTCAATTGTTTTTTTTTCCCCTTTTCGGCTTTCCTCTTCTTAGACACCGATTATTGTCGAAATCGGTTTATCTTCGAACTCAAAATCGCTGTGGCTTCAAACCCTTTTTGGTGATGGTCGTCCATTCCTAATTTTTCGGTGTGCGCGGTTCGTCATTTATGGGATTGGGAAGTTTGACCTAGATTCTCGAATTGCGATGGAGAAAAGCTGTTCTCTGAGATGGGTTATTCTGTATAGGTAATAAAGGTGCGATTTTTCCATCTTGGTTTGCTGAGTTTGAGATGGGGAAAGAGCTATCAAATCTTGGTTTTGGGGCTGATTTGATTTTGATCAATTTAAATTATTGCTGTCTGAATAAATGTACTCTAAAATAATTCGGCGCTTTGCTTTTTTAGCTGGATTTTGACGTGCTTTGTATAGAGAGAGAGTTCTTGATCAGAAGTTACTCGATTCCTAAAGTAAAGGATTGTGATGGCGGAGGAGACATCTGGTGTGATGAACCTTGATTTGAATTTGGGTCCTATTCCCGAGCGAGGCTCAGGATCTGTCCCTGGTGAAGCTGTGAATTTGGATGATTGGATTGAAGAACCAATTCGCGGGCACAGGGAAGCTGCTCGCATAAGGGCTTGGCCGCGGTGGAGATGGCGACAGGCACCTGAGTCTCAGAACATTTCAATGGAGTTGAGTGAATTAATAGATAATTCTGTTGATGGGACTTCACTGCAAGCGGGTGAGGGTAGTGTTGCTGCCGAGGAGAGAGCGAGTGATGTCCCCAAAGTTTGTGAAAATAATACCAACTTCTTAGCAGATGGAGCGACAGATAAGGACAATGTTGCAAAGAATAACGGGACTGATGGGAGTTTCTTCGATTGCAACATATGCTTGGAGTTGGCTAGAGAACCTGTTGTTACTTTTTGTGGCCACTTGTTCTGCTGGCCATGCCTTTATCGATGGTTACAACTTCATGCAGATATCAAGGAATGTCCGGTTTGCAAGGGAGAAGTCACAGTTAAGAACGTGATCCCAATATATGGCCGTGGGAACATCATTCATGAGCCTGAGGAAGATCCAAGTCTTAAAGTTCCTGTTAGACCCCATGCACATCGTGTTGAGAGTTTGAGGCAGACCATTCATAGAAATGTTCTCAACTTCCCAATGGAAGAGATGATCCGACGCCTTGGAAGTAGATATGATTTGACTAGAGATTTGTTTCAGCTACGAGACTCTGATGGTACTCGTGAAACAGGTGGGAGAACCGCTTCCTTGATAGATAGGTTTTTAACTTCTCAGAGGATGCGCAGAGAGCAGAACACGGCCGTTCCTCCTGATGATATAGTTGACTTAACACAAAATGAGACCACAGGCATTGACAGTGGTGAAAGCCGCCGGTTTCACTCACTTTTACTTAGAAGATCACAATCTCATAGAAATGCAGAAATTTCTTCTCTTCCGAATGCTCTTGGTCCTGCTCCAACCTTAGTGGAATATTTCCGCAATCGTGCTTTGGGAAGAAACCAGGAGCAACCTCCTCCAGTTGATGATAGAGATTCTTTTTCAAGCATTGCTGCTGTTATAAACTCAGAAAGTCAGGTGGACACTGCTGTGGAGATTGATTCCATGGTCTCTCTTTCAACTTCAACTTCCAGAAGGAGAAGTGATGTTGCTCGACTTTCAGATTTGGATAGTGGGGATTCTCGTACACCCAGAAGAAGACGACTAAACTGAAGATGGACTTACCTTGTTGCAACAGTTTCCTCAAAAGTTTGACTTTCTCTGTACACCAGAACCAGGCAAGTGCTATTTGTCGTTATTTAAAGATGTTTCTTTTAGTATATAACCTTTTTTAGAATAAGTCTGCACTGACCTGATACATTACTTGTTAGTTTATTGATGAAGTAGCAGTATAATAAATCTTCCCTCTTAACTCCCTTTCTTCCTAAAATGTTGGACTGATTTTTGGGTACGAATTAGCAATTTTTATAAGAATTGATTCTTTCAGTTTGAATGATGGATGAGCAAGCATGGTAGTTTTTATGGATGCCATTGGCTATGCAGATTATCAGTAGCTTGTGTAGCTTTTTGGCTTGTAACTGCAGTGGAAGTGAGGTGATGGCCAATTGGCTGGGAAGAATTTGAAAGATCAAAGAATTTGCAGTCAACATAAATGACTGAGAAGTCAAAATATTTTGAAATGATTGAGTCTGGATAAATGTTATAGCCTAGTTGAGTGAAAAACAGAGAAACCAGAAAATTTTGGTCGCGTAGGACGTCTACAATAAGGAACGAGTCAGCCTTTATCTTACAAAATGCAGGCTAAGATCTTATATTGATTTTTGAAAGTTTTCTGCGATGCTGCAACCCAAATATCTAAAACATACAAATGATATAATCTCTCGACCACCATCATGTGAAGTAAGAGGCCTAGAAAAGTTGATTTGAGTTCTCTGACGCTGGTGCTTGGTGCAGAACTCTTCATGGTTAAGCTCTTTTCTTTCTTGAGTTCTGTTTGGGCATGGATCATCTTGCTCTGTGGGCAATACATGTTATAGTTGCTGGGCTGAACACATTAGTTGAAGGTGAAGCTTGGGTCAAGTTGAGTTTTGAGCACGGACAGTACTACAGCCTTATATAACATGTTGAAGCTCAATATCAGTGAAACAGAAACTAGAAAAAAAAAATGAAACACCAATTTGTTTGTACTTATGTCAGTTTCAACCTAGAAGTCCTCGCTCACAGTGGAAGATGATCGACCCAACCTTCTTGATAGCCTTGCATCTTGTTGGGATATATAAATATTAAAACCACGCCTTCTTCTAATAGCTTAAGTTTTTAGAGCAGTTGGTTGTGTACTAGGCAAAAGACCAGACTAAGCGTGAGGAGGAGTGTTGGAATATATAAATATTAAAACCACGCATTCTTTTAATAGCTTAAGCTTTTAGAGCAGTTGGTTGTGGTCCTACAAAATCTTTCACATCTTATCAAAGCGGAAGAGGAAGATGCCGGATTGGGGGGGGGGGGGGGGGGGGGAAGAAGTGGAAAGTAGCGTTGGTGTGCTGGGAAGATGACCATCGGCATGGGTTGAAGGATTACCATCTGTGACCGCTGGATTGAGGGTGTGCATCTGTAACAAGGAAGAAATTGATGTGATATCATGATCTGCAGCAAAGAGGAATTTTAAAAAGGGTTCGGGAGTAAACTAGTAAACACCATTGACAACTGATTTGCTCAAATGAAGAATAGTGCAAATGCATTAAGAATTATATCTACCGTTTGCTCGATTAGGCTTGTCAGGGATCCAACTAATTCTTGTAAGTCTTGAGTTTGAGCTTGATTGTAATAGTGACACAAGTTCGACAAAATTGAGTCAAACGAAACACATTTTGAGTCGAATATGAGTAGCTTGACTTATTTACATCGTTGATCATAACAAAACAGGAGGTTGTGCTTGCAGATAAACCTCCAAGTTGCTTGCAGTGTCCAGCTGGGTATGGAATGCTTCTGATTTCTCTCCGTGTTTATTAGGGCCAGTCACTTAGGTTCCAAAAATCGTGACCTACCCATGTCCAAAGTGTAAGTGATTAGGTTAGTTGTGATCTATTGGGAGAACTTGATCGAGGAAATAATAACATCTATCCATGCACCTGATGTGATTTAAGTGTTCTAATTGTGGTACTTGTTGGTATGTGGCTGCTTTAAGATGTGCCTCATTAAGATGAAGGGACATGAGGTTTCGATTGGAATAGTTTCTCGCTGGGACAGTAGCGACGTTCTTCTAAAATGTTCCCTATTGCCAATTTTATAGTTTTATGTATGCAATTTATCATAGGGGCGAAGTTCCTACCATTTAATTGCAATTCAGTGCTCAAAACGATATCCACGCTACTGATAGAAGCCTGCCCTCACTTCTTTCCAAAGAAGGCATATAATTTCTCATTCCTGCTTGGGCACTATCACGCCTTCTGACTCATTTTGCTGCTTAGGGTAATTAACATTTCTAACTTATTCTTCTTCTTCTCTTTTTCAGGAATGTTGGCGAGTCACAAAGTTTGATGAATGTGGGTTCCGAGATCCTGTAGATCCTCATGAAAGTCCAGTGTCTGATATTATGTCTGAGGATAAATATGTAATTGCCGTTCTTTTGCCGAGCCATATCATAAAATGTTGTTTATGTCATGTATTCTCTTGCTAGAAAGCTACTGGTGTGCCAATAAGGACCAGTTGACATCCTATCATTAGATGTATTACCTGCTAAGTTGTGCAAATAATGAATGTTCAGATCAGGTTTCCTTTCCATCTGTGGTTACTTCAACTCTATATTGTATATGTTTTGTTTGTTTGAATCCACAGGGAATACGAACTTGTGATGTCCCTCTCTTGAATGATTCTCTCATGGTAGTGAGTTACTGTTGCGGATGGCGACAGTGTGCTTTTTCTTAACCTTCCTGTTAGCCTCAGAGTTAAGGTCAAGTTCTGGATTACGGGGCAAGCAGTGTGAGCTATAGCCTATGCTCTGCGAGGAGCCAAATAGGCATACGGCTTTGCCTTGCCATTTGACCTCTCTTCCGGTGTGACTAGAAGGAATGCTCAGTGACAACCTCTCAATTGTCACCGCCTGGCCTCTCTTGCGACCCACTCATTACTTTGTGTCTCTCATTTTCTTTCTTTACAGGCATTACGATAGTGGGATTTCAAAGACATGGGCCATTTCTTCCTTCGCCTTGGTACATCATTCCCGGCATTCAGGAAGTCCTGGGGTCAGATTCCATTGTACCCTGATCATGGGTGTGTTTCGAAGGTCACGAATGAAGGCGAATGTCTGGTACTTGGAGAACGTCTGTGAGTATTCCTTGAAGCACAGCTTCTTGCAGATGCTCAGTTAGTGAGCACTCAAATATTTGATCTCGAGAAGAGATGAGAAATAGAGACGAACCAAACTCGGTGCATTGATGATTTCACGGAAATGGATTATACCAACTTGCCCAAATGGGCGGGCCTGGGCACCTCAAGAGGTTCGGCCCGAGCCTGCCCGATGAGCATATCTTCACAGTTTGGGTATTCTTTCTGTTCCATTTCCTATGCACATGAGTCGATGACCTTAGTCAACTGTGATGATCACAAAACCGCATTTTTTTTCTGCCTTTCGATAGTAAACCCGGAGAGAGGGTGGCGTGATAATTGCGGCCATGCCGATCGGGATTTCGGGCAATACTCGAATCAGTCTTGATCGACAGCGCTGGCGCAAACCAAGATCAATTTGAAGCTTTCTAGGGAAGAATCACCATGGCCATCGCTCAAAAGACTCGAAAAAGGAGCAAAATTCAACTTTTTGGCCACCCTTAGTAATGAATGACTAGTCAGCGATTTCAACTTACGTAATTCCCGCAACCTCCTCACCCTTTTCGTCTCACACCATCACATGATTTAGTGTCTTTTTTTTAAAAGGAATATTTTTGCAAATGGTCCCTGAAGTTTAGCTCAATTTGCAACATCGTCATTGAATTTTTAATTTATGCAATGTGATATCTGAAGTATTGATAAATGTTCAATCCAATCCCTAAACTACATAGAAATATCCAATTTCATTCTTCTATTAGTTCAAGTTCAAGGATAATATTGTAACATTCACTATAGTCAAATGAATAGATTGAACATATTCCAAAACTTGGCCCACATCGAACAAATTAAAAATTCATGAACCACATTGCATAATGAGTCAAAATTTAGGGATCATTTGTGTCGATTTCTCGATATGAAATGGCATCATATTGCATAATGAGCCAAAGTTCATGGATCATTTGTATCAATTTTCCTATATGAAACGGCAAAGCCACATTGCATAATGAGCCAAAGTTTATGGATCATTTGTGTCAATTTTCCTATATGAAATGGCAAAAGCATTGCTGTGAGAAAATTATATTTTTCGTCTAATAATCATTCCGACGAAATTATTATAGATACAATATGTTTATTGAGGTTTATATGAGCAAAGGTAAAAATAAGTCCATAATTATTCTTGTTATATTGTAGAGATAATGATATAAATGGTCCTTGACTTTTGGCTCCATATGCAATATTGGTCCATGAACTTTAGCCTAATGTGTAATGCGGTCACTGAATTTTCAATTTATTCAATGTGGTCCCTAGATTTTTTGTGCATCTTCAATTTAGTATGTAGGTTGTATGAGAATGTTCAATCTTGTCATTTCATTAGTTCAAGTTCAGGGACAATATTGAAGATTTTCATATAGTCAACGGACTAAATTGAATATGTACTAAAAGTTTAGCAATCACATTGAACAAATCAAAAGTATAGAGATGACATTGCACATTGGGTTTAAGTTCAGAAATCACATTGAGCAAATTTAAAGTTAAGGGGCCACATTTCATATCGAGCCAAAGTTTAAAGATTATTTGTGTAATTTATTCTAGATTGTAAGTATCGATACCTTAAGCTGATATTTTCATTTTTGTGTACCACAACGTAAGAATTTTAACCTTTTTGATTGATGGTAATATCGAAGTTTGTCTATTACATATAAACATTTAGTAAAAGAAATACAATGACTTCCCTATAGTTTGATTTAATGACAATAAAAGAACGATGGACACAAACTACATAAAGATAAACAAAAAAAGATATATATTTGTGTTGAAATACATTCTTATAAATAACCAACTGACCATGTTCCAACTGAGCCAACTACTCCTTTTTGTACTTAAATGTATGACCATAAGTAATACCTGATGGACTAACCACAAGACGACGTGTGGCAAAATGTGCTAGACCCTAAGAAGCACCGACACTCTTTGGGAGCCTCCACATTGTATCCAACACTCTTCGATAGTTCGACATGCAATCGACACATAGTCAGTGCTCCAGACACACCGCGACACGTGAATCCAGTATCCTAACACGCTATTTCGACATATGGGGTCAATTTTAATCATTTTCAATCAATTAGGGGTCAAAATATAAATTTATCAAAAATAAATGTACTTAAGTCATATACCTAACTACCCCAAAATTAATATACCTAGCCAGTAAAAATAAAAATAAAAAAATCATAAATTCCTAATAGTAGAAGAAGAATAAGAAACTCACAGTTGATATTTTTATATGTACACGATAATTTTATAAAAATATATGTCTAATATATAACGTGTCTCAACATCTCAGAATTCTCTATTTTTTGAGAAATGACATATTAGCTTATCGTGTCGCATGTAGGTGCTACTTAGGCTAGACTCTCGAGCCTTGCTCTCTTGGTATACCACGTTAGTGCTCTTAAAGAAGAGCCAAACAAAAAAAAAAAATTGTGTATCGAGTCATTCTACAAAGGTTAGTGTTGGTTAAAACGTTAACGTTTCGGGTAATTCTTAAATGGGGAAGCTTATTAGACTGTTCCCGTAAAACGAGTTCGAATCATTAACATGGAAGCGAATGTGATTTCGCACACAACACACAAACGTAATATGCTCCATATGATGTCGATTCCTCATGATTTCTCATGATTCGCATCATTGCATGAGGAAATGATGGATCATGTACTTTGACTAGCCCGAAGCACCAACAGAGAAGTGCAGCATCATTTGCTTTTTTCCTTCGAAATTGGAACGGGCCGAATCGGTTTTTTTCTATTTCCTTACAAGGGTCTCGTGTCTCTCCTTTTCCAAGCACTCGCGCAGCATCCCAGGGTAAAAGAAGATGGGGAGGGACGATGATTGATGATGACGACGATGATGCAGATCATTTGCGAGCCATTACAAATTCATAATGAAGAAAGGAAAAAAGAAAAGCATGGCATTTTCTCAATCATGATGTTCCCGAGAGGGAACAAGATGATCCCTCTGATTCCCAAGTCGCGTGCCCTTTGATCATCTAATGTGTCCTTCCTTGCCCTAATTAATCTTGGCAATCGTAAAATAATCATCCCACTTGTCTTGCTCCACTCGTATATGTATTTCCTTTTTTTGTCGAAAGGCGAAGTACCGGGTTCGACTAAGACGCAAACCGTCCCGTCCACGTGCATCGAGTAAGACTTCACCCCACAAGATGGCCGGCTGGGCACAAGATCTGCCGGATCTAAATCAAGCACTTAAACACTCGGCCAATCCATTGAGGTTATAGGTTTGCTCTTAGAGATATCCATTGCTCTCGATGTCTAGATGTTAAATGAGATCATGTCGGTCGACGTTATGATGGAGTTTGGACGATTATCGATGTCTTCGATAGGTGGGTCCAACTCCACGAGGAGTGATAGATGCGATGCCTGTCTCTCCCCCCGGCCAACGAGGAAATCCTCCGTGACTTCAATAATTGCGAATGACCCCAAAAGCGGTGGCATATCTCTGACCATTTGCGGGTCATATGATCCGGCTCGGAGCCTTTTGGTCCATCTCCGTGATTTCATTCACGACTTTGTTACAATTCCAAAGAAAGCTAAGCCACGCGCATGGGACCACCGACACTGTAAGTAAGACATATTATTCAAACTCAATATGGAACGTTCGAACACGTGTCGGTTCGTTACTGGAGGACTGACTTTCTCTTCTTCCTTTTTAACCCATCGACGGAGCATTCGCGATTTGAAGTAATAGCAAAGTCATGGGAACTGGGAAGAGCTTTTCATCTCCAGTAACAATATATATATATATATTGTTGATCTTTGTGTTTGCATTTGCCCGCTCGCCAGAGAACTGAATGTCATAAAGGAGAGTTGCTTTTGATTTCTCTTGGTACGGTGGGATATATTTTCATCGCTTGTTCGATCCAATTAGCAATGCAAGATAAAAAGAAGTTATTGGTCAGGCCGTCATCGGATGCTGATATTGATTTGGTAATTTATGGATCCTTCCAAGTTGGCGCCATGGGGAAAATAAAAAGAGAGATGATGCATTGATGGATATAGCTGCCCAAAAGGGCCATAAAAAGAAGTTCACCCTCTCATTTCAGGTAAACAGCAACTAAAATGGTCAAATTACGAAGTAGTAAGTCCTCGCGGTATCAAAACAAAAACAAAAACAAAAACAAATTATTTGTAGTTTCTATGGCGGGTTAGAGATTCGAAAATCGCTAAATCATATTCGATACGTGATACCGTTTTAGCAAACTATCAATAAGGTGTCGAGGCGGAAGATAAGAAAACTTCTTGCTCTTTTTCAAGGTATTAAAATTCAAGCCTTATGTGGAACACCGGATCAACGTATAGCGATTTAAAAATCTCCCGAGAGAGAGATGGGCTTATCGAGATGCTATCAAAACTGGCAGAAAGATCATGTGATTTCTAAATCACGTGATTTGCATACGGCCCCGAAAAAGATAACACTTTTCTTACCACCCAAAACTTTCGTTGGAATAGTAAAAGTTGCCTGCTTTGTCTGCCCAAACGAAAAGCCAACAATAGAAAGTTTTAAAAAAAGGAAGTCAGCTTTTGGTCAACTTCTGCCAATCTGATATCTGTTGAGCATCCATAATTATTCCATGTCAATCATGTCAAAGGGATAAACGAGAATGATTCTTGTAAGTATGCCCCCCCCCCCCCCCCCCCCCCCCCCCCCCCACAAAAAAAAAAAAGAAGGTGTACAAAAAAAAAATTGATTTTCTAAATAAGGTGATGAGTTGTGCCATAAAATTAATTATTTATCATCCGTCATATTCATGAGTTCAATCGGACCGAAAAAAATTTGCACAGAGTTCATTCAATTTGAAAGATGATCGTTCTAAGTACCCAAAAAAAAAAATCGTGGTCGTCAATCGTCATCACTGAGAGAATGGTCAAATTTATTCCAGCCGTTTGATTGTTTGATCGGTACTTTCTCTTCTCAATATTCATCACCCTCTATTTGTCATCTACGTGATCATTTGTTATATATTAGTCATCAAAAAAAAAAAAATCTCAGCCATTTGATCAATTCACCGTCTTCTAGCTTCTAAATCTATTGCCAATATGATGAGGCGGCTCTTATTTGGCGACACGCAATAATGCAGTGGGCAACATTGCGAATGATTCGTGATCATGCGCCCATCAACCTATCTACGAGAAATCAATAGATAAACAATTCACCTCCCCACTCTCTTAAAAGAAAAGAAAAAAAATAAGACTACTGCCTTAATAATATCATATATTATTAATTCACTTATTGATCAATGCATGATTTTCATTTTCTGCTCTGACGAGGCGTTAAATAGTGAAAATCGTTATCATTTAAGTTTTGAGACAATTTACGCATGCACTTGACTTTACTTAATTCACTTCTGACGCAGTATATAGCGAAAAAGAACAAACAAATCTTGCTTGAGAGGAAAAATCACGAATTCAATATCAAAATATATTCTATTCATCTCAAACGTAATGAAACACTTTATATATGAGGTGTTAAACCTAACCCTACTAGGATTCTAAATAACAAAAATCAAAATTTATAAAATTACCACTAGTAGTAAAATTAAGCCCAAAAATACTAAAAAAATGAAAAATCCATCTAAATGACCTCGAATCGCCAAAATCCATCGTAGTTCATAGCCAAAGGCGGTGAGTATTGATCAGGAGGCCGTTTCGCTTCAACCGACCGAATTTGAGCCCATTTTGACATCGTTCGCTTGTGCTAAGTGCATCATCGTTTCGACTTCCGATTGGATTTCTGCCTATCCAATCGGTCCAAAAACGCACTGCTACTACTCACCACGTCACTTTCTTTCATTAGACCGGCTAGCATTCGCTGAAAAACAAAAATCCCAAACCACGAAACCTATTTCTTCATCCTTCTTTTTATGGTGAATGTGGCTCTTCAATGTAACATGATTCTTGGGTGTAACTCATTAGGAGAGAATTTGGTATTTAATGGATCTTGCAAGAAAATACGCAGTAGTTCGAATACTTGGTAAACCAATATATACACCCACACACACACACACTACACTTATACGTAGAACTTGGCATGTTTCGGTCCCACCAAGTCAAATCTCTCTCTTTTCTGTGCACAACAAAACGTGGTCGTGTAAAATCATGTAGATTCACTTGTGTTTGCCAATTGGGATTAGTCCTTGTTCACTAGGTCTAGGCAATTAAAACGAATATAAAAGCCGCTCAGCCTTTGAGGTGTGCGGATTAGAATGAACTACGGTTAGGTTTTTATCCTTTCAAAAGCCAGGAATCTTCCTCATATTTGCTGGGTTCTTGACTTTTTTCGGCACCGATCAAATGGAACTGGGTCTGAGCTTGGGAGATACGTCGCTTCTCGAAATGGAAGACTTAGGGTTTCATCTTGGGTTGGGAAGCAGCTTTTGTGGACGGCCGAAGGAAGCAAGAGACCACCACCGTGGCGATCGGGAAGATAGGAGTAAGCGATCCAGAGAGGTCGTGGCTCTTCAGCTTCATCTCATTCCTTCTCGAGGCCTGTCTTTGCTTCCTCAGCTCAACCATAACGACAGTAAGCAACGACGTCCCGTTTTCGCTGATTTTCTACTCGGTAATGCTCTTTGAGTTTGAGTTTGACTTTTTGTGAGAGATACATCGAAACTGGACGGTGAGCTTCTCGACGCATTCGAGCGAAACACAACTAAGAAAAGGTCCCGGTACATTTACAGGTGGTTCTTCAGATGGGCTAGCCGAAGGGAAGTGGTTGTCAAGCCGGCTACTGGCGACTGCGGCAGCGGCGAAGGCTGAAGTGGTGGATGCTAGGGCGGAGCAGCTGTCTTCGCCAAACAGTGGCTCGTCTTGGTTTCGTCAGTCGGAGTTCAGATCAGGCTCAGGTGGAAGAAGCAAGACGGTCGACGCCTTGTCATTGGAAGGCGACAACGACAGAGCGTGTTCCAAAGGCAGTGATGAGTACGATGAAGACAATGGCTTGGCTCGGAAGAAACTCAGGCTCTCCAAGGAACAGTCTGCTTCTCTTGAAGAGAGCTTCAAGGAACACCATACCCTTACTCCTGTGAGTGCAATAATATGCAAAAGAGTTTTTTTTTTTTTTGGGTAAAGTAAGAATATATGCAAAAAAGTTGTTTGTTTGTTTGGTAAGGTATGCAAAAGAGTTGTTACAGTCTTGTAGGACTGTAAATTTTGTTCAGTTCTCGGATTACGCATAACTCCGATTTTGCAAACACATACTGTTGATCTCATAACCGATCAATTTCGCCACTACTAGCCTATGCTATGTGTATACAATGAGATCAATTTTACTTATGTAAATGAAAACTTTCACAGATCTTGAAGAAAATATGTTCTGACAATGAATAGTTAATATACATATCAACAATGTGCACACTCGTTGCGTGTGTGTGTGAGAGAGAAATTGGTATTTGAAGGATTAAATTTGTCACGAAATCTTAAATTTAAAGAAATTACAGACATTTAAAAACAATTTTTGAGAAGGTTGTTCTAGGATAGAAAATATCTAAACTATACTAAAGTATGATGCTCTCTTTTGTTTTGCGTAATGGAATAGATAATTAAGACTAGGCAATCTTATGTTGAAGACTTGCAATGGACCCTATGCGTAGTTTAAATACCGTACTCTTTTCCAACCAAAAAAAAAAATACCGTACTCTTGGAATTATGAAAACAGTACAGAATTTTATCATGGCTTGAGAAGGACAAGGGATTTGATGAATAAAATAATGCTGAGGGTATACTCTGAGTTTGCCCAAAAAGATGGTGACAAGCTCTTATGTTATGAACATGCCTCAACTGTTTAATTGTTCACATCATCTATGAACCAATCTCGTAAATCGGTGTCAATATACATAGCAGTACTCTATAGTTATATTCTTGAAAAACTTAGTAACTGAAGGATGAGAATATACAGTGATAAAGCTGCTAGCTCACTGTTGATATGAAATTCACTCTTAAATGACTATGCTCCTTGTGACTTCACGAAATGCATGACGGCGAATCAACTGGCAAATAGTAACGTAACTCGACATATGAGACACAAACAAAACACATTTTCGACATATGTACCGTTTCGGGTTTCATTTTCACCATTCCTGCAATAATGTTCTTGTTTCTTTTCTGGCTTAACCTTGTTCTCTGTAAATGCGCAGAAAGAAAAGCTTGCATTGGCAAAACAGCTGAATCTGCGGCCTCGCCAAGTAGAAGTGTGGTTCCAAAACAGAAGAGCTAGGTGAATATTTTCTGCAATTCTAGCACAGAAGGACATATCTGATTCTATATTATCTCATGCTGGAGCTGAGGCAATAGGCATGCATTATCCTTCATATAGAGAGCTCATTAAACGCTTATCACATATTTCACGATGATTTCTGCGTTGTATATTGCTCTATGGTTTATGTTAACAAGTTTGATTTTCAAAATACTGACAAAATTACAACCTCCACAAGAAAATTTCTTAATTTGGTTGCTTGATGGTATCACAAAGCATATGTTGAACATAGTTTTATGTACTCGCATGTATCGTAAGGACGAAGCTGAAGCAAACGGAGGTGGATTGCGAGCACTTGAAGAGATGCTGCGAGAGGCTGACAGAAGAGAACAAGAGGCTGCACAAGGAGCTTCAAGAACTCAGAGCTCTCAAGTCCTCCCTCCATTACGTTAATTCGTTCGCGAAGCATCCCTCTCCGGCCACCACTCTCACCATGTGCCCCTCCTGCGAGCGAGTCTCCACCTCCAACGCCACCGCCACCAACACGAATAAAATGCCCGCTCCATCGTCATCATCGATATCAGCTAATCCTAGAAGAACCTTAATCCACCAGCCTCTCTCGAGTAATACACAGGCTCAAGCTGCTTCCTGATGCATTAGTATTGAGCACGCTGTTCTCTTCTCCCTTTCTTGTAAATGGTATTTGGCTTTTCTTCACCATTTTAACTTTGGTTTTGTTTAATCAGGTCTCTCTTTTCGTCAGATTTAAGTTGCTCCTTCTTAACTAAATATCCTATATAAACAAATAGATTTCAACATGGCCACACACCAACGTCTGATGATCTTTCTTGGAAAAGATTGATGCATCATATATTTGTTCATATATTGAGTGTTTGCGTGGTTTTTCGAATCCTGTATACATATATAGGAAGCTAAACATCATGCACGAGTGGCAGTTGTGTGCTCGAGATCTTCTTCTTCGTCATTGTTTCACGTGAACCGCGACGTGTTTTCAGAGAAAACAAATATTGGATAGATTCATACACGAATTATATGTCCAGATATTCTCAGTTACTCCATAACACACAGAATTAGCGTTCCTGGTGGTTTAGGGTAGCTAATCCCATGACGTTCTTGAGCTAATGCTGCGTTTAGCTGGACTAACCTTCACCCTTTTACCCGCATGTTGTTCTTGCACCCATGTTCCCCCTTATAATGAGAAATTCCAGCTTTATTTACTATAGGACAGATAAGAAAGAAAAAATCTTGAGTTGACGTAGTAACTTGACATTTGACCGCTACCACCCTCAATATCATAACGGTCTTGAACGGTTCTTGAATATCGTGGCGACGATTGAATCGTTGGACTTGATCTTATCTTATCCTTAAATGGGCTTGATGGCCAAAGCAGACTTCAAGAACCCTAGACCCGCATTGAAAGTCGATGTTAAATCTCATACCGGCATCCAATATTGTTGGAAATATCAAAGATTGATTGAAGATCTGATTGAAGATCCTGATTGAAGATTGAATGAATCAATCTGATTGGATTGAATCATGTTTATACACTTTCCTTTTTCTCTTCTATTTCTAGGATTATAAATAGATACAAGTGTACATTCTGCCAAGATATATAAAATACAGTCTCTTCTCCTTTTTCTTTCATCTTATGACATGGTATCAGAGCCTTCCACCATCCTGGCCTAGCTTCCGCACGTTTCTTCCTCTGATTGTCTTCCGGTTTTGATTTTGCTCTTGTTGTTGCAGAAAAAAGGCTTATCGACCTGCAAAACACTTAGCATCCCGTGTAGAAATCATTCTCACAGATACCATGTCAAATGACAACCACCTTTCTAAAGAGAGCCAAATTCATTCTAACGAGCCCATGGCAGAATCAGGTATTCAGGCTCAGCCCAATCAAACACAATTTTTTCAGGTTCAGCCCACCCAGGGGCAGCCCATTCCGGGCCAGCCTATCCAATGGGTACTTGCTCCAGCATCATCAGGCCCGTGGTACTATGGGCCCATTCAGCCAACCTTCTTGGGGTCATCATTGCCTGTTGCCACGGAAATGGGCCAGACAAGCTCGCCAGCAGCAATTGGGGCAAGCCCAGTCCCTGTGCCCAACGTCACATTTGCGGGTTATCCAGGACAAACGTCCGAATCAAGTCAACCAGGGATCGGGTCAAATCTCAACCCGGTTTCCAAGCCGCCTATCCGTACCCGATTGGAATCGGCGGCGGCAGACCGGAGATAGGGGATCCACTGTATACCTCACCGGCAGACGGGCCGGAGTTGCGTCTTATCACACTTCAGCTCGCCGGATCCAAAGGCTACTCGACATGGGCAAGAGATTTACGGTGAGCTTTGGTTACCAAAGACAAAGACGGGTTCTTAGATGGGACCGTCCCAATTCCATCCGACGAGCGATTGCGTCGACATTGGCGACGGTGCAATCAGCTCGTACGACAATGGATCGGGAACTGCCTCACAGCCGAGGTAGCCGCCGGATTGCCTCCCACAGAAGACGCCCAAATCATGTGGAACAACATACGGGAAATGTATGGTAAATTAGATAGGGCAAAATTGTTTTACCTCACACAAACCCTTTCAGAATTGAAACAGGGAAGCCGATCCGTGACATCAGTGTTCAATCGCCTCTCGGCGTTGTGGAACGAAATAGAGGCCGCTGAAGAACGGCTCGAAGGCTCGGAGGAAACGCTTCTCCAGTATCAAGCCATTCGAGATCGTGAGAAGGCCACTCGTTTCCTGCTCGTCCTCAACGACGACTTTCTTGCTTTTCGAACACAGATTCTGGCAATGGAACCTGCGCCCTCTCTTGGGCGAATTTACCAACTGGCTGTGCAAGAAGAAAGCCAGCGATTGGCGGTGACGGCACCCACCCGAGCTGGTGAGGGAGTTGCCTTCTCGGCCTTCTCACCTCACAACGTTTCCGGAGGAAATCAGGCCATCGGGTGCTCGAATGCATTCTCTGCATCGCGCGAGCAAGGAAACGGAGCCTTCCAGAATGTGGGCGAAAGATGGAGAGGCAACCAGAATGTGGGCGACGGATGGAGAGGCAACCCTAATGGGTTAGTGATCGACGGACAGAATGCCAAATACAAATCTGACGGCTCTTCTTTGTCCATCCCACCGACCGGATCGAGTGGCTATGATCGTGCCACGTCAGCAGCGCATTTTAAAGGATCGAACGGCTCTCGTCCTTCATTATTTCCTGGCAAGGTCAGTGGCAATTTTTCCAAAACAAAAAATAAATATTGTGAATATTGCAAACGACCACATCATACCATAGAGACATGTTGGAAATTACATGGGTGGCCTAGTGATCGTGAAAAAAAGGACAAAGAAGCCTCTGCATTTCAGGTCTTCACGCAAAATATTGATGGAAGGAACTCCACAATTACTCAGGAACAATATCAACATATTGTGAAAATGTTTAGCCAATTAAAGCCTACTGATGACAGTGCAGGCTTCTCAGGTACCCTTCTATCGCAAGCACAATCTATTTCGGCTAATGCATGGATAATCGATTCAGGTGCTAGTGACCATATAGTTTGCACTGAGACCTTATTTTCTCATATTCATGATCACTCACATTTTCCTATATCAGTACGCCTCCCAAATGGAAATACTAATCAAGTTACTAAAATCGGCAATGTTCCTCTTCGCCCAAATTTTGTGCTTCACAATGTTTTATATATTCCTGAATTTGAGTTCAATCTCCTTTCCGTTTCAAGGGTATGCAAAGATAATTCCTGCAATGTCATTTTCAATTCGGACAATTGCTTCTTTCAGGACCCTACGACTGGCAAACCGATGGGCTTGGGTAGAGTCACAGACGGGTTATTTTTTTGGATTGATTCCCTTGGCGATTTTGATTTTCCCAATAATAGCATTTCTTGTAATGCAATTTCAAGAAATAAGAATCTACTTTTACATCAACGATTGGGCCATAGTGCACGTTATCCTCATCCAAAATGTTCTATATGTCCATTGGCTAAACAATCCAGACCATCTTTCCCTATGAGCACATCTCGCGTAAATCGCTCTTTCTTGTTATTGCATGTGGACATTTGGGGACCTTATCACATGAATATTTCAATTATCCAAAATCAAGCGAAACAAATCCTCAAGATATGCGAGAGATAGAATTGATGACTGAAACGACCTCAAAAAATTATAAATATATCCTGGAAGTTCAAAAAAGAAGGTAAGGAAACGATCCGACCTCGTTGGTGATAAGGTTACAAAGGCGCCGCTAGCGGACTTGTAATCTGACCTTTTCTTGGCGATTTTTCTTTCATTTCACGTCCGACGATTTAGGGTGCGCATGAAATCTTGCCGGAGTCAAGAATGACTTCTGGCAAGGAAGTCATTTTTTCAGCTTTTGCTTTGAAGTGAAAGTTGAATTTTCAGCTTTTGCTTTAGAAGTTGATTTCTGATAGAAAAATGCGTTTGATAACAATTAAAAAAGACGATGTTCGAAACATTATGAAAAAAATGTTTCGACCGTTGGCAAACCGCGGCCGGCGACGGCGGCGGCAGGCGACCGGCGGCAGCGGCGACCGGCGACGGCGGCGGCAGGCGACCGGCGGCGGCGGCGGCGGCCGGCTACCGGCGGCGGCGGCGACCGGCGGCGGCGGCCGGCTACCGGCGGCGGCGGCGACCGGCGGCGGCGGCCGGCTACCGGCGGCGGCGGCTGGCGACCGGCGGCGGCGGCAACCGGAGGCGGCGATCGGCGGGGGCGACCGGCGGCGGCGACCGGCGGCGGCGACGACCGGCGGCGGCGGCGACGACCGGCGGCGACGACCGGCGGCGGCGGCGGCGACGACCGGCGGCGACGACCGGCGGCGGCGACGACCGGCGGCGACGACCGGCGGCGGCGGCGATCGGAGACCGGCGGCGGCGACCGGCAACCGGCGGGGGCGACCGGCGACCGATGGCAGCGATCGGAGACCGGCGGCGGCGGGCGACCGGTGGCCGGCGATCGGCGGCGGCGGCGGCGACCGACGGCTGCGACGACAGGCGACGGCGGCGACCGATGGCGGCGGCGACCGACGGCGGCGGCGACCGGCGGAGGCGGCGACCGACGGCGGCGGCGACCGGCGGAGGCGGCGACCGACGGCCGCGGCGACCTACGGCGGCGGCGACCGGCGGCGGCTGACGACCGACGACCGGCGACCGGCGGCGGCCGACGACCGGCTGGTCCCGCGAGAATGACTTCTCAAGGGGAGAAGTGAAAATTTTTTACTTCTCAAAATCACTCAAAAATCTTGCCAGAAGTTAGAAATCTTGCCAGAAGTAGAAAATCTTGCCAGAAGTCAATTTTTTTACCAAACGAATTTCTACTTCGGCAGTATTTTTATCAAACGAATTTCCCTGCCAGATCGACTTCTGGCAGGGAAATTGAGAAGTTGGCAAGATTTCATGCGCACCCCCAATTGTCTGTCACTAGATCATGATCAACACATCAACATCTCTATATACACACTCCACCAAAGGACCAACCTGGATGAACATCAATGTGGTTGGGAGACTGATGAACAAAACGTCGTGTCACATCGGCGATGGTAGAACCATTCATTAGCTGTGACATCTCTCGATTAGCTCACTCAAAGTGTTATTCGCTTCGGCCCATCCTAAATCGAGTCTCACGGCATACAGCAAAGCACTTCCATCCCAGTGGTACACCCATCTCTTAGTCATTACGTCAAAAGGTGTTTCCGTGATTTAATTTCAATTATATATGCATATCAAAATCGGTCTCCTTTTATTTGGTGCACATTTCAGGTCATTCATGCCTCTCTTTTATCATCCGAGAAAGCTTGTCAGGAGCCGCCCCTTATCCAGGCCCTATGGATCCCGGTGATTACTCTCCGCTGGCGTCGGACCGGGTCATTATACTAGCAGTTCAAGAACTCGCGGAGGGGTGCTAACCTCGATTGTAGTCGAACCTAATTCTAAGAAGGCCGTTAATCGCGCCGAAGATTTCATGTGACGTTAGATATTTCGTAGGGGTGTGCAGGTGCCTGCGGCTGGGGAAATTAACTGGGAACGCTTTTTCGTCGGCACATGAGAGGCCCACCGTTCTGCAATGGCCCGGGCTCAGTTCTAGTAGTCGCCAGCTAATAACGTGTGGGAAGGTCAAGATGAGTTGTTGGAGAATCATTCCTGCTCGCGAAGATTAGAATAAGGTGGCTGCTGCTCCTCGGAAAAAAGAAGAAGTGAAAGTGCCCAAAGCGTCTATTGTTTCCAACTTTTCCACTTTCCAGGCACAATTATGCGAATCTCTCTTTCGATTCCTGCGTTAATCATGTTATAATCAGTTGCACTTCTGCAGAAAATTATTGGGTACGGCCTAAAGGTCAGCTAATGCAAGGGACTTTGGAGAGGTAAGAACAGTACAAGTGCCATGACTTTTGTACGGCGCTCACTTGAGTGACATAACTTTTTTTTTTCGCTCACTTGAATGCCATAACTTTTCTAGGGTGATCACTTGTTCGCTTGAGTGCCACTTCCTGCAAATCGTCCTACGTGATTTTTTTTTATTTATTTTATCAATGACACATGGATTTTTTTTAAAAAAATTAAATATATTTATTTTATTTTTAAATTTTCCTATGTGGAATTTCTTATTATTATTTTATTTATTTTTTAATGACACATGCATTTTTTTTAAAAAATAAATATTTTCTGGAATTTTTTATTTTTTTATTTATTATCACATTTTCATTTTTTACTTTAAAATTGTCCTACATGGAATTTTCATTATTATTTTATTTTATTTTTTAATGACACGTGGATTTTAAAAAAATTATTTTATTTTTATTTTAAAATTGTCCTACGTGGAATTTTTATTATTACTTTATTTGTTTTTTAATGACACGTGGATTTTTAAAATTTTAAATATTTTCTGGAATTTTTTTATTTTTTATTTTTATATCATATTTTCATTTTTTATTTATTATCATATTTTTTTCTTTTTTTCTTTTCAAATTTGCAAAATAAATAAACAAATTATAAAAAATTCCAGGTGTACATTAAAATATTCAAAAAAATCATTTCGTTGGTGTCATGTCAGCTTTTTCGGCTGCCACGTCAATTTTCCGGCGTCCACGTAAGCGATGACATTCAAGTGATCGATTTTTGAAAGTTATGTCACTCAAGTGATAAAAAAAAATTATGGCACTCAAGTGAACGCCATACAAAAGTTATAGCATTTGTGGCACTCTAACTTTGGAGCAATACGGCCATATTGTAGATGCATGACCATTATCTCAATAATTGAAATAAGTGTGATCATATAGATCCGTGCCAAGGCAACAGCTGCCATTCTGTTGGGAATAATGTGCTTTATGTTTAAACCCGTTAAGCGGGTGGGTTGAGTCGGATCACCTAAATAGACCGATTTAATCTGTTTATGACACATTTATTGCAATGCAAATTTAGTGACTCATATTCGACACGACTTGTATTCCCAAAACACTTGCATTTTTTAATCCAATCTAGAAAAATGCATATCTAAACTAAGGTGAGAGTGTGGAATGAGTGAGCATGAGATCGAGTCAAGGCGAGAGAGAAAAATGAGAGAATCATGTGAGTGGGTGAGGTCTAACTAAGTTTTAAATCCATTTATGATCATTTAACACTCATATTACGTTTAAACTCATTTATTAATATCATTAACTTATATAACAACTTAACTCACTATATATGGGTTAAGAAACTAGTGTACGACCTATTTTGACGGTCTTTCTTCTACCATGTAATAAGCGGAAGTAGTCAGTCAATGACTATACTTTGATTTCAGCAATAAATTTTTGCATTTGATGCGCTTGGAAGTTGCTTTTATGACAAAAATGAAGCTTCATTGCTTTGAGTTATCTGTTATATATTTCACCAAACGTGAATCATGTCGAGCTTATATTAGATATAGTTCATGAACGAAATGTATTATCTGTCACATTTTTTTTTAGCACCTTTTCTTTTATGTATCAGCCCATGTCTTTTGCCTCTTCCCTTGCCCATTTGCCCTGCATCTCCATTGTAAACATCTTCCCACTTATGCTAGATTGCTTTTGGTTTGGTTCAGGCGTACACAGTCAGAATCGAATCTGATCAAGACGTTCCTTCAAAATGTTGACGTCGACATGCCAGATCACGGCCAAGCGTACACTTGTCATTCTTGAGATGAAAGCCAACGCCACAACAGAACAGAGAAGAAAGAGCTTAAACTGACACAATCAACGCTGACATTGTCTCTTTCCGGCCATTAATAAAATGTCCAGCAGGCGGTGGTCGAAACATCCCCCATGTGATTCCCCCCCGACTTTAACCTAAACAAACCCCGAAAACACGATTTATTAGTTCAAACAACCATCACGAGAAAAGCAGGACCAGTCGGTCGTCTTCATAAGACAAGGACTCCTTTTTGACCGGGAGTTGCTTCAGGGGGAAGTTTTATGGGATGGACTCTGCTACAATTGAAAAAGTTGAAAAAAGGACATTAATTTTTATATTTCCAAGATATTACGTGTTGCATGGACACTGGGACATGTCATTATCTTTCACGTAACCAGGAGCTGATTACTCCATTTAATTATTAATTTGATACCTTTGAGATGGGCACAAAGCGCAAAAGCTGCAGATACAAATATTGCCAAACCCCTAAAACACTCATCAATCATCATCATCCTCCCACAAGGCTGGGGTAAAAAACAATTTTTCAAAAGTCATAAGTTGTCGGAATAGATAAAAATATGATCATAAGCATGAAAACATTCCATTGCGGTAGCAAACATGGGCTGAAAAAATTTAAACTCAAAACCTCTCGCTCAGGCCACACGTGAGATTTTATAAAATCGTGCCAACTGTTTTAAAAGTTTAAGCTGTTAAATAAATACATATTATTTCGTCTGCTTGCAGTATTATCCTTCATAAGTTGTCTTCCCAAAACAGGGAACATAATTCCTAAACAACAATAGAGAGTGACATTGCACGACGAAATATTGCTCAGCACTGAACATATATATAATGGTTTTTGCCTTTCACTAATCCTATGAAATCTTTCATATGCATAACTTATGATTATATGAACAAAATAGGGACTTTGTTACATCACGCATCATCGCCCTCCGCTCTCTTTAAGAAGAGGGAACAGAAAAAGGGGGGAAAAAAAAAGGAAAACATGCTTTCGTGTGTGTTATTCTCATTCTCGCTCTCGTCGGTCATCGGTCGTGTTTGGCATTGCGTAGATACCGACACCGAACAGAGCATTCACCTGCGTGCGACTCGATCAGCCTCGGGGCCGGTAGTAATAAAAGAATTTTAACTTCACCTCCGTAATATGTGCAGTTTCGAGACTGATCAGGGTCTCTTTTGCGGTTGAGCCTTCTGGTTCAACCTCACGAGGAGTTCGGCATATAGGATCTCGTTCCACGCGTCGGGCACGCCAGGGAGGCACCAGTGGCTGCAATCTTGGAATCTCAGGGGCGATCTCCTCTCCGCGTCTGTCAAATGTTGCTTCCGATAAATCGACGGGTGGCCATCTTTCCTATAATCCGTCATCTTTGTGACGTTTAGATAGTTGACGGGGGTTTTCATCCCTCTAAGCACCTTCTCCAACACAATCATCTTCGGAGGATATTGTCGAAGGTAAGTCTCGTTCTTGATGGGCTGAGTCTCGCTGTCGCATTGTCCGCCCGAATTCCATTGTCCGCCACTGCACGGAGAGAAGATGACTAAGTTAAAGATTTGAGCTTTTAGGCAGATTAAAAAATAAAAAATAAAGGCACGAAAGCTCCAAATGAAGCAGCTTCAAGGAAATTGATACATGGTACGTACGTACAGGATATCCCATCATTTAGTGAAATAATTCTGCAAATCAATCTCGGTGTCTCCAGCTTTTTTCGAACATTAGACAAACCTTAGACAGTTGACAACCCTTCAGGCTAAAGTTCAGTTTCATTGTACAACTGTGTACCCTTAACGAATTAACAACAAACTTCATTTAAAAAGAAGCGGATTAAGAATGATCTTCAAAATGAGAAAGAACAAAAGCATTGGCAACATTAAATTACGAGCACTAAATAATTTCTAACAATTTTATAATCAGATGACAAATCACATTGTCACAGATATACATTCAACTACATTGCTCGCTCTGCACCAGTTCATATAGACTCATCAATAGATTGTTTGGGGGCTTGCGAAACACAAATGACCCAGAAATCGACAATCCCAAATCAACTGAGCAAAACATTTTCCATATGAACTTTGCCAATGATATCACACACACACACAAATAATGCATGCCCGCGTGCGCGCCCACACAGAGAGAGCAATAAAAGAGCAATCATGGCATACCTAAAATGGGAGTCCGAGTATCCTCTGAAGAATACAAGAGACTTCACAGGGTTTATATTGGCATCGACCCACCTTGCCCACGTCGTAAGAGCTTTCCGAAAAGCCTCTAGGACATTTAATTCACCATACACATGGCTACCTTCTTGATAATAGTCTTTCCTGAAACGTTTAATCATTCTTTCAGATTATCTAAACAATGGTAACAATGATCGCTTCTTCTATATGAAACAGAATGTCACTAATGAAACGAAATCTATCTACCACATTCATGATCAAAACAAATGGAATACCCTTTGGAAGTTTTATCGTGAGTCCACCAGTGTCCAGTGTTGAAGATTATAATGTCCGCATCTTTGTACTGATCGGATGACCTCCCTACCAAATCCAACCTAAGTGTTTCCTTCGTAGATCCATTCTTGTCGGGAATTTCCCATTCTCGAACCAAAAAAGGGGACACAAAGAACTCCACCGTGAAGTCGTAGTCCTACCAAATACCACCACGAAAGCATTAGCGAAAAGACAAACAACAGAATTGACACGAAGAGGGATGCGAAATTCAGGTGATTTGAATGGGAGAGCAATTCAACAACCTACTTTGAAAATGAAGGAGTAGGAAGCTTCCCCGCGAAAGTGATGTCTGCCATTGGCTTCATAGACTTTCTTTTGATCTTTCACCGAGCCTCGCAGGATGCAGACCAGCGATTCCCACATATTCCTGTTCAAGGAATCGCCCACGAAAACCAGCCGCTTCCCTCTCAACAATTCAATCATGTGAGCCGCATTCAGCCTGATCATTCACAACCTTTTTACATCAACATAGAATCCCAGAATCTCCAATGACACAGAACAATGTAAGTAGCAGAACATCAATAACGGCAAAGCGGTGTTTGGAAGAAGGAAAGTTCAAAGACGATCGAAGAAAAAAAAGAAAAAGAAATGCTTGACGATCTTCAGTTACCTATTTGAAAGGCCAAGCAAAACTTAAATTTTGAAAACTCCTAGAAGGAGATAAAAGATAGAGATACACCCAATCTCAACCGAAAGGAGTCTAGAAAACAATAAAAGAAACAAACTTTTCGTCTTGGTTTCAGGTTTGACCTTACAAAGAAAGAAAAGGCAACAACAACGAAGACGAAGGAACAGAGTGAACTGGAAGCGCACACATAATTGATAAAGAACAATACCCACGCTCCAAAGAGCAGATCCACGATTAATTATTTGGGTTCTAACCAAAGCAGGAGCACAACGAAATCACCTGAACAATCATGGTAAAAATCAAATCGACCTCAAGTGCATTTATACCTTGGCAGATTGCAACCCTTAGGCCTCCATTTCAACTTCTGATAATCCTTATCAGGCCTCCCGTTGAGTATGCAATTGAATTGCTCGTCGATCAGTGAGCACGAGCCCGGCTTGTAAAGTGGGTACGAATCGTCCTTCACCCAGTGTCCGTCGAAGAAATCGCACTTCTTCAACGACTCGATCCAATCACTCATCCCCTGCTTCGCCGACACCCCTGAAACAGTGCCATTGCTATGTTTCTTCAACAGCGATGCCGTGTAGTTCGGCTTAATTTGCTTCTCCCCAACAACCTCCACTGCCTTCACAGTATCGTTCTTCGCTGGTGGAGCGAGTGGCTTCACCGGACTCTGGGTACGATTAGCCAACGAACTCGGCACGGTAACACTGGTCTGATTCTGCTTTGGAACTTCAGGCGTCGTTGGTTTTGGCGTTTCCACGTTTGCTGTGCTCTGCGTCGCGTTCTTCACTTCGCTTTGCTTCGACGCTTGAGAGGCAGCCGAATTCGGCGAACTCTGACTAGTGTTTCGCGCAGGCGGTGAAGCTGCGGTCACGGAGGAAGCATTCGCGGTCGGATTCGGATTAACAACTGGATCTTTACCAGAATTCGCCGGGAGTTGAGTGCTGTTACGTTCTTCCGGCGGTCGAGAACCCGTGGCGTTCGATCTGGCTTGAACATTGTCTGAAGAGGAAGGAGAGGACGAGACAGTGCTGTCGGTAACAACGACGTCGTCGTTGGGGAAGAAGTAAGAGAAAAGGGGAGAGGATTGAGATCTGTAAGAATCAGAGTTGGTGGTTGCGTCGGTGGGGGCGGTGACGAAGATGTTGGAAAACCAGGGGGAGGAGGAGTCGGAGGAGGAGGAGGGGGAGGAAGGGTTGAGGAGGAGGAAGAGGGTGAAAGCGACGAAGGCGATGGTGAGGGCGTACGCGAGGGCGGCGGTGCGCTTGGTGCGGAGGAGGGACTTGAGGTCGGAGTAGAAGAAGAGGAGGTTGCCTCCGCCGTTGATGGGAAGGTGGTGCTTGGTGGGGTCGGCCATGGAGATTAACAGTGCCCTCACTCAGCCCCTCTCTCTCTCTCTCTCTCTCTCTCTCTCTCTACTATCTCTCTTTCTCTGCTTTTGTGCGGAGGCGAGAAAAGACACCCGTAAGTGGCAATGCGCTTCTGGGTGTGAGTGTGGGGAGAGAGAGAGAGGGAGAGAAGAGAGAGAAAATGGTGGGTTCGTGGGCAGGGAGAGAATGCGAAGTGGGTGGGACTGTGAGCACTCCAAAAGTGAATGCGAACTAGAGAGAGAGAGATCGCTATGAATGGGCGAAGACGCTTGTCAATGGAGTAGGAAGATTATTGAGTTGGAAGAGGATGGGTGGGTGTTTTTGACCTTGGTGTTCGGGATTAATTACCAGGAATGCCACTGGTTTCATGCGAGTTATTCTGCGTTTTCATTCTCTTTCGATTTAAATAAACGAAAAAGTTCATCTGAATCCTCCGAATTTTCCAGATGGATTTAGCTTTTATCTCTACTTTTTTTTTTTTTCGGGGGGTCGAAACTTTTATCCCTACTTCGCCGGCGCCATCCTCCGAAGTAACCCCCTCCAAAACGCGAAATTTCAAATTGTGAAATAAAATAATCCACCGGATAAAATAGAAAAATGGGTTGTAGAAATAATTATCAAAGTGTTTTCCCGCGTTGTTGTCCTTTTTCTTCTTTTTCTTAAAATTAAAATCATTCTTTTCAAATAAATCGATCAATATTAGTTTGATGTGAACCATTCAACTTTTCCAAACAGATCGTAAAACGTGATACGAGTAAGACATTCCTAATGCTTGATAAGATCACGTACTTAGTATGCCAATTTTAAAATGCACGAGCAATTGCATATATCTATATTATTTTGATGGTTGCTCTTGGTCAATCTTCAATTTGAGAATTTGAATTCTATTAATCTACAGCTTAATCTAAATAAAATTTGGATTTCTCGAGTTTTCTTTCCTGTCTTGGTTTTTTCATCCTTATCTTTCCAAAATGAGATCAAAATGAGATTCGAGATATTTCTCTCGTTCTATCCATAATGAATTATTAAGTAAGAGAGAGATGTCTTTGTATTTCCCTTAAAAAGCTCTCACAATTTGAAAGTCTTCCATTAACTTTTGGATAAGGTCTGCATTTGTATGGTATTTGATACGACTCGGCACATCTCATAGACACTATTATCGCCTAAATGAAAGTATAATGGGAATTTACTCTCAATCTCTAAATATGGGGAGCGACATATTGTGTCATCCATGCAACACTAGCAAAACACGTAAAAATGTCAATGCTATTATTTGTCCATTTATATCAAGTGTATCCATGGGCGATTTTTGTTATCTGGCTCTTAAAATTGAAAAGTATCAATAATCGTCATGCATTGCAATCTGTTTATTAAACCGCGAAATGTTACAATCTTTTTGACAAGTAATTGTTTTTTTCTTTCGAGATTGAACGAGGACCACTAGTGGTAAAATTATACGCGTGGTGCTTTGGTTCCCATCCCATGTTAATTAAAAATGAGAAGTTTAAGGTTTTGATTATTCTTGTGATGTATATAACGAATACTTCTCAGAAATTTAACAGAAAAGGGGGAAAAAGTAAAAATGAAAACAAGCAAAAATAGCTATAGGAGAAAATTCGCCGGGAGTGGCAAAAATGGTAATGTCTATGGTCGGTCACTCCCTCACGCGCTCTTTTTTTTTCGTCCACTTTGAAAGTTAAATAAAAAAGCACTTTTTTCCCAGTTAAATAGCTTTCAGCGCGTGGGTCCACGTGTCGCTGTGCTCCCATCCCAGACAACATCCCCGCAAGCATGGGCATGACCTCACCCGATCATTCCCGCCCCGTGACTGCCGATTGAGGCTGTGAGGGCGGCGATTACAAGCGACGGCCATCGCCATCGCCATCGCCATCGCCATGGCCGTCGCCATCGCCAAATGGAGCGGATTACGACGGCCCCGCCCCTTGGCCGTCGCGGTAAAATTTGCCAGCAAAT